>CM053585.1:494090429-494113463 GCA_028646515.1 Pseudochirops corinnae | reverse complement strand
ATCATCATCATCATCATCATCATCATATCTAACATTTATATAGCACTGACTAGGTGCTAGACACTGTGCCAAGTGCTTTAGAATTATTATCTCATTTGATCTTCACAACTCTGAGAAGCAGGTGATATTATTATCTCCAATTTACAGATGGGAAAACTGAGGCAAACAGAGGTTTAAGTAACTTGACCAGGACCACACAGTATGTAAGTGTCTAAGATAGGATCAGAGTTCCCATCTTCCTGAATCCAGGCTCAGCACTCTAGAGACAAGAAAGGAGGGGACACCGTAACTATCTTTATATAGTCTCCCCTCCATCCTTCAGGGTTCTAGATTTCTGTCTTCCTGACCACAATCACTGTCCACATCCATGTCCCTATTCATGTCCTATCTTTCAACTACTTTTAAATGTATCCCTTTCCTCTTTATCTGAAATGGATTTAAGGTCTTCTGTTGCCACTGGGATTGTTAACTGTTTAATGACCAAAAGGCTTAATCAGCAAGTGAATAAAGCATTCATTAAGTGCTCACAGTATATAAAGTGCTGGGGATACAAACAGAAGTAACCCCGTCCCTGCTCTCAGGGTGCTCATATTCTAGCAGTGAAGACGGCACATATAGAAGCTACAATGAGATGAAAAAGTCCCACGGACCTTAGGGTGCAGTGCAGGGTAGATGGCAAAGTGTGTTCTTTACTGTACTTTCCATTGATAAAATTCTATCAGTTTCTGGCGCTGAGCAATTTGATGGTGACAAGAACTTTCTTTTCTGAGTTTTCAATAGGTGTGGCTCAGGCAGCTGAGGGAGCACTCAGCAGGCTGCATTTCCTTCCATCTTGCTTCCTAAGATGATGGCTGCAAATGAACAAGGGGCTGGAAGCACTGCTATTCCAAAGGCTCTCCTGTTCAGTGTTCCAGCATTTCTCCATCAGCATATGAGGAGGGGGAATGGTGGTCAACATGGTAGTAATGGTGGTTTGACCTGCCAGACCCCTTCTGCCTCCGTCTCTCACTCAGGATGTCCCATTGCTCCAGCGAGGGTGCCTTGGCTGCCATGTGACTCACAGCTGGCAGAGATGGGCTGGTCCCTTTGCCACACAGTCTGCTACCCCAGAGCATGTCTGGGAAAACTGACAGTGGAGTTCTCATTGGGACTGAACTGTAGGAAAAAAGTTCTTTTGGGAGGGAAAAAAGGTTGTACTCAGAAGTCCTGCCCTAATCCCCATCACCCTCAGCAGCTCACTAGTCAGCTTTCTATTAAGGTTCGTCCTGAACAAGACCCTCAAAAATCTGATCCTATGACAGGTCCAGAAAAATGTGGGAAAAAAAAAAAACACAGGAAATATTTCCTAAAGCAGCAGACAGAGTTAGGAGCCTGGGCTCTCATCCTTGTTCCACCCCTGACTAGCTGTGTGATTTTGGCCGAGGTATTTCATGCTAGGACTAGGAGTTCCCCCAACTCTCACTTGGGAGCCAGGCCTTGAGAAACCTCATGAAAAATTAACAACTGGCAACAAGTCGCTTTTTCCATAAGCTGCACAGTGGGCAGGGTTTTAGATTTGGAATCAGACAGACTCCAATTCCTGCCTCAGACACTTATTTAGCTGCGTAACTCTGGACAAGTCACTTAACTTTTGCCTCAGTTGCCTTACCTGTAAGATGAAGTCAAAACAACACCTGTCTCACAGAATTATAGTGAGAATCAAATAAGTTAAAATTGTGAAAAAACAATTTCCAAAACTTAAAGTGTTTACAATTTACATTTTTTCATAGACTAAATACCAATAAATCATACATATCTCCTCGAAAACGAGAGACTATTTTTAGATCACCTAAGACTAAAATGAACAATTTATGTTTTAGGGGGAGGGGAAAATTTCAATCTAATACAAAGTACAAATCTTCTCCTTTAAAAAATAAATACATCCAGCACTGACAAAGTGTTTTAAGGTTGGCAACAATTTACATACGTTCATTCATTTGATCCTTAAAAAAAAACCAAACCTATGAGATAAATGCCATTATTATCCCTGCTTTATGGGTGAGGAAACCGAAGGTGGAAAAGTTAAGTGAATTGTCCAGGGCCACGTTGCCTTAAGTGTCAGGATGTGAACTCTGGTCTTCCTCGCTTCTAACGTTATATTACTTACTTATCATTTTAATTATTTGGAAAGCAAGGGATCAATGATTTCCCAGAAACTGACCTATTTGATCTCTAAGTAGCCTTCTTACTTGTCTGGGCCTCAAACTGATCACCTGTAAATTAGGGTTGGTGGGAGCAGAGGAAGGAGAAGGAGGAGAAGGAGAAGGGAAGGGTGTCTTTGGATCAGGAATCAGGGGTGGGGAGCCTGTGACCTCAAGGCCACAAAGTGATCTTCTAGATGCTTGGATGCAGCCTTTTTACTGAGTCTGAGTTTTACAGAACAAATCCTTTCATTGAGGGGATTTGTTCTTTGAAGTTTGGATTCAATCAAAGGACCGCACTTGAGAACCTTGAGGGCCACATGTGGTCTCAAGGCTGCATGTTCCCCACCCCTGGATCAGGTGATCTTCTTAAATACATTTTGACTCTCACATTCTGTATTGCTGAGGTCCTATGGATCATCCAGATAAAGGAGCTTCCTTCTATTCCAGCCATCCTACATGCTTTCCCAGATCTTTTCTCTAATAGCTATGGTCATGTAAAATTATGTCAGATTAGCCACTTAAGGGTTTGGCCTTTTTGGTTATCGTGTTTTGTTTTATTTTGTTTTTACATTGTATTAGTTTTCATTGGGATCAGTAATCCTTGGACTGGGTATCAAGCCAGCTAAAATAACCAAACTAACACTACCACAGCCTGCCTAATCGGATCATGTAGGGACTGCCAAAATAAGGAAAGGAAATGAGATACTGATCACCTGAGAAATGCCATGTGATAAAAAAAGTCAATTTTTAAAACTGGTAAGCATAAGGGTTATTGAGAAAGAAATGTTTTCCTCCAATTTTGCTTGAATTGCCTGGATTATACTACAACTCTATATTTCCCTTTGCTGATTCAGGCTCAGCCAAATAGGCAGATAATGGGTTGTCTTTAGAAGAATAATTTGACTTTGATAAAAGAATGCAAATATCTTGTAACCCAAAGAAAAGGCAATAGCCTGCTGGGGTTTTTTTTTTTCCTTTTCAAAACTAACAAAATAGAACACGTCTGGGGTTTGCTCCATGTTTGAGAAATACTTTGCAGAGCGCCAGCCTGGAGGCACTGAAGGAAAATTTAGCCACTGCCTTTCTAGCCTGCCAATGTGATGTATATCTAAAGGCAGTCTTCCTTTTTTCCATGCCATACCTAATGATCTATCTATTCCTAGGCAAGTAGGGGTCTGGGATATAAGATCAAATATTGGACACTAGTTAAAATCCAGCTGCACTAGAAAGAGAGTTGTTTTGCATAAAAGGTACTTTTATCAACTACTGGCTTCCCAAGGGAGGCTTCCTTCTTCAGGGAGACTAAAAAGTCCAGCAAAAAATGAAAAAAGGGGAAAGGGGCTCCTTTTTTCATTCTTTCGTCACATTTGCTAAAGCAGGAACTCAACACAAATGATTCAGTACCAAAAAGCAATAAGCTCCCTCCAGAAGGAAGAAAAAAGACAGATGTTACTTGATGTGACCTTAACTAAAGACATTTCCCTAGTCCTCTATAATCACACCACTTTTCACTGCTCAAGAATCATTCTACTCCAATATTCCTTGGGGCCTCTCTCATGAATATCAAGCCTCACAGGAAGAATATATTGATAAATTTGAGGAAAGAAATTCAGCAGCAAAAAGTACTGAGGGCCTGAATCTGAAGGCTCTATGAGTTTATTTATACAAGGGGCTCCTGGAATGGGAATTCCCTTCCCAACTTCCCCAGTCCTTGCATCCCAAGCACTATGCCTTTGGTTCAATCAGAAGACCTGGGTAAACATTTTCACTTTACCTCTTATTTCCTGAGTGACCCTGGACAAGCTATCTCACCCTCTCTGGGCCTCAATTTCCTCTATAAAATGAAAAGGTTTAACCTTATAGCCTATGAGGTAGGCTCCTTCCAAATCTATATCTATGATATATGATTGAAGATAAACATTAGGGAGCTGTTCAAGGCAGACAGGTTAAAGGACTTGCCCAGAATCACAGAACTCATAAAAAGGGGAGATATATTTTAACCCAGGTATTCTTGACACCAAGCCCATCACTCAATCAATTTATCCATACTGCCTCCACAGGCCCAATACAGAGCAAATAAATACAAATGGTCTTACTTTCTAGGGCATTACCTCTAAGCTGATCCAGGGCTTACTGATTTTCCCGTAAGGAGGTAATTAACTGTGTCTAGCATGACATCAATGTGATTTTAATCAAATAAAAAATACAGTATTCCATCACCCAAAGCAATGTCATTTTCCCCATCCTAATTCCTTCAAAGGTATGATCCTTAGGAGTTTTCAGTCTCTTAAGTGATCCACAGCTAAAAGAAGCTTGAGAATCACTTGCCCTATTATCCTTAACTTAAGGAAGACATCACGGAGGCATATCCAGAAAGGACACAAGGTCAGTTGCAGAGGGAGAACAAACACCCTTACGTCTTTGCTTTGTCTATTAGACAAAAGGAAAGCGCATTTGGGCTGGTGGTGAGTGATGGATGAGGCATGGGAGACATAAGGTCAGACAATGTGTAAAAATAAAAGAAAGAACACACAAAAAGGACTGTCCTCTCTCTGATTCCTATTGTCTGAAAAATATCTACATATACATGTATATCTTTGCTCATCATAGAGTAGATATGTTGTTTCAGGTTCACTTAATTTTATGAACTTTAGAATTGGAAGGGGCCTTAAAATCATCCAGTGCAGCCCTTCCATTTTCAAGAAGAAAAGGCTTGGCAAATTACTTGTCCAAGGTTCCACAATGAGGTTAAAAAAAAAAATCAGCCTAGAACCTAGGTTTTCTTCCCAGTCTGGTCTTTTCACTATTTCCTGCCGCCATTATATATGCCCAAGATCATACATCCATTCAGTGGTACAGCCTGATTCAAACTCTGATACATACATACAAAGGAAGAATAGAGGAAAGTCAGAACAACTGTCTGCAAAAAGAGTTCTGCCACTCACATTCCACCAATTAAAGATTCATCGGTTTTAACAAGCTACCCTCTTGAAAAAAAAAAAAAAGGCAAATATCCCAGATGGGCTGCACCTGTCAACCAATAAAACTTAGTTTTCTCTGCCAAAAAATGTCTAGGGAGAGGAAAGGGGAACCTGGTGAGTGACAATATTAGAAATAAGAACATCCAAACTTAGCTAGGCTGGTCCTTGGACAGTCTATTACTGGGGCCATGCTCAAAATTTGTCCAGCTTGCTAGAGATGATGATGATGGCTTTTATATAAGACTTTAAGGTTTACATCTATTTCCTCATTTAAGCCTCAGAACAACATTATGAGGAAGGTGTCATTGTTATCCCCAACTTTGGTGATGAGGAAACTGAGGCTGAAAGAGGTCGTGACTTGTCCAGGGACACACAGTTAGTAAGTGTCTGAGGTAGGATTTGAACTCAGATCTTCCTGATACTAAGTACAATGAACTTTTCACTTTGCCACCTAATTGCCTATCAGTGGAGCCTTCAAGAACCCAGAGCCACTTCTAAGGAACAGGAACACAATGAGGCTATGGTCAAGGATGATTGGGCACCTTAGGACGATATAAATACATTGCGAAAGCATCTGCCAACTTGGTGCTAGAGTTCTTAGAACATTGTCACTGTTTTCTAATTAATCAAAGTACTGAACATTTCCAGGTAGCAAGCTAGGTGATGGGCTTAGAAAGTTGAAAAAAAAAATTTAAGTCTGACTCAAAGGAACTTTCACAATACTTAACAGTTGGTGGGAATTTTATAGCCAGTGAAATGAAGGAGAAGGTTCTGATTTATAAGAAAAAGAAATATAGAAGCTGAAGACTGTGTACTCATAATGACCAAGTCTGGATTTGGAGAAGACATGATAAAATACATTCTCTGTTTTCCATAGAGATGGGGGCCTAAGGGTGTGGAATAGTGCATATACTATAAGGCTTGGTTAATGTGTTGGTTACTTTTACTGAACTCCTCTCCCACCCTCCCCCCTTTTTAATCTTTGTTAAGAGAAATGGCTCATGGGAATACATATACATGTGTGTATGTGTCTGTGTGTAGATAGTGAGAGAGAGAGTATGCATATATACATATACACAAATAGATATACATATGGAAATATCAATTATCAATAAAATTAATATTAAAATAATGCTTCATGACTTTGGATCCAACTCCCCTACATTTCTTTTTCAATTATCAAGCATTTATTAAGTACCTACAGTATGCCAGGTACAACATGGGGGATACAAAGAAGAAAAAGGTGAATCCATTTCTGTTCTAAAGGAGCCTACATCTTCTCAGGTTTTCTTTGGAATAAATGCACAAAAATCAGTTCTATTCTGTGGATGTGAATGTTGGGCATTCCTCAAACAGCAGAAGGTATTCTTCCCCTCATATTAAAAAGAATCACTGTAAAACCAGAAACCCCACTTTGCAATTTTCAAGCCCATATGACTAAATTACAGATTTTCACTTTTTGCCCACCCATCCCCATCATCGCTCCTTTTTTAATAGGGGATGAAGGATATTGCTAAGTTTCTCTCCTGGTTGTCCCTATGACTGGGCATTGTAGAGAATTCAGATGTGATTTCCTTTTTCTTTTTTTGCTTTTTGGAGGAGGAAGGCAGGGCAATGGGGGTTAAGTGACTTGCCCAGGGTCACATGGCTAATTAAGTGTTAAGTGTCTGAGGTCATATTTGAACTCAGGTCCTCTTGACTCCTGGGCCAGTGCTCTATTCACTGCACCACCTAGCATCCTCTGAATGCGCTTTTCTTAACACTAACAGAAATGCAAAGTAAAGTAACAACCATAACCAGTTTGACAATCTTGGGAGGTTTTAAGAAAAACAAGAAAGATAACTTCTGTTAATGTTCTCTCACCTTTGCAAATATTTCCTCTAGTTATTAGAAATGAACATGGTAAAAGAAAAAAAAAAAGGTTGGGCTAGAAATTCAGAAGAAGAAAAAAAAAAAGCTTTTGATCTTAAAAAAAAATTCTAAATCCAAGGCCCTGATGGGCACAGACAGACTCCCTAGCTAGGTCAAGGGAAGTGATGTCATGGTAATGAGTAGCAACAACAATACTTCTGAAAAATATACACACACACAACTTACCAAATGCCTCCTGGACATTAAATCAAGAGATAAGCTCTGAGCAGTGTGGTATAAAAACTAAGAGAGCTGGCAAGGCTTCCAGCACACTTAGAGCCTTGTGACTAGGAAAACCGGGGTTTTCCAAAAGCCTGGAAAGACTTGTCTGCCTGATTGTCTGTCTGGGTTCCTTCTTCTTTTTCTTCCTTCTCCTCTTCTTTTTCCTCTTCTTCCTCTTGTTTTTCCTCCCCCTACTCTTTATTTTATTCTCAGAAATCTATTCCTCGACATCTAACGAAACGCTCTCCTACACTGTGAAAGTGATTCCAAGGTGCAAAGAACAGGAGGGAAAATGAGATGAAAGAGATTTCAGAGCCTCCCTTCTCACATACTCCAATACTCTCAACTCTCACCCCCAGGCCTCGTCCTTCTCACTCACCGTCTGATTTGGAAAGTTTAGACATAAGTCTTCCCCAGGAGTTCATGAGGATCTTATTACCAGAGCCCTTTGAGTGGAGGCTAGGTGGCCACTTATAAGGGGTATCATAAAGGTGATTCCTGTATTGGTACAAGTTGGAACAAATGAACTGAACCACTGGGTCTCTCCCACTCTTGCTCTGGGAAAGAGAGATTGATCACAGGCTAGCTCTGATGGCATCTCATGACAAATTTAAACTTCTAATCATTGCCTATAAGGCTCCCTTCTAGGTGGCACCCTGTACCCCAGATTGAACAGCCAAACAGAAAGTAAATAAGCCTTCTGTATATAAGAGCACCCACTTCATTTCCTTAGGCTTGGCCAGGATATACTTCCCAAAACTAAATGCTACTCAACCCCAACTTCCTCAACAAGGTCATATCAGATGGAATTGTTTCATTTGGCCCAATCCCTGTGTAGCCCTTCTCTTATTCCATCATCCTTGGTTAATGAGTCCTTATTTACATTTTTAGTCAAATATAATTAACTGTTGAAACATATACAAGCCAAATCATATTATAGCATTTAAAAAAAATACTTGACAAAAATTTTTTTCCAACCTCCCCATGCAAAAGGCCACCAATTTCAAACAATAATTGAATCAACAAAGTTCAGTTAATGAGATTTTGACTTTATATGTTTCTAGCATTCATTTTTACAGAACTTCAACAAATGGAAAAACTTTTAACTAAGCATCTACTATGTCCAAGATACTGTCGTAGTCTGTGAGAATGATATAAAAATGAATGTCACTGTCCCCACCATCAAAAAGTCCTTAATCTAGTAGGGGAGAGGCAGCTAGACTTGGGAGTCAGGAGAACCTGAATTCAAATCTGATTTCAGATACTTGGTCACTGTGCAACCCTGTGCAAAGCACTTAGATTCTCTGAGTCTCAGTTATTTCATCAGTAAAATGGGAAGAATAATAGTACCTGCTTCAAGAGGTGGTTGTGAGGATTAAATGAGTTACCATATATAAAGCACTTTACAGTCCTTAAAAGGACTATACAAATGTCAGCTATTATTATTGGGAAAATGTATTAAAATAGTTATTATACAAATTTAAATATGAGCAAAATTGACAAATACACAGTCCCACTAGCACTTTATATGGTAAATTCATAAAAGAGGCACAAATTTAAAAGCAAAAGCAAAACCTGAGGGAGAAGAGAGGAGAAAAGAGAGAGAAAAAAAATTGATTTGGGACATAAGGGAAGATTCTTAGGGCAAGTATCAACTATCTAGGCCTCAAGGGATGGGAAGGATTTCAACAGGTAAAGACAGTGAAGATTTCATTGGGGGTATTCAGTAAAAACAAAAACAAAACCCCAAAAAACCAAAAAACCTAATTCAACAAGCAATTCCATCCAGCAAGAATTTACTGAGCATCTTCTATGTCCCAGGTATCATGAATACAAAGGTAATTAGAGGGGCAGCTAGATTGTGCACAGAATAGAGCACTGACTTTGGAATCAGGAGCACCTGAGTTCAAATCCTGCCTCAGACACTTAACACTTACTACCAGTGGGACCTTGGGCAAGTCACTTAACCCCAATTGCCCTGCCTTTCCCCCTTCAAAAAATGGTAATTAGAAAAGCACAGTTCCTAGACTTGGCATTGGGGAGAAAGTTGAAGGGGGAGTTAGGAAGACCTGAATTCAGATTCTAACTCCAACACTTAGTAACTGTGTTACACTGTCCAAGGGGCTTAATTTCCTTATTTTTAAAATGAGATTGATCTCCAGAGTTTCTTCCAGCTCTAAATCTATGATCCTATAAGCTCAATAGTTGTCGTTCATAAATACTGAAGAATGGAGCGAAGAAAGGAAGATCTATCTAACCTTATTTGGCTTGACTGTGAGATCTCTGGTGGAAAAGAAAAGAAGTCATCTAACAAGAAAGAAAACAAAGTGACACCAACTTGTGGGGCTCTGTTTTTGGTTTTTGGTTTGTTTTTATTTATTTTTTTGGTAAGTAATAAAGCAGCTTGGTTTTGTGCTTGTTTGTTTGTTTGTTTGTTTTGTTTTGTTTTTTATGGTACTAAAGGGTCCTGAGATATTTCTTAGCTTGTTAAGTGTTTTGCTACTTAGGATAACGGCACACAATTCATGCGGAAGAAAAAATGGAGAGAGGAATTATTGCGGATGGTGGATTATTGCATCCTGAGTTTCTGGACACTTCTCCTTAAGAGAGAACAATAAAGTATGGATTCGTGCAGAGTTGGGAGCTTGTCCTCGTGCCGGCCTAAGTTTCAGGGAAATCCACCTTGGTCCCCCTTTCATATTCAAGGAGCAATTGAGTGTTAATTCCACTGACCTTTTTTTTTTTTGCTGAAGCTCTTCCATCCTGGGAGCATTAATAGCTGTCAGGCAGCATACTTTACATAGCTGTCTACTTAATGTTTTTCTTTTGACTGAATTTTTTACCTGAGGCATTTCAGTCATGTAACTTCAGCAATCAATTTTGGCCCAAAGCAGCATAGCCCTCAGTCACTGAGAAGCAAGTGTTTGCATGCCAGCTTGCAGTTTAAGCACCAGGGAAAAGATCTGGGCCCATGCAGACTTAAGAAGTGGGACCCTTGAGTTGAATCATCACAGTCAGCTAAATTATCTGGCGTGTAATTATCCTTTGGTGTGTGTGTGTGTTTGCATGTGGGGGGAGGAAGTGGACAGGGAGGGGTCTTGTAAATTGTTAATCCCTTTGCTCACTGTAATTGCTTTATTGAATCTAAATTAATCTAATGTTTTAAGAACAAATCACGAAATTCTAATGGTTACATACGAGTCATAAAAAGAGGAAAATACGATGTTTGAAACATGATTTAAATTAGATTATACCAGGATAATTAGTCTTCAGGATTACATTCTATAGCAAGATTGCTGCTTTCTGAAAAATAGATGATTCAAGAAGTTCTTTAAAAAAAACTATTCGAGTCCAAGGAAGTGCCATATGAATGCATTGATGAAGGAAAGCACTAGAAACTGTTTATAGACAGAATGGTGTTTGTGTTAGAGGCTTTTCTCTCCTTTCCAAGGTGTTTTTATGCTCTCTGAAGGACTATCTGGCTTTTAGGACATGAAAGTTAGTTACTGTATATATCAACCTTTCATTTCAAGGCCCCTACACAAATAGCTTCTCAGACACTTCCTCTTGCACATTAGGAATCTCAGAAATGCTACCCAATATTAAAAGTACTCTGTGAATAAGCATTCTCTCCAAACAATAGCTAATGAGTCCTCATCAATGTGTTGACTTTTGTTACTTAGCCATGAGGCACAATTGAACCAAGATAAAGTCTTCTAATGAAATAAGTAAGAAACATAACAGAACATGTCCCCCATATACATGGAATGCATTCCCTCCCAAATACAAAGACTACCAATGGGGAAGGTGGACAAGCCTAGGGAATACTTTTGAAGGAATACACACTTGTGAAACTTACACGGCCAACAAACATGAATATTGTGTCTATGGACGTCTAATAGAATGAGTAACTCATGTCCTGATGCTGTTCCCATTGAGCCAGTACTCTGCTGGTCTCCACTGGCACATGGTCTCTGCCAGGTACATGGTTGTCTCTGCCAAGCACTGCTTCCTCTTGTCTTTTGGATGAGTACCTCCACAGTTTTTTTTTTCTCTCTCTCTCTCTCTCTCTCTCTCTCTCTCTCTCTCTCTCTGTCTCTCTCCTCTCTTAAGCTCCAATTCCTTTAGTGAGGGGAATAAGCCATACACACAGCTAGTATCAGGCTCAGGAGATCTCCCAAATGCTTCTCCCCCCATTAACGAGTCTGTCCATTCTCAAAAGTTTAACTGTGTATATGCATTTTTTTAGAGATAATTTACCTCCAGATGTCAAGATATTTTGGAACATAGAAGAGTCAACCCACTAACTAGAGCATTTAACCTATCTTTTTGAATTCCCTGTATCTAGGACTGAACTCCAGTACTTTTTCTGAAATAGCTCATTTAAGGATAGAAGCTCATAGGACTCTTAAACATCCCACACAAATGAAAAGAAAGGAGGGAAGCAAGAACCAAAAAATCCTTTGGCAGAGTACTGCCAAGAAAGTACCTACTACCTCTATCCTTTCTTGAAATATCTGCCTTTACTAATTATATGTGACTAGCAAGAAGTCTCCAGACTTTGAGGTCCGCTTGGGGCATCTTACTCTTTATACTCTTAACTTCCTCATGGACAAGATGGGTAGAAGTTTGGAACAGTTGGTTTAGGGCCACATGACTGTAGTTTAAAGGAACAAGGACATAGTCTAACTGAGGTGAGATTGGGTATTCATAGGAATTACTGACAAAGTCTATTCTCAGTTCTCATTTTAGTAATAATTTAGTTAATTTAGTTAACTAATTTTAGTTAATAAGTGTAACACCAGCTTCAAAAGCATCTCTTCCCCAGACTGTGGATAATATTATTATATCTTTAAGAGAGAATAAAATCTTTAGAGACTGACACCTTAACTGTAATTCTGGAGTCTGTTTTAACTGTCATGGCTAGACATGCTGGGAAGGCATGGAGAAAGGACTGAGAGAACTTCTTTCCTGAGAGATAATTGATTGAACTATTCTCTTGTGAAAAAAAAAGAAAAGAAAACATTATGAAGGGAATTTTTCAGAAGAGATTTTAGGTGCCACCCTGAGAGGGCTAAATGGTTTGACTATGTTTGCATGATATGTTACGGTTCTAGTTTGGTCATTTCAGTTGCACCTGATACTTTGTAACCCCATTCAGGGTTTTTTTTTGCAAAGATATTGAAGTGCTTCGCCATTCTCATTTTACAGATAAGAAAACTGAGGCAAATAGGGTTAAGTGGCTTACCCAGGGTCCTACAGCTAGTAAACATCTGAGGCCAGATTTGAACTCAGGAAGGTGTGTCCTGACTCTGGGTCTGGCACTCTATTCACTATGTCTCCACTTAGCTGCTCTATTATGCTGTGACAGAAATTATTATTCAGGTATGGATTTGATAAGATGATTGCTGAAGTCCCTCACCATTCAGTCTCTGATTCTCTAAATCCTCTTTAACAAAACATCATAGTAGATATGGAAATAGTTCTGACAGCCAATATTTGATAAATATTCCCTTCATTCAGGAAGTTACCTAGGTTCATAAAGAGTGAAAGGGGAAGAGGAAACACATTTCTTAAGTACTAGGATGGGTCAAACATTCTGTTGAGCACATCACAAACATTATCTCATTCGATCCTCACAATAACCCTCTGAGAAGGTGCTATGATTATCTCCATTTGACACATGAAGAAACTAAGGTAGAAAGAGGACAAATGATTTACCCAGAATCACATAGCTAGCAAGTATCTGAGACCAGATTTGAACTCAAATCTTCCTAACTCCAGACCCAGCATGCTATCTACTGTCATCTAGCTGCCTTATCACACCATAAAAGAAGCATGATAAATATTTAGAGATGCCCTGATTATTGGCATTTTACTCTAAGTAATACTTTCTTAGCTCCCAAAAACCAAATATTAGAAACTGAGTCCTTTACTAAATTCAAAACGGAATCTGTAGAGTAAGCAATGCTCCTTTGTCTTATGAATTTCCCAATATAAACGTGGCTTTCAGTTTCAGAGATTTTTTTTTTAATATTCTAAGTCTGATCTCAAATATAGGGCCCTTATATGCTTACACAATCAAAATTACAGCAAGACGCTGATATCAGAAACAAATATTCCTTCATTCCTATATACACCTTAAGCAAGGTTCTCTATAGCCAGAGACAAGAAAGTAAAAGGAGGGGAGTGGGACAGAGACAGAGAGTGACAGAGAGATACAAAGGAAGAAAAGAGAATGAGAAAGAGATGGGAAAGACAAAGTTATGGAAACACAAAAAGATAGAGAAACAGAGAAAAAGAATGATAAAGAGAGAAAGAAGGAAGATAAGAAGGAAGGAAGGAAGGAAGGAAGGAAGGAAGGAAGGAAGGAAGAAAGGAAGGAAGAGAGGGAGGGAGGGAGGAAGGGAGGAAGGAAGGAAGGAAGGGAGAGAGGGAGGGAGGAAGGAAGGAAGAAACAAAGAAAAGGAAGGAAGAAAGGATATTGCAACCATTCTAAAATGGCAGATAGACTGTGAGAATGCACAAAAAAGAGAAGTGAAATCAGATGAAAAGAGGTGCGTGTTTGTATGTGCCCTAGTACTTTCAATCACAACTTAATGGGGCAGAAATGCACTGAGAAGATAATATGCACTATAGCCTTTCAGAGACCAGAAATAAGAATAATAGATGGAGCTTATGCTAGGCTACAAATTGCTGTTGTTTTTAGTTGTGTCCAACTCATCTTGACCACATTTGGGGCTTTCTTGGCAAAGATACTTGGCAACCTTCTCAGCTCCTCTTACAGATGAGGAAACTGAGGCAAACATGGTTAAGTGACTTGCCCAGGGTCACATAGCTAATAAGTGTCAGAGGCCACATTTAAACTCAGGAAGACAAGTCTTTCTGACTTCAGACCAGGTGTTCTATCCATTGTTCCACTTAGCTGCCCTGGGGATCCATGAGATAGAGGGTAGGGAGGAATGACTTGTTATTTCAATAGAAAAAAGCATATTCTATCAATTCTCTCCTATTAGGTAGTGAGCTCCCCATCATAGAAGCATCCAAGCACAGGCTAGATAAGATCTTGACAAGGATGTTTCAGAAGGGATTTCTTATATCAGACTGAGTATTGGACTAGATGATCTCTTGGGTACCATGCCTAAGATTCTATGAGTTTGTGCATCTACTTGGAAAAGGGCAATATTTATCAGATGAGATTACTACTGACCAAGCTGTCAAATGTATCTCACTAACACATCTTTTCTTCCCTCCACGAACTATCTTTGACTACTGCAGGTGAATCAGCAGTAGGTCTCATTAACACAATGTATTCTCCTTTCATATGGCATCCTTAATAGACAGCAACTCAAAATGTTTTACCTAGGCCGTCAATCATCATAAACCAAAGAGGAAAAGAAAGTTTTCACAATGAAATTTCAAGAGAGGAAGTTATTAAGTGGCACAGATGTGGAGGAGAGGGAGAGATTAAGATATAGGAGGCAGCAGAAGAAGGAAATTGTTCTGTAAGTCATAATGGGAAGAGGAAAAAGCAAAGATGTAGAGGGGAGAAGCATTATAATTGGGCATTTATTTATCACCTACTATATTCAAGACATCATGTTAGAAAATAACGATATGAAAAAGATAAAAGTATAGTCCTAGCCCTCAAGGAGTCGGAGGGAAGGAACAGTTTGTAGGAAATATGGTGTATATAAGAATAAATATGATATGAGATTAAAACCAAAGATCTATAGATCTCTGGGGTCCCCTAGCTTAATCTTAATTTCAATTTGAGGAAATTGAGGTCAAGGAAGGTTAAATGCCATGTAGCATGTCTCAGTATTTGAATCTAGTTCCTCTGACTCTAGAGTAGGGATTTTTTCCAGCGTACCAAGCCAAAAGGGCCAAGTATAAAGAGATTTAGGCCAAATATTTTCCAATCTCTAGACCTCAGTTGTCTTATCTGTAAAATGTGGTCAAGGTAAATTATATCTAATTTCCTTCAAGTTCTAAATCCTATGATCCTTAATAAGCTCTAAATCCTCTGATCTTTGACAAATTCGTGTTGAATGGAATCCTTCCTAAATTTCAGCACCTTCTGGTCTGAGGAGTTGACTTCTTACAATGGCCCCTATTTCCTGCTGTGCCAAGGGTATGTTGTAGGAAACATTGGACTAGATCTAACAGCTGAATGGGTGGGCTCCTTCCTTTAATACCAGGCTCCTTGCTAGCCATGTTCTTAGGATCTAACAAGGTCTCACTGTTGATTATTTTTACTGTTTGATCTGCATCATTTCCCCAAAATATCATTAGTTCAGCACTGCCTGACAAGTCTTATCCTAACCTGGTAGCACAAGTGAAGACATGCTCAGGTGTTCCCTCAAGCACAAGTATTCCTGACTTCTGGAAGAAATGATAATATTTAGTAGCAATCATTTAATTCTTTTCATCTTCAAAGCCCTGTTACAAACATTACCTAATTAACCCTTCCAACTTCCCTGGGAGGTAAGGAAGTATTATTATCTCCTGGTTTCAGAAGGAAAAACTGCAGTAGAAAAATTAACCAACAACATCTCTGTCACAATCAGTATCAGGGCCAAGACTAGAATGCAAGGCTTTTAAACTCCCACTTCCTCGCTCAAATGGGAGACAGTAGGAAAATGAGTGAAAATGTTCTATTTCTAACTGAAATCGTATTGAATCTGTTTTAGTATTATTAACAATAATAAGAATTATAACATGTTTTTTTCAAGTTTAAAATTTTTAGTTTAAGCTTAAGGCTTTAATAGCTTAAAATTGTACTAAGACTTTTGAAGCATCCTATATAAAGGCTTATGAGTTAGAGAGTGCTTTACATATATTATTTCATTTGAAAGCTTTGCAAAAAGTCTATGAAGTACATAATACCGCTTCTATTGTTTCCAATTCATGAATGAGAAAAGAGACTCAGAAAAATACAGTGATTTCTCTGAGACGAACCAACTGGCTAGTAAATGGTTCAAGTAGATGAATCCTTTAGTCTCTCCTTTAGGCACCTTTTCTTCATTCCCAGTGATACCTCCTTCCTAATCCAAGAAGCCTATATATTTACTTTCCCTCACCCTTCTCCTGTACAAAAAAAAGTACTTTCCAGAGAAGTTGAAAGGCATTAACAGCAGCTCGTTACTAGGTCTGATGCCAAATAAGGTGAAATATTACCCTTCCAAGAAGCATGTGATTTTTACTTGGAGGAAAGTCTCTTTTTTGACCTGTCAAAAGATTCTAATTGTGGAAAGTTGTCATCAATGACCTAAGATTGGTGTGGTGGAAAAATATCTACTTTGGTGTTTTATATGTAATAGAAGCTTAATAAATGTGTGTTGAATTGAATGAACCCAGCCTTGGAAAACCTGGATTCCAGCCCTGATTTCACTACTTGCTAACTATGTAAATAGGCAAACGAATACCTCAATTTTCATTTATACATAGAAGGGACTAGATTATGTGACTACTAAGTTCTTTTTTGGCTCTTAAAAAATTATTATTCCAAGATTCTAAAGAATAGGCTATGGTGCAGAATTCAGGAGCAGCAGACCTCAACTAGACATATGTTGTCTAGTGATAACTAAATAACTCCCTGGGCTGCTGTAGTATAGATGCTTAGGTAGTGACCACAGGCTTGTTGAGTGACATTATATTGTGATTTCATCTGGTAGGGCATAATCTGGAAGTGAGATAATGAAAAGCAAGGTAGCTAAAAGGAAGAACAATAATTAGTAAGAGTCAGTATCACCATTGTAGAGTAAGCTTCACCATTGTTCCCTCTCAAGCCATATGAAAAGGGAAAACAGTAAAAAAAAAGTGAGGAAAACTGACCTGAAAGAATCTGAAATGAGCTGGCTCTTTATAGAGACAGTCACTGAACATCTCATGCCACAGTGAGAGCAAGTCTTTAACAGTAAGTGGCAAACCCCAAGCCAAAAATGGGCATTCACCTATTGGTGCTGAAGTGATTTAGCTTACACAGACAGCAGCAGAAGACACAAAACCTAGAGGCCCTTCAGAATGCCAGGTCAGAAGTGGACCAAGAGCTTTCTACAAAAATACTGCTTGGAGGCCCCTAGCAAGCATCCTCAGAGTTTTCTCCCAATGCCACTGTCTTCCTTCACATCAGTTTCCTTTCCTTTCCCTCTTTTTCTCTTCTAAATTTAGGAAAGCAGCACTGAAATTTTATAAGGTACCAGAGATCACTTCCTGTCAAGTGCCCTGCTGTGGAGCCCAGCAGAGAGAAAAATATCCCAGACTATTGAAGAACATCACTCTCTCCCTCCAGGGACTTTTCATACTGGATTCTCTGGCTCTAGAGAAGACAGTTCTTACTGTTCTTTCAAACTCTCTGAGGGCAAGTAGCCCAAGAAACGAAGCCTGATGACTGTTAGAAGTGACGATACATTTTCAAATTGCTATTATATAGTTTAATAGAAGTAAATGTACTTTTTTATAGTTCATCATAATATTTTTTTAAATTGAACTAGTACATTCTGTGATTCTTATTGTCTGTTCCCATTAACAAGGCTCACACAGTCCCTTTTTTTGGAGTAAGAAACAAACACATGGAAATGAACAGTGATGAAAACACATTAATCCAGTCATAATCACTCCTCTGTCATCCTCCACTCCCAGCGACTTGGGCCCAGGTGCCAAAGTGGCTAAGGTGACAGGGTCCATGGATAATGATGCTGGCAGCTTCCAAGATGCCTCTGGGATCTGTCATATTGTTCGGCTGCTCATTGGCTGCCCCAGCTGCCTTGTTTCTTTGAATGCTGCTTCCTCTCCTCTCAGCTTGATTTCTCCACAATTTGCACATACTTTACCACTCATGAATAATGCCCCCATTCAAATCTATCCCTGGATACAGTATATTTTGGAAGCCACTTAGATGGCAAAGGTGAGTGATTTGCCCAAGCTTGGATTTATTTTCTGAATCCCACTTCCCACTGGTTTTCTAAATGCCACCTCCTGATTCACAGGCTTTGTCTCATTGTCATACTATTATCATTTAGCATGTATCGAGCATGCACAGTGTGCTGGTGTTACAGCAAATGAATAAAAACAGAATGTCCCTGCCAAGTTGATTTATCATTTAAACAGAGCAAGCAAGAAAAGAAACAAACAGCAGGAGAAGAGGTACAATCCATGTTGAGGTTAGACCACTGGTAAAACCAGGCCAATTTTCTTTGTTACATTCTTCAGACACCTCCCACGGGCAGCTGCTTTTCTGAGGGAGTTGATGTTGGAAAGAGCTTTCTGGGATTTTCTTTCTGGAACAGGGTTACCTGATACAAAAGCCCTTGCCCAGTGCCCCATGGTGGTGTACAGGTGATGCCCAGGGCTCACAAGTTCTGTAAGGGTCCATAATATCTGTAAGTTCTCTAACCTGCAAAACTGGGGTAGTAACAGCACCAGTCTCAAGGTTGTCGTGAAGATAAAATGAGATATTATTTTTAATGAGTTTTGTAAATCTTAAAATGCCACATAAATGCTAATTGTTGTTGGTGTTACTGTTGTTGTTATTAGCTGGAAAGGTGGTTGGGTTTCTTTCCTATTTCACTCCAGCCCCAGACCACCAGAACATGCTTCATCCAACCTAGCAGCCATCTACCAGGATGCCACTGCCCAGCATGAATAGGCATCTTGCTGTTGAACTATGCCCAATTTCCACCCTCCCATCTCCCGCTTTTTATTTCTATTCAAGGAACAACAATCATTACTATTGCTATTGGAAAGATCATGCCAATTTTGTGCCACATGCCTTCACTAAGAATAGTTGGGACTATCTAGCAGGGGTGGGGAACCTGCGGCCTCTGTAGGTCCTCAAGTGTGGCCCTTTGACTTAATCCAAACCCAAGGGCTGCACTTGAGGACCTAGAGGGCCACATGTAGCCTCAAGGCTGCAGATTCCCCACCCCTGGCCTAGACCATGACTCTTTTCCCTGGCCACCAGTGATTCCAAGTTAGGTGCTTTATCCCCCAAGTACAATGTAAGCTCCTTAAAGGCAGAAGCAATTGTCATACTGTTACATTTCTGTCCTTAGTACCTAGCACAATGCCTCACATATGTACTGGTCATTTAATAAATGCTTCATGATCTACTGGTTGATTTGGTTCCAGTGAAAGATTTTCCCTGTCATCCAAGGACTAATCTAAGTTTCATCTTGAGGCTCATGACCAAAAGGTTGGCCACAACATAATAAACATTCTTTAATAATAATAACCAATGAAATAGGTAAAAGTAAAAAATAGCCCTCAGGCCTCTGATTCTGAAGAACAGAAGAAAAAGGGTTCAAATGTTGGAAAGAATCACAAAATCTGTAGACTATTTGAAAACTTGAATTTATCATAGGTATTATTAAAATGGGCTCTTAGTCCAATGACCAAAAAGTTGGTACACTGCTGAAGGAAAATCATGCACATAGAGATATTTTTGCTATAAAAGAAATCAGAAGTCACAAAGAATTATAGTTAAATATAAGGATGGCTCATAAATTCTCTCTAAGGAAGCAAATGAAGGAGATGGTTTCGTCATACTTTCTAGGTTAAGGTGAAAAATAAAGGTCTTGGGTTCTAGTCAGCCTGTGGCATTAATTATGTCTTCTTGGGCAAGTCATTTCATTTCTAGGAGCTCTCATTTCTCTTCCTGTTAATATGATGTTGAACAAAATGCTTTCTAAGATTTCTTAGAGATCTAAGGTTCTATGATTCCTTCATTTCATCTACACTTGTTCCCTTAAGTTGTAATGCTCAACATGAGACTAAGCAAAAAGACCTGCAAGAAAATAATTGCAGTTTATAAGCCAGAATTTGTTGCAGAGGATAAAGTAGAGAAATTACACGAAGAAGTTGACAATATCCTCCAAACTGAGTAAGTGTTGACACTCAATAGCTTCAATGCCAATGTAGGCACAAGGGAAGATAGGAGGAAAAAAAAAAGATTTAGAAAATTCAATTCAGACCAAGAAATGAAATAAATGGTTCAAGGGTCATGGACTACTTCAAAAGGTTCTTCTTCCATGTGCATCATGAAGACTTTCAAGAAGAGAGAAGGCACTTGACATGGCTAGTACTAAATATTAGGGGGAAAAAAATTTATCATATCTTAATTAATTAGAAATGCCTAATTACCAACAAAGCAGTCATTTTACAGTTAGTTCTGTCTGAGTACAATCAAATTATTAACTGATTAGAGACAAGACAAAAATCAATTACATCAATTCCAAATGGGCAGACCTGTTTTAAAAAGCTGTCAATTTTTTTAATGGTAGATAGATGAAAGTAAAGACCCAGACCTTTACAATCAACATTTCTTTGAGAATGAGAATGAAATGAGGGGGGAAAAAGAGCCCAGAAATTCCCTCAACCACCGTTGATCTCATTGTCAAAGGAAGAGACAATAGTTAAGAATAATACATGTTTTATGTTTTTATGTTACAAACTTATTGGCAAACAATTACAAAACAAGATGACAGAATATTGAAATTATTACCTCAAAAAAAAATGGCAAGTAGTTGACAGAAAACCAAACTAAAAGATTCTCATGAGAACATCTGTCAATGAAATGGAATGACAACAGATAGACATGAAATGAAATGGATCTGCTATCATGTCTATAATTCTTCCACCTCACTAATGTTACTTAAAGAACTACTATCCTTGGTTTGTAGTATCCATTATGGTGTTTGAGAAAATGACAAAAAGATAAAAACCAAAAGAACACTGTAACCCAAGCAAACACACACAGAAGAAATTTCTGCTAGAGGTGGCAATTTTCAACGTGTACAGGGATTGATTATTAAGACCCTATAAAACACTTTGTAAAGTACAAACTATGTGTAAGGTGCTAGGGATATAGAGACAGGAAAATTACATAGTCCTTCCCTTAAGGAATCTTGAAGAATTATTATTACAGGTATATACCATATAAGACAGAATAAATGAGGAAAAGGAAAGACCTAGACAGATTATTCTAAGAAAAATTGAGGAGAAAAAGAATACTTACAATAGGGAAGCTCAAGGAAGGCTCCATGAAGTAGTGAAAATGTGATGAGCCTTAAGAGAAGAATTTTGATGAGTATAGATGAAGGAGTCCACTCTAAACATAGAACATGGCCCATGTGAATGAATAAAGGCAAGAGATGGCAGATTGAGTCTACACAGTCATAAAACGAATAAGAACCAAACTCCATCTTATGAGAGGCCTCATTAGGAAGCTCGCTTTTGGAGAATATGTATAATATTTTTATTTATGAATATACTATATTTGTTTTTGATGCCACACATGGAAGTATGCTAATGCCTTCCACTGTAATGTCCCTCTATTCCTGAGCCACTAAATGTGGAATTGGCAATCTAATGAAGCCTTTGGATCCCTTATTAGAATAACATTTAAATGAATAAAATAAACCATGTAAATTTACAAAGGGCACCATTTTGAAATAAAGGTATAAATTTTTTTTCTAAGTTCACAGACCCTGTGAAATCTATGGGTACATGGATTGCAGGTTAAGAGATTCTGCCATAAAGACCTTGCCTGCATAAGAAAGATACTTTCCCAGGACCATAGAGCAAGTATATCACTGGCAGATGTGCTCCTAGGCCTTCCTGCTTCCAAGGCTGGCCCTCTGTCTGCTGCATCATATTGCCTCTTTTGAATATTTAACAAAGGCTAACAAACTATCCTTTTTTTGGTTCTAACTGATGGTGTATGATGGTGTATGATGGGCTAGCTTCCAGTCATGTGTCACTCAAGGATAAAGAGATAAGATTTAAAGATGATGAAGGATTATCTCATTGACCACTGAGCTAAATGGTGACTGGATTTTTTAAAAAAGGAAATAGCTTCTGGCTGGGGCCTTTTGCCTCCCAACCTCCAAGTGGCATCATGTGACTCCAGTGACAAATGTTTCTAAGCCCTAAGATCATGACAACCACCTTTCTACTTTCCACATGGATCATGTCCTCACTAGGCAAGCTTGTCCTGGGCCCCTACCTATCTTTGCTTCTTTTGTGTTTGTTCTTTCATGATCTTACAAGTATCCCAAGGTGAAAATGTCCAGAACTGAAGAGAATCCTGCGAGTTCAAAGGTTCTGGAGGTCCTGGCTTGGATCTGACTGTTGGCAGCAGTAACTCCATCTGCATCAGAGGATATTCAACAAGAGGGTTGGCCCAAGCCTGGCCTATTTTACCAACAGATATGTAGTAGGAGTTGTTTAGATAGTACCCAACTAAGTGAAATGTAAAATGCCTAATTAGAAGTTTTTCAAACTGATTTATCTTCTGATGAAGTTTATCATCCATCCAGAAGGTTATGCCATGTTAAATTACTAAATTGTATGTCATTAATACACCCATGACTTTTTTAACATTTCATGTGTGTGTATGCGCACGCACGTGTGTGTGTGTGTGTGTGTGTGTTGGAATAAATTACCAGGTCTGCACCTGATTCCTACCTATTGTGCATTAAAAACATTTGCTAGCCCCACTTTGGGGGAGTCTCTAGACCTGAGCCATAAATAAAATTCTTCCCTGGTCACTGGGATGGGAGATTTAACAAGCTGAAGTATGAAAAAGAAAGCAAAATTTCCCTAATTAGAGGCAGGTTCTTTGCTCAAGACAATGTAGTCCAAACCACATGGCTATACAGAATATATCTCAGCAATTATATATAGTATATTTTAGATGGATAGATAGATAGATACAGATATAGATATTATACTAT
>CM053585.1:494056367-494089929 GCA_028646515.1 Pseudochirops corinnae | reverse complement strand
GTTGGAGACTTGGGCCTGACTGATGATACTGGCAGAGATTCTGTTCCAACAGGATGGAAGTGACATCAGTCAGGGAAGCACCTGGAGCCTGGGAGAGCGACTGTCCTACGGCTGCTGTGGGTGCCATCTTTTACTGGTGTTGTGGGCAGCTGTAGGGCTCCATTGGCTTCACATACTGAGATTTATAGGGGTGCATAGAGCCCCCATCACCACCAGAGCCTCTAATATCCTTTCATCCCTTCTGAAGAGGGAAAGATACTCAAAGAAACTACTTGGCTTTCTATAGTGTCTTCCTGTGCTTTTTGTCCTAGGGGATTAGACCAAATAGCAGGATTGATGTCTTTGATCGGTTTGCTTTTCTTTCCGATCTCTGAGGTCGCATCTAGCTCTACCATTCGGTGTTTCTACGATGCATTATTAGCATTAGCCTCTTTTGAGGAGGCTAGCAGCATTTATGTCTCGCTAACAGAATGCGGATGTGTTTTGGAGTTTTGATGGAGTTTTGGAGCCTCTATTTTGCTAGGTTATTTACCTTCTCCCCTCTTCCAGCTCTAGCTTTTTTGTTTGTTTGAATTTGGAGACAACATTTATTGTACAGTGGAAAGAGAGCTGGCTCTGGATTCAAATGCCACGTACGATGTTTTTTTTTTCTTACTGACTAGTGCCCTAGTAACAATGTTGTCTATAGCCCCTGTGTAGAAGATGGGTTAAGTAATAGCACATGTGGGTGACTGTTAGCTGATGTATGCATCTCATTAAAGAAGCTGTGTTTGTGCCTATGTGTGTGTCTGTGTGTCTGTGTGTCTATGTGCCCGTGTTGTGTGTGTCTGTGTCTGTGTAACTCTTCATGTTTTACTCTCAACTCATTTGACAAATCTCTTGGAAGATAACAGTTGAAACACATCTCTTTACCACTTGCCTCTCCCATCCCATGTATGCTCTGACTTGTCAGTGTAAGGCTGCTTGAAAGACCTGAACTGGCATTTTCTTTTTTATGTTTTTTACCAGAAAAGAACCCCTGGACTCATAGAATTGTTTTCTTTTCTTTTTTCTTTTCTTAGATAACAGAAGATGCCTGTGTAGATATGTATGTATAACTCTAAAATCATACTTTATAAACAAGGAAAATGGCTTTATCATTATTTACAAAGGACCAAGTCATTCTGGGATGTTGGGGGCAGTCTGTGTTGCCTGATTATATGCCAAGATGATGGCAGGGGTGCTGAAATGTGTTTCAGCGCCCGATGTGCTGGGAGATCCAGAGGAAGGAGGCCAAGGGGATGAAATGGCCCTTCAAAATTTGGTTACGCTGCCCTGCAAGCTTACCACTGAGCTAGCTGCCTCCTGAGAATTCCTAGCTAGCTGTCTGACACCAGTTCTGTCTCTGTTCTGTGAATGTATATATAGCTTGTTTGTTACTGGCTTCCCTCCTTACTCCTCAATTATTGGCACTGAGCTTTGGTATTCCTGGCATCCTTCCTGCTTCTTTTCCCTCTTCCAGCTGGCTGACCCTCCTGGCTCACTGCAAACAATGGTGATTGGATGCCAACAGTGGTCATTCTCTGCATCTCCCAGGAAAGTAGGAATTTCCCCAAGTTTAGTGTTATCCCATAGCTTAAAGCTGTACAACAAAGTATAAAAAAGCATGGCATTTTGTGTTAGAAAATCTACACCGAGGGTCACCCATATGACTTTGGTCAAGTCACTTAGATTCTTTTTGCTTCAGTGTCTTTATCCCTAAAATGAGGGTACTGAATTAGGTGATCCCTGAGATACTTTTCAGCTCTAAATCTTATTCTGTTTAGCAGGTAGGACAGTTTGCAGTGTGGTAGAAGATCGTGGGACTTAAGGGTCACATGCAAATTTAAATAATGGTTCTGCAACTTATAGACTGTGACTTTGGGCAAGCCTCTTCATTTTTCTAAGCCTAAATTTCTCTGTCTATAAGATTCTAGATTTGATCCAATCTTCTTTAAGTCCCAACCAGCTCCTAAATCCTGTAATTTTGCAGAACACAGCACTTTGCTCAGTTCATTCTATTTGAATGAAATCCCTCTGCTTTTCTCTACACTCAGCATACCGATGGAGTTCCAGGCTTCCTTTGGGAAGTTTAGAAGGGAATTTTATCTACCTCATTTATTCATCATTATCAGGGATAACATGTGTGGACTTTTCTAGATGTTATAGTAAAAGCTAACCCCTCGAAGCACTAAAACCTTTAGTTGTTTTGAATCTTTATGATAGCAATGTTTCCAAAATGACTTGTAAAGTTTTCTGACTTCATAAAGAGATGATATTGAACATAACTGTATTGTCATACAATGGTGTCTTAAAATCTTTTAAGGAGGCTAGAACTATTCATGTCTATACTGAACAGAATGCTGATGTTTTTTGAGTTCTTGTGCCTCTGTTTTGCTAGGTTATTTACCTTCTCCCCTCTTCCAGCTCTAGTTTTTTTTTGTATTTGGACACAACATTTATTGTACAGTGGAAAGAGAGTTGGCTCTGGATTCAAATCCCATGTATGTTTTTTTTTTTTTTTATACTAACTAGTGCTCTGAATTCAGCCAAGATTTTCCGTTGGCTGAATTTCATGGCTACTGCAGATCAAAGCCTCTAGTTTTCCATCATAGCCATGAAACCAGGGTCTCAGGCTCATTTGCATAAGACTCTACTCATTGATAGAGATTAATGTGTCCAGGCCTATATGAGGAGTGGAGTTGGAGAGAGTTTGTCTTCTGCTTTTAGCTTTGAGAGAAGGGACATGTATGTGACACCTGGCCTTGTTTAGGGAGAAGTCCCTAGAGAGAGAATGATATTGGGAAGAAGCTGACATGTAGAAGGGTCAGCACCTTGATTATGTATCCCTATTCCCACTACTATACTAGAGACTCCAGGGAATTCCCCCTGAGTGAGATTTGATTTATGATATGATCCTCCTCCTCCTTCCTGTCATCATCGTTGTCATCTTCTTCTTCCTTCTTCTTCTTCTTCTTCCTCCTCCTCCTCTTCCTCCTCCTCCTCCTTCTTCTTCTTCCTTCTTCTTTCTTTCTTTTTTCTTTCTTTTTCTTCTTTCTTCTTCTCCCTCTCCCCCTCTCTGATTTTTCTCTGAGTGGGAGAGCTCATTTGCTTTGGGTATTATCTGGTATATAGGGTGTCCCAAAAGTTTTAGTCTGTTCTCATCATTATAATGTCTCTGATTTCTATTTGCTGTTAACTCGTATAGCTGATTTATTTGCTGTTCACTATATGTGGTCTTTCTGTAACTGGCATTTGGTAGGAAGAGAGTCAAGGCTTGGAGAATACATACATATATATATATATGAGAGAGAGAGAGAGAGAGAGAGCGCTTGGCAATCAGGAACTCAAGACTGAAATTAAAAATTATTTCCCTGTGACTAACAATATATGAGAAGATGGATAGAAATAATCCTAGTCTATTATCATTCCTACTTTCTTCTCCCACCCCTGAGATGGTCAACCTCAGGGTCTTAAATCTGTTGCTCTCCTCCTGGCAAGAATAAAAGGTTCCTTTGAAGAAGGGTGGTTGGAGGAGGTATCTCTTCACACTTCCCTTAGAGCCACACCTAGACAGACTCATGTAGTTAAAATAACCTACAAGGATGACAAATACCCATATATGCATGTATTATCCTGCTCTAATATACTTATTAACTTTTTTTAAAAATTTGGATGTTCATAAAAGTCTAATGATTAAATGCACACTTTTCTAATAACAGAGCATCCACTAATTTTCTTAAAGTAACTTCTGTGACTAGGGACTAATGTAGTAGAATTCTGGATTGGCCTTCTAGAAACCCCAAGCCTGGGTTGGATTTAAATCCTGTCTCTGACTTTTGCCTGCTCTGTGGTCCTGAGCAAATTACGTAACCTCTTTGTGCCTCAAGTATCTCCCCAGGACTTTATCACTAGGACATAGACTGTTGTGGGTCTTGGTAGTGGGGGCTACCCATGTTGATAAAATGCTAGCTCTTTTGAATATTCTCTTATTTCTCTTCTCGTTTAGGTTCTCATTTGGCGCAGTGGATAGAGCACCAGCCCTGAAGTTAGGAAGGCCCAAGTTCAAATCCAGCCTCAGATACTTACTAGGTGTGCCCTGGACAAGTCACTTAACCCTGTTTGCCTCAGTTTCCTCATCTGTAAAATGAGTTGGAGAAAGAAATGACAAATCACTCCTGTATCTTTGCCAAGGAAATGCCAAATGACGTCACAAAGTGTAGGACAGGACTAGAAAAGAACTAAATACTATGGGTGAATTAGGAATGCACATTTTGATTTTGACCCTTTTTAGTGAAAATGTCTTTGTGTCTTCTCCATAAGGGATAGGAAATTATTTTATCCATAAGATCATTGATTTAGAGCCTGAAAAGACGTTAAAGTTCATGTAGTCCAACCTCTTCATTTTACAGATTTGGAAACTGAGGCCTATAGCTGTTGTGATTTGCCCAGGGTCACATAAGTGTCAGAGCCAAGATTTGAACCCAACTCTTTTGACTCCAAATTCACCACTCAATTATGCGTGTATTACCAGCATCAGATGCTTGGTAGTAGAG
Source organism: Pseudochirops corinnae (assembly GCA_028646515.1). Taxonomy (NCBI): domain Eukaryota; kingdom Metazoa; phylum Chordata; class Mammalia; order Diprotodontia; family Pseudocheiridae; genus Pseudochirops; species Pseudochirops corinnae. Next base: position 494,085,355 of record CM053585.1, on the reverse strand, counting down.
ATCCCTTGTGTTTTTGAAAAAAAACGTACCTGTCTTTGTTTTTTCTCCTTTGTTGAGACAACTTGTTTCATTTCCTTTGTCCCTAAGGAAACGTTCCTCCTTGGGTAATATATACAGTGAATGAAAAAAGGAAGTGTTTAATATTGTTTTGTGAGATTAATGGAGGAAGATTATGTATTTCCTTGCCAGAGGTTACCTTCTGGAGGAGAGAGAGAGGTCATGGGAAGATCCTAGCATCCGCAAGTGTGACTAACACTGATTAGTATGAACGAGACTGGGGGAGGGGGTAACCTGTGACCTTGAGGCCACATGGGACCTAGGTCCTTGGGTGTGTCCTTTTTCCTGGGTCCAAGTTTTGTAGAACAAATCTTTTCATTAAGAGGATTTATTCTGTGACGTTCGAATTCAGTCAAAGGACTGCCCTTGAGATCCTAAAGGTCCACATGTGACCCTGAGCTCCCAGATCTCCACCCCTGAACTAGACCATCATATTTACTAAACAGGGGGAGGGATATTCTTACTGGTATAGTACATTGTTGGTAGGGATCATAGTCTTCAATAACCTGAATATTTTCTCCCCCTTAACCATCAAAATGAATTGATACATGATGCATTTGTCTGTGGCAGTTTGCTTTGGACAGGAAAAGTGGATGAGAAGATCATCTAAGAACATTCTGGTGCTCTGGAAAAAATATGAGGGAGGGGAGAAAAGAGAGAGAGGAAAGGAGAAGGAGGGACGCAGAGAGAGAGAGACAGACAGACAGACAGAGACAGAGAGATACACGGAGACAGAGAGACAGACACAAAAAGATAAGATAATCTTACACAATGGAATGTTTAGTGACCTCATCCCAGAAGAAGGTCATTCAAATAGTTCAAGTTCTGAAGTCCAAGAAAAATATTCCAAGAACATTGTATTATGTCCCTAGATGAAAGCAACATGGCTACCTCTCTACAATCTTGTGATTTAAAGGCAGCAAGCCAACAGATGTGGAAATAAAACTGTTTTCTCAGTCTGTTGCTTGTCTTTTTTAAAACAAATTTTTATTGCTATCTCTTGTTCTTGCATCTCATAAATCTCTCTCTGAATTTCTACCCCTCCTTCTCCTAGAGAGTTATCCCATACATCAAATTGTGTTTTAAAGGGGAAAAAAGGAAGAACAGAAAAAAAAAATCAGTAAAACCAATAATACATAGAAAAAATAAAAAATATATGTGATATTACATGTGTGGATCTCATACTTCTGCACAGAAGATGGGGTAGAGATCTTCTGATATTTCTTCTCTGGCTCCATGCCTGTTCTTTGTAATTGTGCAGTGATTACATTCAAGTGTGTTATAATTATTCTTTCTATTTACTTTGTTGTAGCCATTGTATATGTTAATTTCTTGTTTATTTCTTTTGCATCAGTTCATGCACATCTTTCCATGCTTCTCTGTATTCGTGATAGTTTGTATTTCTTAGAGAACAATAATATTCCATTCCATTCATTCACCATAATTTGTTTAGCCATTTCCCCATTGATGTGTGTCTACTTTGTAGCTTCTTCATTTTTTTCTCAATTTGGGAATCATAGATTTACAGTTATAAGGGACCTTAGCAGTCATCTGCCCCAATACTTTCATTTTACAAATGAGGAAACTGAGTTTTAGAGAGGTTAAATAACTTAGAGAAAGTCATATAGGTACTAAGTAGCAGAACTGACATTTGATATCAGCTCTTTTGACTTCAAAGATATTTCCATGGCACCACTGAATCCCAAATTCCTTCTTTCTGTATTTTGGCTACCTCTGTGGGGAAAAAAGAGGAATCACTATGAGAAGGAAGGAGGATTAGGTTAAAAACTGCCAACAGAATAATTTATCCATTTGGGGTTTACGCTTTTGGTTTTCCTTTTTTTCCCTTCCAAGGGAAGTATGGAAATTCCTAGGACCTAACCTGAGCCAGGTTAGGCTTGACCTGCTTCTTATTTTTTCAAAGTGTATTACTCTTACTCTTCATCAGCCAAAGGCCGGCATGGACCCGGTGATTATATGTTTCTACCTTGGAAATGGAGCTGTTATGACATCTTGCAAATGGCTGTTTTCTTCTTGTTTCAACCCAAAGCTCAAAGTGTTTAACATTTCCTCAAGGTATGTATGCCTGTGTGTTTGTGTATATAATTGAGATCTCTCCTTTAAAAAAAAAAATCAGTGTTTTCAACTTCAAAGGTTTGGAGAAGCATCAGAAGCTGAGGGATGTTTGTCTGAACCAAAACAAAGGTTAGAGCCCACGTAATTTTGAATGAAAATACTATTGTGTCTTTCAGTCTCATTATTCCACTGAAAACCACCATGTTTGGCCTTGTTTAGGTAATCTGTGATCATGTTCCTTATATTTTATTTTTTTCTGAGGATACTTTAGAAGCAGAGCTTTGAGTAGTCAGAGAATAAAGGCAGTAGAACGTCTCTATCTTTTTTTTTTTTTGCTTTTTGTTGGAGGAGGGACGGCAGGGCAGTTGGGGTTAAGTGACTTGCCCAAGGTTACACAGCTAGTAAGTGTTAAATATCTAAGGCTGGATTTGAACTCAGGTCCTCCTGACTCCAAGGTTGGTGCTCAAATCACCGCACCACCTAGTAGCCCCCGTCTTTCTCTTTTCACTAACTCAAATGTTAATGGTACTACCTTTTATACCACACTAGACTATAAACTCTTTAGGGCAGGACCTGCTTCAGTTTGGTTTCTGTACCCACCATTTCCTCCTCCTGCTGTTCCTTGCATGGAATAGTTGCACTACCACATACATGGTAGAGGAATTGACTTCTAGATGCTGAATATATATATATATATATACATATTTAAAATCAGAATTAAGTTGAGATAACTGTCAAGTCATTATCAGAAAAATAGGCTGAGGCACATATCTATCCACTTAAGGCTGATGTTAGTGAAGAAGTGATTTTTCTATAAAACAACATTTAGTAATCCTCAGAAGATAAGCCATTGCGCTGGATAGATCATAGATTCAATTCAACCTTGAAATTTTTACGTGCATAGCAGAAGAGAAAAAAAATGAATTTAGAGCAGGGGTTCTTAAACTGGAGTCTGAGAACTTGATTTTTAAATTTTTTGATCACTGTATTTCAATATAACTGGTTTCCTTTGAAATGCTATGCACTGCATTTTTATACATTTAAAAACATTATTCTGAGATGGGGTCCATAGGCTTTACCAGACTGTCAAAGGGGATCCAAGGTTAAGAAGCCTTGATTTAGAGTCAGGAACCCTGGATTTGAGACTTGAATCAGCTGGTTATTAATTGTGTGACCACTTAAGCTCTCTGGGAAGGCAGAGGTGCCTTTCTTGGCATCTCTAAAATGGGGGTGGTAATGACACTTCACAGGGCTGTTGAGTAGATCAAATGGGATAATGTGTTATGATGGCACTTCTCAAATGCCTGTTTTGAGCCAGGCTGCCACTGGGGTGTTTTGGAAATCTTTTGGCTTGACATGAGTTGGGAGCAAACACACAGAGATCATAGGATCCTAAATTTAGACCTGAAAGGCGCCTTTACGGGTCATTGAGTCCAGTGCCATCATTTTACTAATGAGGAAAATGAGACTGAATGAGGTTAAAACTCATGGTTATACAACTAGTCGGTGTCTGAAGTAGGATTTGAATGCACATCTTTCTGCCTCCAAGTCCAGTGTTCTATCCCCTGCACAATGAAGTACAGCAAAAAGGCAAGCCATTAGGAAACAAGATTAAGCCCCAATTCTGCTCTCTGATCTTGGGCAAATTGTTTAAACTCTGGACTTTAGTTTCTTTATTGGTAAAATGAATTGGTTGGACTAGGCTGTCTCTAAAGCAAAATTTCTTAATCTGTGTCCAAGAACTAAATATACACACACACATACCCCCTGTAGTTCAACATTATTTGTTTTCTGTGTATCCTACGTAATTATTTTGTACATTTTAAAACATTGTTCTGAGAATGGTCCGTAGGCCTCCCCAGAATGGCAAATGGTGAAAGACACAATAAGCATGAAGAACCCTTGCTCAAGTCCATGAAGTTTCTGACATACTGCGACCCAGTTTAAAGTTATGTACTGTATTCGATTACACACTTGAATATGTTGGTCAGATGTTACTAATAATTGCAAGGCAACCTGGATACAGAAGTGGAAGTGCGGCCTTCCTTGGAGAAGAGTCATAGCCCTTCTCCTCCCTGCCCCCAACAGAGGGGCTATTACAGTGATGGCATATTGTACTTGGGGGAAAGAAGGGACTGTATTTTTCCAGTATATTTCAATCTAGCCCCTAGTGCACATTCATATACAAAAACATGTGTGTGTGCGGGGACGCATGCACACACACACTCACACACACTCTCATAAAATTGCACAGGCTAAAGTGAGCCCTTGAATACCATCTCTCGACTGTTTGATTCAATGATTGTTATTAAGCAGTAAAGCCACACCACCCGTGCAGACATTTGCGCTTCTAAAAAAAAATGTAAATGTCACTTTTGGGTCTTTAAAAATTATTAAGCAGAGAGAAAGCTGGCAATTTTCAGTGTTTGCTTGGATGGTAAGATGCTGGAGAATTAGCATTACTCTTGAGAGGTGCCATTGGTTAGCTGGAGGGAAAAGGGATATCAATTATACATAATCTGAGAAGCTCTGCATAATAATCAGGCCCAGTAGGGGCTTTGGGGCAGCTTCGTTATTCTCTTGTAAACACAAGAGCCCAGATAGACATGTCAGTCAGGAGTAGCTGAGCAATTCTTCCTTTCTAACACCTTCACATTCTATTGCTTCAATATGCAAACAAGGCTGTTTAGCTGAGGGGAGAGCCTGTGCTAATGAGCTCCCTGCACTAACCCTGAAGTAAAAAAGGTTCTGTTTCACAGCTGCTCATAGACAGCTCCTCTGGGCATGCTCAGGTATTGGAAAATAATTCCTTTTAAACAGAGAAATGCCAATCAGGATTTCTTGCATACTTTCCCTTTTCTCTCTGTGTTAATGCAATTACCTCATAACTGGTGAACTTTCCCTGCATTTGCCTGGCTTTTTTTTTTTCCTCTCCTTTAAATTATAGATTTAATGGTGGAAAAAAAAAAATGCTTAAAAAAAATACGGCCATGATAGAATGTGCACTTTCCTTAATTCCTAGAAGATTCCAAATGGAAACTAATCTTCACATTTTGGCCTTAAAGGTGGATGGTTCTTTTATCCTTCCTTTCTCCTGTTATTATGATTCCCTTTCTCTTGGGGGCCATTCTGATGACTGGAAGGCAATGGACAGGTCAGGATATGTATCTGTCTTTTGTGGGCCCAGGACCATTGATAGGCCCTAAAGTTAGGACTTGGAGCATCACTAAAGCTAGATAATTGAATAATTGACTAGGTAAAACCCGTAGGATCCAAGGAAAGAGAGTGTGGTGGGAGGGGAGGAGGTGAAACTTTATCTATCATTTGGCAGTTTCAAATCTAGGTAGATACATGATAGTTTTTCAATACCCAATTATTCTCATGAATAAAGAAATCTTTCATACAGAATAGTCCCAAATCCGCACTGGATTAATTTATCATCTTAGAGAAACCACTTGGTTTTGCTGGTTAAATAGTGCAGTATGTGATTTCTCATGCAATTATAGGACATTCTCCTTCCTACCATTAATTCAATCCCAGGGCCACGCCTGCTAGCAGCATGACACAGGAGACAGGACCTGTCCATTGTGTCCAATAAATGGGTGTTAAGTACAAGCACAAGTAGCCTCAACTCTTAACCTGTATCTTAGGAGCTAGAACCTCCAAGATTTTGTTTTTTAACTCTTTCACAGTGTAAGGGGCTGATGTGTTTTCATTCTCTGAATGAACCAATCACAGGTCGACTTTCCTAACTGCTGTCTCCACTTATGACAGCATAGTCAGGTACTACACAGTCAGCAAGAAAGTCTCTGTGCTGGAATATTTCAGCATTTAAATTATTTATTAAGTTAGCTTTATGGCGAATCAGAACCTATTTGAGACAGGTACAGTGAACTCCCTTCTGCCTCAAGGAAGCTCATTAAATGGCCATCATGACTGGACAGACTTAATTGCTTCACATCCAGATAGTTCTCTGTCATGATTTCAAATCCCTAGCAAAGCAGCTGACCCCATTTCACACTGTGATTTGACTCACCCCTCACTAGGAAAATGAGGACAGGGTAGCTGTTTGCTGGCACATTTTAGCATCTAGTTATACAAGTATAAGCTAGAGAATTGAAATAAGAGATCTGTCATTTGTGATTGGATGTGAAAATAGTTCTTTGAGACTTTCATGGCGCCCATCCTTCCCCCACCCATGGTTTATTTTTATGTTACTTTCACAACTGAGGAAAGAATTTTTAAAATGACATATCATTTATTAAATTGTGAACTATGTCATAGTCTAAAAGTCATTTGAATCATGGTAACCTGAGGAAATTACTTACCCTTTCTGATAAATAATGTTTAAGAAATATCCCTAGACTCTAAATCTATGGGTTGTTATCATTTACCAAGTTGGTTGATATTTTAGAAACATGCCATGAGTTGTAAGTGACGTGTTAGGCATAGGAATTCACTTAGGTGATTTTTGAGGCTATGCAATTTCCTTCTACGCTGCAGTACATCTAGACTTCTGGTTTGTTTGTTTTGATTATTGCTTTGGTTGAATATAGTGAGCGACTGATGATATGGATGATGGTTTAGCCATTTTCTGTTTGAGTGTGGTTGGTAAGATGGAGTAGAGGTACCTAGACCAAAATATAGACCTAGACCAAATACATGGTGATTTATTTATTGCTTTGTGATTGACTGTTAGAAAAGCTTAGAAGACCCCAGTAAAGGCCCAAATTTTAATTCATTATGTCTTTTAGATCTGATGCATGTTGACTAGCAAAATAGCAATCATATGATCCCACCCAAATGTACAGTTTTAGAGATATTGTAATGAGAATGAGTTGTGCCTTAGCCTCTTCTATGGGCACATTCAGATTAGGTGAATGGGTAGAGCCCATGAGTCTTCAGAAAACTTGGCAACAATTCCTTCTTCTAATTGCTTTCATTCACCAAGATGCTGTATTTTGTGCTGTAAATTAGGAGAATGGTGTGCCCAGGGTGGATCTCGAGGGTTCCACACTCCTCTCAATAAAGGGAAGTGTCTGACATCCTTATAATTAACTGGATGATAAAGTTAAAGGTGTACTGAGATTAACATACTTTATTCCAACTATCAAAGGAAGGGGTGGGGGTGGAGGAGTGAGAACCATCCTGTTTTGCATTTTGATCAGCTCAGGGAGTCCCCCTTTGATTGGGGGATGGTTTTTGTGGGAAGACTGAAGAGCTCAAGATGCAAACTGGTGTTTTTGAAAGACTCATCTTAAAAAATAAAAGGCTATTGGATACACTTAGTCACTTTGGGGATCCTTTGTGGCATCTGGAAACACATCACACGTGAGATTCCACAGGTTAATCCCTTTGATTTTCTTTTTTCTTTAATTGGATTTGACAACAGGTTTGATGGGTAATTATTTAGTCGGCATTTTCCAGGATAGTTGCACTTTATTACCAGGTAATGTCAACATTTATTGAACACTGTACTTTGAGGTATGTTCACCTTTGTTTTGCCAGTTGATAATGCATTTTAGTCCCTGTGGTCTGAATCTTGGAGACCACTAATAATTCATCCTCCTGGGCATGAAGAGAAAGCTCTCCCTTTTTTCCCCACTCCTCTGGAGTTTCTGGAGGTGACTCCTCTGGCTATTGAAAAATTTCTGGCTTTTGTATTTCCTCATGCTCTTAGCTACACTCTAGCAAGGAAAGATACAAGACCTATTATGTGAAAATAGAAATTATCAGGACCCAAGTCAGATTTGTTGAATTAAATTGCAGTATGCTCTTTGGTTCCTCCAAACAGATCTTTGTCTCCTCGGTGGCCCTCTTGTCCATCCCTTACCCCTCCAGCCTTTTCTCCAGTCAAGTATATCTATTTATCTAAGTATATCTATAGGTTTAGGCCTTCCTGTGCTTTAGAACCAATTCTATCTCCATAGCAAATGATTAAGAAGCTCCTGGTTGAGATGAAGCTTATCTTAGTATCAGATTCATTTCTGATTGCTAGTGCCTTGGTCCACCTCCTCTGTCTTCTTGGGTTGTATGTCTTCTAGTAGAACATTATAAATTATCTTTTCCCTTTTCATCCTTTTTCATATGGAGAAACCAAAGGCCAAGGAAGTGAAATGGCTCCCACAAGGTCAAAGTGATATGGTTAAAAATTGGAATGTCTGACTAAATCTGTAGCTTTTGCTTCCACATCATGCTTCCTATCTTAATCTCTGGAACACACTCACCTACTAATGAATCTAGATTCCCTACTCTGACCTCTGGTAAACTGTTCTTTGAATCTTGCTTTAAGTCCTCAGACCTTTGTCTTGCTTCCCTTTCTTGCCCTTGTTAATTATAGGTTCTAATACTATTGAATACCTTCTTCTTCTGATCCTTTGATCATGGCAGTGACTCCAGCTGTACCACTGCTGATGAGTCCAAGGTAACATCAGATGTTACTCAAGGCCCTCAAACAACAGAAAGGGCAGAACGAATAGATTAGGACTCTTCAGTGATGGCATATCTCTTGGCATTCCAATTCTGGATGGGTGGGAGAGAGAGAGCCTGTTAATTGGGTTTAGACTTTAGAAGAGACATAATAGAATGCAATGCCAAGGAAAACCTAGCAGAGTTCCAAACCTTTACCTATGCTATTCACAGAATCATAGACCACTGGAGCTGGAACAGATCATAGTCACCATCCAGTCCAATCAATACCCCAAAGTAATCTTAATGATTAATCATCCAAGACTCTGTTTGAAGATCTCTAATAAGGGAGAACTTATCACCTCCCAAGGGAGCCCATTCCACCTTTTCAATAGCTTGATCATTAAGTTTTTCCTGACATCATGCCCCTTGAAAATCTGAATGCCTTTTGTTGTCCGTCAATCCTCAAGTCCTCTCTCATTTTCCATTCATTTCATAAGTCATCACAGAAGCTTAGAAATCATATCTTCCCGTTCTTTCTGGCAGATCTTCCTGAAGGGTTGGGTGACTTGATTTCTTCAAGGACAACTAGGTGTTCTCTTACTATTTGCTTACTTTTCTCTGGCACCAACTCTCCAGTGGCCATTTTTGTTTTTTCATTTCCATTTCAGAGATGATTTTCCTTGGCAGAGAGAACAGGAGCACTCATGTGTGGAACATAGAAGAATGTTTTGTGTAACTTCTATTACAAGAGGTGGAATCATGCCTCTTGATGAATAATACTCTGTTGACCTCAAATTATGGTATATGTGCTCCTGTGGTAACTGAGAGGAATGACCCTAGTTACTAGCTTGTTACTGTGTTTTATGGAGTTAAGGGAGGAGTGTGTGTGAGGGAGGGGATTCACTTTGTTTTTGCTAGTCATGGAAATCCTCGGAAGTCGCTGTGGTTGGGTTCCTGCTATATGGGGCCAATTTATACTAATTCTGAAGTTTGACTATCTCTATGACTCAAACAAGTTGATTTAGTCAACCAAATTCTAACTCTGCAATTTTTTGATTCAATTCAGTAACAAATCAAACATTTGTATATTTTGTAGACCAAAGACTGAAGTATTTTTTTTTTTTTTGCTCTTGGGGGAGGGTGTTAGTAAGAGATGAATGCCCTTTACGATCACAGTTTGTAGACGCAATAGACATTCTATACACATAAGTTAAAATATATTTGTGAGAAAGAGTTAAGCATCTCCTTTTTTTAAGCATCCAGATCATGTTAATGGCATGATGATACAGTTCGTTGAAGTTCACTTCTAGCTGCTAGGCTGAGGAATAAAGAAGTAGGGTCAAATAACATAAAGACTGCTAGGCTTGCGTCAAGAAGATGTGGGGCTCTGCTTTGTGATCTTGCATGGGCAAGTTAACCTCTCTAAGTCTCTGTTTCCCTCTCTGTCAGAATGAGGATAACAATACTGCCTCTGCTCTTTTCATTTAGTTGAGATTTGAAAAATACTTTGCAAAATTGACTGAACTATCAAAATGTGAATCAAGTATCGCTTTTTTTTCAGGAATCTTTTTTATGGTAGACAGAGTGTGTGTATATTGTTTCCGATATTGAAAAGACCTTCTAGAAATGAGCAGTGGATTTTGGAAAAGGTGACTGGAGTCCAAATCCCAGCTCTTTTTCTTTACTACTGATAACCTTGGGCAAATCAGGTCACTTCTCTGCACTTCAGTTTCTTCTTCCTCTGTAAAATGATCAGGTTTGAACTAGATGTTCTCCAAGGCTCCTTCCTATAAGTTCCATCTAAAACCTATGATCCTAGGTACTAAGAATTTTCAAATTATTAAAAAAAAAAAACTGTGAAAGCTTAAGAATTAAATTACTGCCTCCATGATATCATTCCAGGTATTCAGTTTCATTCTTTTAGAAATGTGCTAAGACATGTGAAAGAACTTTGTACTTTGTCTTCATCTGCAAAAAGTGCCTGGAGTGAACTTTTCTTCTCTACTTATGCTAAATTGTTAATTAATCCAAGGGAGATGTATCTTGTGATATTGAAAATTTCTGCTAGCATATGTGCATGAAAAAAGTGGTACTCTTGATTAGACATATGTTAAAAAGCAATGATGATTTTTGGTTTCTAATGGTATCAATAGAAGTGTTGATCCATTTGGCACATGACTAATACAACATAAATACCTCATAAGGAGGAGACATTGTAGCAATAGTTTTAAGGGCCAGTGTTCTTTGGGTCCTATATTTATGAACCCAATCTTTAAAATAGACAGCCAACTCTTTGAGTAATTTGAGAGGCTTCCCTGCTCTACAAATATCTTACCCATTGCTTGTGCCAAGGCAGACTTGTACTTACTTGTTTGTTTGGCTTAAAAACAATGAAGATGATTTCTGGCATTGACTTCAAATACCCATTTGCTCTCCAGAGTCCCAGCCTTGAACTTCCCAGGCCCATGACTTCCTACCACTACCACCAGTCATCCTCCCCCTCCACTCTTGGACTAGGGGCTAGTAACACTCTTTTGGAAGTGGAGCTGCATTCTGAGGGTATGACATCCATATGTAGGACAGGCTGGGGCTTGGTGGGGCAGGAGGGCAGCAACAGCAGCAACACCTTCTGAGTAGGCTGTGGTGGCACTGATGGGCTTCTCAGAGGCAGTGAATCTTCATGTAGATTCTGACTTACATGAGAAACTAATGTGAGGTCTTAGCTAAAAAATGTAGAAAGGATACTGAGGTGTTCACTAGCAAGACAGGGAGTTAAAACAAAAAGTAGAATATAGAATATAGAATAACTCCAGATCAGCAAGATGACAGTCACCAAACTAAGTAGTACCCTTCAGAGGCTGGGGATTGAACTGCAGAGGCAGCTCAGCATGAAAGCTGTCCTAGGAGGTGCACTGGCAGAACTGGAGGTGAATTGTGAGGCCCAGTTGACACCACTCCAGGCTTTGATCAGCAACATGTAGTCCCAGCCGAACAAGATCTAAGTTGATATGGTGTGCTAGAACCAGGCTACCAGTTCTTCATAGATTTCAGTATCAACTACAGAAGGACTTGCTGCCTACTACAGCCTGTTGGAAGGCCAGGATATCCCCTACAGCAACATGTTCACCAACCCCCAAACCCTTTGAGCAACAAGTACTTCCTAAGAAGGATATACCTTGTTATAGGACTATCTGAGGGGGTTATTGAGAAAGTAGCAGAGTGAGGACACCTGCATTAGAAAGTGTCTGGAAGGGAGAAGATAGTACTAATTACATTCCCTTGTCCTGCCTAACCAACTTCTAAAAGGAGAGGGTGAAAAAAAGGACATTAAGGTTAAAATGTCATTTGATTAGCCCATTGCCCAACCCCTAACTTGGGTTGGGACCCCCAGAGTCCCCATAGATTTTAGGGGGTTTGTAACCTTGCATGGGAAAAATCATCTTTATTTTCTAAAATGGAGCATTTTCCTCAATTATGAATACAATTATGCAATACATTGTTATTCTGAAGGCATCCAGAGCTTTCACTAGGTGGCCAAAGGGATTCATGACTCAAAAAAGGATTCAGCCTCTGCTGTAGGTTGACTATAGGCCATCATATTAGTTCTTTAAAAAAATTTTTTTTTGTATTATATTATTTTTTAGTTGCTTATCAGGACATCTAAAGGCAAAGGCTAAGAATGTTTAACAGATGGAAGGGAAAGGACTGTGGAATACCTAAGGTGCTGTCCAGAATGTTGGCTTAGATAGAATTTACATTGGAGGCCTTGGTAGCCAGCATGAATCAAAAAGGCCTCAGGAGCCAAGGGAAAAGGGAAACAGGGTATAGAGATTAGGATGGAGGATCATTGATTGCAACTTCCTATTTTCATTATTGCCTTTGAAAGGATTTGTCTCTATTAGTCATTGAGAAGTAAGGGTTATTGAAGTATCTGTGAAATGACCCATTCTGAAAAAAAAACTACATCATCAAATTCATTTTATAATAGAAGGGAAGAAAATTAGTGGGTATAGTGGATAAGGGCCTAGAGGAGGGGACACATCAATCAATAATTAATTAATTTAGTAATTTAGTAAGCACTTACTATGTGCTAAGCTTGGTGCTGAATGCTGGGGATACAGTTAAAGGTAAGAGACAGTTCCTGTAGTAAAACAGCTCACAGTCAAGTAGGAGGGACAATGTGCAAACAGCTATGTGCAGGCGAGCTATATACAGAATAAGTTGGAGATAGTCAACACAACAGAGGGAAGGCACGAAGATTAAGAAGGAATCAAGAGAGCTCCCTACAGAGGGCAGGATTTTAGCTGGGACTTGAAGGAAGCCAGGAGGCTGATAAGAGGAAAGAGAATTTTAGGCATGGGGTCAGCCAGTGAAAATGCTGTCTTGGGAGAAGCATGTGGGAGTGAGATTACTGTAAGGGGACTGGAAAGTTGGAAAATGGAGGTGAGGCAGGGTATGAACATTTTTCAATGCTAAGCAGAGCATTTTATATTTGATGCTGGAGCTGATAAAGGTCTTATGGAATCTATTGAGAAGGAGGGTGACATGGTCAGATCTATCCTTTAAGAAGTCTGCTTTGGCAGCTGAGTAGAAGATGAATTGGAGTGGGAAAAGGTTAGGAGCCCAGAGACCAGTCAGTATGTGACTGCAATCCTCCAGGCATGAGGAGATGAGGGCCTGAGCTGACATGGCAGCATCAGAGGAGAGAAGGGAACCTTTACAGAGATGTTAAGGTAAAATTGACAGGCCTTAGAACCAGATTGACTAGGGAGTGGTGGTGAGGGCGACTGAGAAGTTGGAGCCTGTGTGAGGAAAGGATGTTGGTACCTTACAGAGTAATAGGGAAACTAGGAAGATGGATGGGTTGGGGGGAAAGATAGAGAGATATTGTGGAGATTAAATATATACTTGGCAAATAATTGGGTAAAGGAGGATGAGGGAAGTGTTAAAGTCATTAAACATGTATGACTCCTTGATTGTTATTAAAAAAAGGTGGTGACGGGTAATAAGATTGTCAAAAAAAGGTAAATTTAGGAGGAGGTTTGGGTTTAGACATTCTCAACCATTTTTGTGTGTCTCATGGGCTCTTTTTGCAATCTGGTGAAGCTAATGGACCCCTTCTTAGTAATATTTTTAAATAAATAAATACAAAGAAAACAAAGAAGTATAAAAGAAGCCAATTATGTGAAATCCATTTAAAAATTACAAGTTCACAAATCCCAGCTTCAGAAAACCCTTTTCAAGGATAAAATTCCATTATTTATGCCATTCCAACATTGAGAAAAGAAAGTTTCAGGAAGCTCAGAAGAAACTTGGCTTAATGCTTTCTACGACTAACAAGTACGGGCGAGCCATATAATTATATTGAGGTATATCATTAATCTCCTACAAAGTTCTGCTTCTGTGCTTCATCATGGCCTGGAGGCGACAATGGCTGCTTGAAGGCTATGTTGGGGGAACAGAAGGTCTGGCATGTTCAACTATTCTGAGAAGCTTCGAGAACAGAATTATGGAAGACGACATTTAGAGTTGGTAGGGACCTTAGAGCTTATCTACCCTCACTCTTCCTTTTATAGATCAGAAATATAAGTCCCTAATAGGTCAAGTTGTTTGCCCATCATCCAAGTCAATCCAGCAAAAATTAAGTACCTACTGTATGTAAGGTAATATGCTAGGCACTGGGCACAGAAAGCTAAGGGAAAAAATAGTTCCTTCTCCGTAGGAGCTAAAATTCCACTGGCTATATATAACATGTAAACAGATAAATATGAATATGATAATTTGAGGAGGAGGAATAAAAGCTGAAGAATCAGGAAAGATTTCCCATAGGATCTAGCTGGCATGTGAGATGAAACTCAAAAGAAGCAAGGGTTTCTAAGAGGTGGAGGTGAGGGACAAATACTGTCTAGACATGAAGGATAGTCTTTGCAAAGGCATGGAGTTAGGAAATTGAGGTGAATTGAATTCAACTTTAGAGATTAGAATATAGGACATTTTGCCTGGACCATGCTGTTTGTGGAAGGGAGGAATGTATAGCAAGCCTGGGAAGGTTAGATAGAGTTGGGTTGTGAGGGCTTTAAATGCTAAATTAGGTAAATATTATCCTGGAGGGAGTAGAAAGCCATGGAAGCTTCTTGACCAGGAGAATGATATTGTTAGACAAATTATCTTGGTAGCTGTATGGATGACAGTTTGGAAAGGACAGAGATTGGCAGCAGGGACACCAATTAGGAGGCTGTCACAATACTCCGAGGTGCAGGAGAATGAGACCTAAAAGTATTGTAGAGGCAAGATGAATGGAAATAAAGCAAAGATGTTAGAATTGCCTTGAAGTTAAATACACAATACTTGAACTGATTGTGTATGGATGGGTGTGAGGGTTAAAGAAAAGGTTAAAACCAAGGTTTGCTCCAAGACTGTGACTAATAAAGGTGGCAGCCCACTCCAAAAATAGGGGGGATTTGTAGAGAGTGGGTGGGTGGAGGCACTTATTGAGTTCTGCATACTTGTCTGAAGGAGAGGGGTCAAGATTCCAACTTAGGACCTCTGACTCCCAATCCAGTGCACTTTCCTTTATATCAGAAAGCCCAACCACCAGACTGAGCCTGCTTTCTGTGGAAAAACCAGATATAGAGAACTGAATTCTTTGGCAAGGGCAACCCATGAAGCTGTAGCTACCTTCCACTCCTAAAGTATCAGTAGTGGAGTGGCAATGCATGTGCAGTGGGTGCTAAAATTATCAATAGTGGAGTGGTAATATGTATGCAGAGAATGCTAAAAATCTCAGTTTTTAGATAGTAAACTATAGTTATTAGCTAATCTGTTGGCACTCTAAGATCTTTGTCCAACGATCATGGAACTGGCGTATTATTAGAAGAAATGAATAATTTCCAGATTAATCTCTCACAGTAAGTAAAACCAACAGTGCCTAGCATATTACCTTACATACAGTAAGTAAAACTCAAAAGGCATTAACTGTTAAATGGAATGATGACATACCCATTCTCCATGGAGAGGCAAATGAAAGTGTTGGTGGAGTTGGTTTCAAGAATTCTTTTTGTGGGACACCTGGCCATCTTATTTTGCAATGCCAAAGATAAATATATGCAACATGATCATAACTTTAGCTTATGTATCAACAAAATCTATTGGAGAGATGAAGAGGTAGAGGAATGTGCTAAAGAATTTGAACAGCATCTTTCAAATCAAGGTGATGTACATGCTACTTTGATACTTGGTGATTTCAGTGAGCAGTTTGGTCTAGGGGAGAATAGTTTAAAAAAATGAAAAAATATGGCTCAAATTTAAGACATTAATGAAATTAAAGGCTTATAGGGTACTCAAAACCTTCATGCTCATATATGTCGATTTGCTAATCAAAAAAGAGAAGAGTTTGCCATGTTTAGCAAACTGACTAGATTTTAGAAGATAGAAAATAATAAGGTACTGATGTTGGAGCCATGTAATAACTAGCTAATTTTCTATGTATCAGTTAAGTCTGGAGGTAAAAATATACATGACTATAGGAGAAATGATAACGATGATGAGCATATTGAATGCATAAATGCGAATTAAATCAGACCCATTCAAAGACTTGATATTGAACAATATTGACCTTGATTGCCATCTTGCAGAAGTTTGGCTGATATAGAACAGTTGTCAAAATGAAGTGATCAATAGAGCCCAGAAATCACCTTAATTAGGAAATATTTAGTCTTTTTGCCAAAAATAGCCAAGACAGCTCCAGGTAACATCAATTTATAATGCAAACTTACTTATTAGATTTGCCAGGATCTGAAAGCAGTATATTGATGTCCCACACTGTTACAGTTTTTACTATTTCTCACCATTTAACACTGACATTTTTCTTTTAAATATTGCAATACTCTGCCATTTGGTGCATGTATTT
The DNA here is from genome assembly GCA_028646515.1 of Pseudochirops corinnae. Lineage (NCBI taxonomy): Eukaryota > Metazoa > Chordata > Mammalia > Diprotodontia > Pseudocheiridae > Pseudochirops > Pseudochirops corinnae. The sequence continues at coordinate 494,068,902 of CM053585.1, read as the reverse complement.
TATGTATTGATATTAGTTCGTTGTCTACGCACAAGCAGGTGCGTGGGTGTTTAAAGAGGACTAACACCTCTGGTTTGAGGATATCTTTGGTATCCACCTGGCATTCACCTCTCACCTGTGGCCCCAAGAAGCTGTACCATGTACAGTGACCATACTCTGGTAAATTGTCTCAGCAGATGGGTTAAACCAAGTTGAGGATAACTGATTGGCCACAAACCCATTGGTGAGTTAGGGAGGTGTCTACTCCAATCGTGTGAAGACTTCCCCCAATTGAAATAGGCAGATAAGAATAATTTGTTCCAATAGCTATGAAGATGGCTGATGAAAGCTCTCAGGAATGCTTAGAGCTAGGTCCAGTATTGAAGATGTCAAGATGATATACTGCATCCCAGGCCATCACCAGTTGTCTTGATTTTTGTCCTGCCATTGAACTTCAATGAGTTGGGAAGAGAGAGTGAAGCTGACAATTTTGTGCAGCTCTGTCTCATTAAAATCCAATTCAACTAGCAAGTCAAGATATCACCCATGATGTCATTGGTTCTCTTCAGAAATGAAAGACAAACAACATGCACAGAGGTGTCAAACTCAAGATCTTTCACACCAGGTTAGTTGGGAGATGTTTAACAAAATAAATAAAAATAGAATAAAACAAAAGTAATGTTAATTTGTGATTTCCTAAGTCAATATGATGCCAGCAGGGATTAATTTCTGTTTGAGTTTGACACCACTGGCCTATTGTATCTTTTTGCATAATGTAGTTTCCAGGTTCAACAAGCAGATTCCGAAAAGAATGCTACTGTGAACAGCTTTTAAGGTTCAGATTACACAGTATAGTGAATGCTCCATTTATTCCGTTACTAATCAAGGCAAACATTCACAACACATCACAATACAACATCACATCTTATCACAGAAAACCACAATACAGTGTTCATAACAGCTTAACATTAGAATGGCCACACAGTTTTCACTACAGTGGCCACAGTATTTAGAACAAGGAACAAAAGGATGATCATCTGGTTTCCCTAAGGGGGAAACCCTCCTCACTTAATCATTCAATCAATTCACAATACAATAATCAATCTTCCACTCCTGGGGCAATTATAGATTAGCTTAATCAGTCACTTATCTAGCAATCAGTCACTAAATATAATCATTAGAAAAATACACAAACCTTCCACCCCTCAGTGTCTAGTACACTTTCATTTCATTCAAGGGCAGGCCTTTTCCTCATCTTGACTCAGGGTGGTCTCTCAGATTCCCTGGATCCCTTTCCATGGTCCCATCTCCTACTTGAATCCACCAAACAGTCACCTGATTTCAAAAGCAGAGCCTCAAAAGAGGCTCCCAGGGCCTCATCCAGTCCTCAGAGGTAGATAGCTCCCAGGTCCTTGTCCAGTCCTCAGGGCAGTCCCTGGCTGAGATCCTGATTGTCTGAGATCCTCAATGTCATTTCTACTATTGTTTTTTTTTTAATTTCATCAGAAGCATAATAGATTCTGCTCCAGCCTTTTATTTTAATTGTATCAAAGCTTGTTTCAAGTATGTGTTTTGTAAAGAGCGTTGTCGAATTCTGTTTTCTAATCCATTCTGCTACCATTTTCCATTTTATGATGAGTTCATTCCATTCACATTCTCAGTTATGATTGTTAATTGTGCATTTCCCACTATTTTATGATTTTATATTTCGGTCTCTCTTTACTCTCTGTGCTCTCTTTACAAAGAAAAGGGTGGTGAGAGAGATATGTCCTTAACACCCATGCTCTATGCTTGATTCACTCCATTTCTACTTCCCCGTTGCCCCTTCTTTCTCCTCTTCTAGACTTTAGTCACAGGTTCACATCTTCTCTTTTCTTTTAAACCTCTCTGTCTATTCCATCCTCTAAAGGTTAGATTTTCCTTTGCTTTTTAGTAATACCTCCATGAATCTGTTTTCCCTCTTATTCCCTCTTCTTCCCTCTTCCTGTACACCAAGCTTTCCTGACTGTAGAATATAAACTTATTGGTAAAGCAATAGAAGGATGACAGAAAATTATGAGGAAATACTCTTAAAATAGTGAAAGATACTAGAGACAGAAAAGATTTTGGAAAACTTGGGAGTCATCAAGAGAGCATTCATAAACGAAATCATCAGAAGGACCAAAAATAGATGGAAAATATGTCATTTCAATATTTCGATAATCATCTATTTTCATTATTAATGACAGTGGAACATTCTAGGAAAAATCATGGAGAGCTGATTATGTGACTAGGCAAAAAAAGACCATGAGAGGGTATGACTAACTACTGATTCAGCTGCTTACATTTTTTTTATTTTTATAAACTTTTTGAGAATTCTCACAGATTTCAAAGGCATTCTTGATAAAAATAGAAAAAAAAAAGCAACCTTATTGATTCATGACTGCTTGTAAGGCAGAGAATAAAATACTCTGCTGTCTTCTTTGCTTGTTGATTGTGAAAACATATATGACTTGATGGAGCAACACTCAGTTTTAAAGACTCCCTTTCAACGAGAAGTTGCCCACATGTATGTAGGTTAAGATCATTTTCTTTAAGATGGTCTTATAGCCTGTGTAGAATCCAAAATAGAAGAGGGATTCCTGATAGATGATGAGATCTTTCAGGTGCTCCTGTTTGCATGTGATATTGTGATAATAATCTAGAGCTCCACAACATTACAGCAACAACACCTCTGACCTGTGACCACTTAGAAGAGATGAACGCAGCATATTCTATGGGGGATTGAGGGGTGGGGATAGAACTAAGCTAAAATGAATGAAAAATGCTTTTTTGTCTAGATCAAGATGTTCACTTGGAGTTCTTTTTAGGCTGTAAGTTCTTTGAGAGCAAAGACTACCTTTTGCCTTTCTTTGTATCCTCAGTGCTCTGCACAGTTCCTGGAATTTAGCGGACATTTAATATGAATTTATTGACTGACAAATCTACATAGGTACATCTATCTTGGTCAGGCATTGAGAATGGACAGTTACTTGGACCCCAAACTGAAGAAGAGATAGATAGATGGCTGAATTACACTGGGAGAATTTTACAAATTTATTCAACATTTTAAGTTGCTTCCAGGTACAAAAATTCCACTTTTTTTTTTTTTTTGTTGCCCCTACAAAGTTTCTCCCAAGGATATTGCATGGACTAGAGCAGTGATTCTCAAAGTCTCGTTCAGGCCCTGAGACCTGAAGGGATAGACAAAGGCAAAGTGATTTTCACAATGATTTTTAAAATATTTTAATATGTAATACAATATCAATAGATATAACCTACATAAACAAAAGCTGTTTGGGGACCTCAATGAAATTTAAGAATATAAAGAGTTTCTGAGACCAAAAAAGTTTGACAATTGCTAGACTAGGTTGTCATAATCTCTGAAGAATCAAAGGCTGCCCAAAGGTAGTTGGTTAAATGCATGGAGGGAGCAAATACACTATGGTATAAACCCACTTATGACTTTTGTACAAGACATATTGTCATCTTAATGTATAGGGTGGAAAAGGAAATAGATGGGTCATATGACAAGAGTGAGGGGTAAGAAATGTGCAGAAATAGTGTTGTACCATCCTATGAAATGTAAAAAGAAATGTAAAAATTCCTATAACACACAAGGAAAACTTCAGAGGATGAGATGAAGCCATTTTAGCTGATGAAGGGAGACCCACACCCTCAGTGTGATCATCAAGCAGAGTCTAAAACTGACATGTTGATTTTAACAATAGTTAGCAGTTATATAACCCTTTTACATTTGTAAAGCACTTTACACCTGTCACCTCATTTGATCACTACTTTTTTTAGTTTAAAAATTTATCTTATTTTTAATTTAAGGAATACAAAAAACATTTCTATAGTATAATAAAAAGATGATTGCACATGAAAATGCAAATCTAGTATGCAACTTATTATTCCTTTTAAATATGTAATTAAGTATCATGTAAATTTCTTTTTTTTCTTCCCTCTTCCTTCTTCCCCACCCTAGAGATTACTATTAGACATAAATGTGTGTGTGTGTGTGCGTGTGTGTGTGTACACATATATATGTAAATTCATTCTATACGTGCTTCTATTTCTGAGTTGTTTCTCTGGATACAGATAGCATCTTTTTCATATGTCTTTTGAAGTTAATTTGAATACTTATAATAGTCAAAATGACTTATTTGCTCAGAGTTGTTCTTAAAATAATATTGCTATTACTGTGTACAAAGTTCTCTTGGTTCTGCTCATTTAGCTTTTCATTATTTTATGATCACTACTTTTTATTATTATTATTATCACCATTTAATAGATGGAGAAATTGAAGCTGAAAGAGGTCTAATGACTTATGCAGGGTCACACAGTTACTAAGTGTCTGAGGCAGGATTTGAACTCAGTTCTTCCTGACTCCAAGTCCAGCACTCTGTCCACTCTGCTACCTAACTGCCTTATTTTATCTTGTGTATACAGTAGGTACTCAATAAATGCTTATGATCCCTCATGTATAAGATGCTTATTATCCCTTATGTATAAGATGCTAGACCTTACCTACACAGATGCTCTTTCAACTCCCCAGAAACTCACTTTCTGAAGCAAAAGACTGCACAGAAAAATATAGTACATACACCCTTTTCTCTCCTTGATTTTAGATGAAAAATAGGAAAACAGTTATCGAATAGAAGGCCTTCTGGCGCCTTATGCGTTTTCTATTTATGCGTACCTATAAGGAGATCAGTATCTCTCTGTTATGTAGTTCTGCAAGGTTTCATGAAGAAGATTGGATTTTAGGTGTGTTTTGATGGGTAGAGAGAGGTAGTCTGTTGGATTACTTTTCGCCACTCAGTGAACGTTTGCTGAAATGAAGGGCATTGATTGCATTAGACTCAGACCAGAAATTGTTGTTGTCAGTCAGGAACATCCCTAGACAGGTGCATCAGTGCCTTTCCTTGGGGGTGTTTGGGGCCTGGAAAATTATCCTCTTGTGATCCTCTTCTTTCAGATTTTCAGTACAGGTGAAATCAGGTTGAAATGAATCTCAATGAACAGCCTTGAAGGGGAAAAGAAGTCACAACAGAATCCAACGTACAGCCTGGAAGAGAAAGAAAGGGGAGGGACTCTGCTTAATGTTGGCAAGGGGATTTATGGGCTGACTGCATGTAGATTAACCTTAGGTCTTTTCCCCTACCAGCTGCCAGATTGAAATTCCCCCCAAAGGCTTCCTCACTGAGTCACTGTCTAGAACCAGAAATATACCCCTCTTCCTTACTTCCTCAAAAAAAAAAAGTGAGGTCAGGTGTCTACCCAGATTTACAATACTGTAGTGTTATCAACAGAGGCTGAGTTCAGCAATAAAACATATGTATTGGTGGTAGGCTTTTTTTAAACCTTGCCTTTTCAAACTGCATTCGTTTAGCAAAAGAAAATATCCCCCATATCTTTTATCAAATCAGGAGCACACACACATGCATGCACATTTTTAAACTGATTTTTTTTTTAGAAAAATGTCTTTTCCAGCAATCTCATAGTTTAGATTGAGGGTCTCTTTAACATCCGCACTTTTAAAGATAGAGGGGACACATACAGCTAGACAAGATTTCTTTTTCTCAGATATTTCTTTGTTAATCTGCCTCCAGCACTAGTCTTAGCCTTCATGGGGCCCTGAGTGGGGAAAAAAAAATTACAGAAGGCCTCAGGAGAGAGTCTGAAGCTATATCTGCATTCATACAACTGTCCGGGTTTTTGGTTCTTTTTAAGTCTTAAATCAGCCATTGACAGGTTTGTAACACAAAGTCATGATGGAACTCTCTCAGGCATTAGTGCTGGGAAATAAGGGCAAATAAACAGAAGGCAGTGGTTTCTATGCCTAATTCACCTTTTCTTAAACAAGATTGGAATCTGTTCGGGTGAATGCATTTTTCCCCTTTCCCCACGGTCTCAGAAATATGCTGCACGAGTCCCAGAGAAAGCCCCAAACACTTTAAGACTTGCATGGTTTGTTTTTTAACACTGGGAAATGGGAACCATGTATATTCAGGTGAAAGGATGTTTAAGGGGAATTTCTTAACAGGTTAAAAAAAGTGAGAAAGTAGGAAGGAAGGGTTGAGAAAATAGCACTCAAGTTGGCTTGGATTCTTCAACACTTGAATTTAGTCACAAACATAATTATCATAGAGTGATAAAAATAATCCTTCTTCTCTCTCTAGGATCAAGCCATATGGGCTAGTTTGCTGTTCTTTGAACAGAATGCTCCATTTCCTATCTCCTTTTTATGTGCTGTCCCCTGTACTTGGAAAGTCATCTTCACCTCTACTTAGAATCACTGGATTTTCTTAAGACTTGGCTAAATAGCTCCCTCTGCAAGAGTCTTTCCTTGGTCTCTCCCTTTCCCCCCCCTCCCAGCTATAAGAACTTCTTGATCTAAGGTTACCTGCCATTTACATGTGGCCCCTACTAGAATTTAATTTCCCTCGAGGCAGGAACTGGTGTTTGCCTTTCTTTGGTTCTTTAGTGAGTGTTAGCACAGTGCCTCTTTTGGGGGTTTTTTGTAACTATTCTTTAGCACTTTACGCATATGATCTCATTTGCACCACACAGGTAAATCTCTCTTTGTCTCCATCTCTGTTTCTTTCTCTCATCCAGCCTGTTAAGTAGACACTGTGAATAATATTATACTCATTTTTCAGATCAGGAAACTAAGTCTCAAAGAGAAGCATTAGAGAACTGAAATATGGTCTCTTCGAACTGCAAACCCTTTGTACTGCATCCTTTCTTCCACTCTGGTATAGGGTTAGGATGTTTGAGAGGCTGTGTCCTAGGGAGTGACCATTTCAACTACTGTTTTGGCCTATTTGCTCAGTTTTTGGATTTGTTCAGGGCAAGGGGAGTGTATCTGGAATCACAATGACCACAAAATAGATATTTCTCTCTAGTGTCTCATGTTCAAATGCAATGGAATAATTGTCCTGAGGTCCATGTCCAAGATTTGCTCCATTAGGAGCGCTTAAAAAGCTCTTAAGAGGCCAAACTTTTAGATCTAGAGAAGAGCTAAGGGACTGAATCCAATTCTGTCTTTTTACAGGTAGGGAAATTGAGGCCCAGAGGTAAAATGACTTTCCATAAGACCAACAGGAAGTTAGTAACAAAGGTGGATCTCAGTCATGTACTGTTTTTTCTTTGAAACATATCAGCTTTTGGTTATACCATATATATCCTAATGGGTGCAGGGGGGATCTTCAGAGAACGTTACTATCAAAACAGGGAATCTCCCAGGGTCAATCAACAACAACTAGCTTATGTAAAGCACTGTGCTCCCTTGAAGATACAAAAAGGTTAAAAGAATGACAACGTCCCTGATACCCTGGCTTCAAAACTTAGTAAGAGTGGCAGTACATGAACGCATGACAAGGCCATAATGGGGCTTTAAGGGGGCCACATGGAACCTAGTAGTTATGTTGTCCACTCTTTTGGCTGCTTATCCTTTTCAGTGTCTTTGGTCATGGAAGGTCAATGGCCTAGCACAGAATGAAATTCTGGAGCCTCTGTGAAGGATTGTAAAAAGATGTGCTTCCCCTTTACAGTAAACCTGTGAAATTCTACACCTACCCAAATATTTCTGAGTTCTGCTTTGAAATCCCCTTAGGTACAATGAGAAGAGGACTAATGTTTACTAAAACTACATGGAATGAAATGGGCTGCTTAGCAAAATATCAGCCCCTCTGAGTGAAAAGCATGTGGGACCTGTTCCTCCTCCTCCTTTACGTTTTCTCCTTTCTGCTTCATTTCTCTTAGGCCTCATGTTCTTCTCAGCCATTTCAGTCACTCTTCTACTACTAATTGGGATATGCTGCACTTGAGGGTCAAGTGAAGGCTAGATTGAGGAGGGAGGAAGATTTCCAATGGGGAGAGAAGAACCGGTGATAGGCCAATGGAGGAGGCTCCTTGCCCATTGCCAACTTCTGCCCATAACAAGCATGCCTCTATGCCCCTTGCATGTCTCCTTTCTAGTTCTGCTGCCATTAAAACTCAACGAGCCAGAATTAATGAGCTCAGTAAACCGTCTGATGTACTTTAGTGTGTTCACATTATAATTTCTAAGTCTTAAAATTCAGCAATCCACAATGGGCCTGTAGAACATTAAAATCTAGTAGTGAAGTTCTACCATGGTGGGAATAGCATTTAATGTTGCTTCTGCTGGGGAAGAAAAAATATCTTTCATTCACTCCTTCATGAATTTGATTGGCAGACACTGAGGGAACCAGCTTCTCCTAGTAACTAATGTAATTTTCTAAAATTAATGTCATAGGACACTGACAATAGAGAAAAGAAAAGGCATGTTGGGACTTGGCTAATGATAGGGTACATGAGTTAGATAAGAAAGAAGACTGGGGATGGGGACAGTGTTGGTAGAGGGATTGGTGGTGCTCCTGCTGTTGCTCCTGATGCTTTTGTCCTCGTTGTTTATCTTTCATTCTCAAAGAGGACCATGACATTAGGAGGATGATGCCATGACTTGCAAGGGAATTGGATTTAAGCAGGGGAGGGCTGTGCAAGGTTACCAGCCTCACTTTCTCCTCTAGTATAGGGTTAGGATGTGTCCTAGAGAGTGACCATTTCAACTACTGTTTTAGTAGCCATCTGGGTCCAGTGGAAAGACATAGATTAGGAAGACTGGAGATGTCCCCCAGAGTAATTGGGGACTGGATGGCCCCCAAAGCACTGGATTTTGTTAAGTGCCTACTGTATTAGGGGTATATAGTGAAAGGATGTGATTGGATAATAATGGGGATGTAGCAATGTTTTTAGGGAAGGGTGAAAGGGAAAAGGATAAACAGTTTTATACAGATCCTACTATGCGCCAGGTGTTATACTTAGCCCTTTTTACAAATATCTCACTTGATCCTTATAACGAACCTGAGATGTAGGTTCTATTATTAATCCCCATTTTATGACTGAGGAAGCAGAGACAGACAGAGGATAAATGACTTACTCAAGGTCACATAGCTAGTAAGTATCTGAGGCTAGATTCGAATACAGATCTTCCTGACCTAATACTCTATCCACTGTGCCGTCGGTTACTTCCTTTAGGGGAGGAGGAATCTATATACAGTTTTCATGTATAAACAAACAAACAAACAAATGAATGAATAAATATGTGTGTATGTATTTCATATTCTTTCCTTCTCATCTCTCAAAACTTTGCATATCCGAAGAGAGAGATTTGTCTCTACATTTTCATCTGGTTAAACTTTACCAACTGTCTGTTTCTTGACTGTGTATATATTGTAATTTCCTAGTTTGCTTTCATCCTTCTCAAGAAAGGCCTAATGCCTCCTTTATTACAGCAGGGTTTACATGTAAAGATCCCTGTAAACTATACAGCATCCTATAAATGTCAGTTATTATCATCATCTGAATTTGGCTGCCTATCTGTGAGTTGGGGTATCAAGCAGCATGATTTCTGCCATGTCTGAGTGCTGTAATATCAAACTGGAGAATCTGATGACTAGGTATCAGATGAGAATTCCCTCCTTCCATCTGTCTCGTACGCAAGGCATTGTAGTATCTCGTGTGGAGCTTGGCCTGGGGAATCACACTCTTCGAGCTGATTAGGGAAACCGTCTCCTCTTTGGAGCACTGAAATGTCTTATTGCTTTTCCTCCAGTCAAAAAGAGTAACCAGGAATTGTTGATATTAGTAACAGTTCAATATCTCAAAATGATGTGTAACTGAGCAGTTTTTTTTAAACATAAGAACACTGTCCTTGGAGCATAAAGATCTGACTGTTACAGAAGTTTTCCCTTGAGCACATTTGAAATGAGGACAATGTACAGATCCAAGGGGCTGGACTACAATTAGGGGCCTGTAGCTTGCACAGATGTGTTAAAGCTGGGGATTACCATGAGCCTGACAGTCTCGATATCGATGTGAAAAAGACTTATTGTTCTGGCATTTATTTTTCATTGACATTTTTTTTTCTGCTTCCCTTTATGCTTTCCTCTGCCATTCTTTCTCAATATGCATAAATCTTGCTCTGGATTTCATCTTTCTAGCTCTCTATCAATACATGTTGGCAATAGACAATGATGGCTTCTGTCCTTTGGATTTAAGAGACAAAATCCAAGTTTGAGGTTGTGGTGTGATTCTCAAGATTTGACCATGCTGTTTATAGCAATTATTTTCAATGTTAATAGGATTGTACCCTTTATAAGCAAGTGTTGCAAACTACATTGTGCAGAATCCATATTGGAATGTTACCTATTTTTCTCAAAACTTCAAAGGCAGTGAAGACTCTACTTGTGTTTTCTCAGTAGTATTCAATGCCTCCCACATTGACTATTCTCAGTAAGAAGTCTAAAATAAATCTTAAAAAAATTAGCTCTTTTAAACCAACTCTAGGACTAAATTTAGAGGAGCATGAATTTTTTTAAGATGATGTCAGATATTTTGGTTCATTTTAAAGTGGATTTTATATTTTTAGATAATTCTCATACTAGAAGAATGTTATAGTGCTACAGACTATAAGTGATTGTTGTTGATTCATTTCAATCGTGTCCCATTCTCCATGACCTCATTTGGGGTTTTCTTGTCAAGGATACTGGAATGGTTTGCCATTTCCTTCTCCAGCTCATTTTATAGATGAGGAAACTGAGGCAAATGTAGCTGACTTGCCCAGGGTCACACAGCTATGAAATGTCTGTGTTTGGTTTTGAACTCAGGTCCTTCTGACTCCAGGCCTAGCACTCTATCCACTGTACCATCTGCCTGCCCCTTTTTAAAAAAGAGATTTCTGAAGTAAAAAAAGAAAGAAAAATTAAAAATTAAACTCTTGCTGTGTGCCAAGCACTGTGTTAAATATCAGAGATACAAATAAAAATCATGAAGGGAAGAACTTTATAAACTTGAAGTTATTGAAATGAATACTTTGTTTTTTTGATACCTTAGGAATGCTTTGCATTCTTGCTAGAACTTGAGGAAAATTTTAGATTCCAGTTAGATTTAAATACATGCATTTATTTAAAGCAAAATCAATGGTGAGGCCTCAAGTAAATCCTAAATCAACTCCCCAGATATTAATTTTTCAATTATAATGTTTTTAGCCTAAATCAATTATTTTTTGCCATGAAAAGAAGTCTAATGTTAAAAAAGAATGATAAAACTATGTTAACGACCTAAGAATATAAGTTGTTGCTGTTCAGAATTCTATGGCATTATTTGAAAGGTATCAGAAAGGCAAAGATCTCATCTTCGAAAACAAATGATTCTTGGAAAAAGAAAGAGAATATTTCTGATAACAAGACAGTATGACCATAAACAGTGTCATATTTTGAGAGAATGGGGCCCTGTAATAGATCCCTAGTTTATTTTTCCACTAAGGCCCCGACTGGACTACATGTGACCAGCAGACTGAATTTGGGGCCGTTGTGTAGAATCCATCTGGTTTGCTGTGTAATATCTAGATTATCAAAACATAGTACAGGGGTGTTTTGTTGCTCTTTGGAAAACAGAGGCCTCCCTTTTTATAGTTTTGGGTTTAGTTTGTATATTTATACCAAAATTTTGCTTTGTATCAAAGAATTATATTTCCATGAGATGAATGCATCCAGACATGTTGTGTATGATATTTTCCCTCTGGGCAGGTTTTAGCTCCTTGTTTATAATCCTACTTTGTCATTTAATATTCTCGATTTATGATAAGTCCATCACAACTTTGACCCTGAGTACATCTGTGATCCCTTTCTTTTGCCCTTTGTCCTCAGTGCAGAACCCAATCCTATATTTTTCTGAGCTCATTTTAACCCTTCTTCTTTGCTATGATCTTAGATTTGGACAAATATAGAACTACCTTTACTGGTCCCTTTCTCTCCTCATTGTCTGATCTGTACCTGTTTTAGTAATTCAACACTTCTGCAGATTCATGATCTCATCAATGGGGGAGGCAGGAGGGGGAAGATGGAAATGGGAAGATACCTCTACTTTCTACTCTTGTCCTTCCATGGATCGTCTATAAATTATCCTCTGATGTTCAGGAGGATTTCTCTTTGTTTTTGTTTTGTTTTGTTTTTGAAAACAGAGGTTAGTGCAGCACCTGGGCCACACATCTGTTACTCTTCCCTCTTGCTACATGACTGGCTCACTTTTCTGGTCTTACCTTTCTTGGATGATAACTTTTTTTTCCTTTTATTTATTTTTAGTTTACATCATTCATTTCCACTAGATTTTGAGTTACAAATTTTCTCCCCATCTTTCCCCTACCCCCTCCTCAAAACAGCCATCCCCTTGTATAACACCTCCCCCAATCTAATCTCTCCTATGTCCTCCCCTATCACTTCTCTAACTTTCCGATAGGGCAGGATGGATCTCCCTTCCACAGTGCCTGTGTATCTTAAGTTCCAGTTGGATGTAGTTAATAATAATAGTAATAATAATTGTATATATATTATATATATTTTTAACATTTGATTATAGAACTTTAAATTCTAGATTCTTTCTCTTCCTCCCTTGTCAGCCACCCCCACTGGAAGAACAAGCCATCAAATACAGGCTGTACATGTGTAAT
>CM053585.1:494035888-494056267 GCA_028646515.1 Pseudochirops corinnae | reverse complement strand
GTATCCTTCATTACTCTTTTTGTCAACTTCAGTTTTGACTGTTTGTTGGTGTCGGTTTTCCATAAAGTGCCAAACCTGGAGTTAGGAAGAATTGGATTCAAATCTAGTCTGACATAATAGCTGTGTGACTCTGAGCAAGTCATTTTAATTTTGGTCTCCCTCAGTTTCCTCTACTGTAAATTGGGGATAATAAAAGCAGCCCCCTCTCAGGGTCATTGTGAAGATCACATGAGATATTTCTAACGTGCTTAACATGGTGCCTGGAACATATTGGGGGTTTAATTGTCCCCCTCCCCTTCCATGATTCATAAACACCGAGGCTTCCCTAGAAGAATATTGACTTGAATACAAAATGTGTGCATATGTATGTATGTATATGCAGATGATATAATTAAAAGCACTATAAAATTTCTCAAATGCAAGTCATCCTTCTTTCCCCCTATTTGTTTATGAGCCCACTTCATGTTTAGCCATTCTAGATAAATATAAGGAAACTCAGATGAAGACTGACTCCATCTAAAAAGTCTGTACCCATGTATTAAATTATTAAACTACCTATACAACTGCAAGCCATAGTTTGAGCAATAGAAATTTTCCATACTTTTGATTTTTCTTGAGTGTGGATTGAAATCTAGTTGGCACACACAAGCCAAAGTCATGTTACTCACTCGAAATTTTGACTATGGTATTTCTTTTCTCGGATCCAAATTTTTTTAAGTAACCAATTTTATTAAAGGAGATGATTAGACATCTGTGAAGATGACTTAGAACTTCTACAGCCAAATAAAAAGTTATAGAAGTGCCATGTTTAATATCTCAGAAAGACTGTGTGCAATCACTGAGATGTTTGTGGATGCCCTGTATGCTAGGGGCTATAGTCAGTGGGTAGATCATCAGGTCTGGAGTCAAGAAGGCTTGAATTCAAATCTGCATCCATCAGTAAGAAACCTCAAAGTTTTTTTTTTCTTTAAGAGATAAAATAAAGAAACCCAATTAGAAACTGACCATCTAAATCTTTTAAAAAAGTGACTGAGGCTCAGAAATGGAACCTGTGCTTCCAAGTCCATTGAGAAATTAGCAAGTGGAACTTTTCTGAGGGAAATAAAAATTAAGCCAGAGGAGTCAATCCAAGAAATTTACCCAAATCTGAATAGAACATGGAGTACAGATGTGATGACTTTTCAGTACTTCCAATGGAGGCAAACCCAAGAGAGAAAAAGGTATCCTAAGGGCTCATCCATTGCTGACTTTGTAACAATAGAACCAAACTCTGTGCCTAAGAGTTCAGAAGGCTTGGCAGCGTGACCCAGGACATGAGTCATCCTTAGAGCACTCCCGGGAGTCACTCAGGTATATCAGATCCGCACATGTACACTGTTATACCATAAAGAGGTCTTACTTCTCTTCTCTGTCTTACTGCCTGCCTGTCTGTCTCTCCATCTTTCCCTATTTCTATGTCTCTCCCTCCTGACCTCTCTCCCCCAGCGATAACTGCTACTATATAAGTATGATGTGGCCGATCTATAAAAGTCAGTGTAATGCCCTGCTTTCCTCGGTTTTTAGGGGCTAATTTGGGTCTAGTCCCATCGTTGGATTGAAGGTAGATCTCTTCTTGGGTTCATTGACAGCCACAGCTGTCTTCCTGCTCACCACAATTAATCTGCCCTACCTTCCTCATCATGGTATCAATGAGAAGAGCACAGACAGGAAATTATGCCTAAAGTCTCAAAAAGTACTTCTAGGGGAAACTCCTACAAAGTAGGTATACCAATCTGTGCTGAACTGACCTCCCAGTAATGACCTATGCCACAGCAAACAATCAAATAGAAACTAACGTCCACAGCCAACCAAAGCAATTAGCAAATTTGTGTTTCTGCTTAGACTTTTTCCCAGGCTAAATCTTTTGTTTCAAGTCACTTGTTCTTTACTGATATGTGCTTTTAATACATGGAAATGTATGCGGTTTTAAAATATGTTTGAATTTAATGCTGTGTGTATTCCACAGTTAGGAGCCAGGCTCAGCAATCCGAATATAAGCCAATATCTGCAGTAAAGAAAAGACACATGTTTGTGGTTGCCAAAGTATATGATAGAAAGGGTACTGAGCTTGGAGTCAGACCAGAGTTTGAATCCTGGGTCTGATGCCCATTAGCTGTGGCAAATCATCAGCTTTCAGAGGCGGTTTGGTATAGTAGATAGGGCACTAGGCCTGGTGTCAGGAAGATCAGTGTTCAAATTCTACTTCTGCTCCTTACCTGTTGTGTGACCTTGAGCAAGTCCCTCAACTTTTATGGGCCTAATTTGCTAAATTAGATAAAATAGTTTAGATCTACCTTGGTAGAGAGAATTCTCACACCAGGAATGCTCTATGTTGATGAAATTATAAATTATTCACATGTTGTGATCTCATTAAAATAATACTTGCTCTGTCAATCTCATAGTGTTGTGAGGAAAAGCACCTGTAGATCTTAAAGTGATATATTGTTGTTATAATTGAATTGTTTTAAGTTGTATCCAACTCTTTGTGAACCTATTTGGGAAAAGTACTTGGTTAAAATTCTAGAATAATTTGGTATTTCCTTATTCAACTTATTTTATAGATGTTTCTGTAACTGAAGCAAATGGGGTTCAGTGACTTGCCCAGGGTCACACAGTAAGTGTCTGAGGCCAGATTTGAACTCAGGAAGAGGAGTCTTCCTGACCCCAGGTCTGACACTTTATCTGATGCACCACCTAGCTTCCCAAAAGTGATCTGTAAGTGTGACTTAACAGGATTCTACGTTTCCTCCTATCTCTGCTCCCATCTCTCATCCTGTTCTGAAAGCCTTTTGGTCCCCTCTCTTGAGAACCTGTTCCTATTACAAGGCCTGTTGCCTATGATGACCTATATGATCCCTGCTCCTAAACCAGCCCTTGCCCTCAACTGCAGGTAGGACCATTTAACTCCCACTTGTAAGTTCAGCACTGCCCTCCACTCTGGGACTAATGCTCTCTCCCTATGGTGGATATAGAACAGCCACAGGGCAGTAGCTCAGTGGTTTGACATCAAGGCAGCTTTGCTGCTGATCTTTTTTTGACCTTGCCTCCAGGAGTCTTGGTTGATTCTTCCCACTCCCTCCCTTTTTTTTTTTTTTTTGAGAATTGGTGTCCTGATTCTGTCTAGGTTGGAAGTTACAGGGGCTACTTGTGGATTCTTTCTTACTGTTGATTTGCTTGGCAAAACTCCATTTTTCGCTTAGACTGATTTGTACCTCTTTAGGCAACCTAGTTTCTCCCCAGCTCCTCTTTCCTCATAGCTGTACTTTGGATGGACATCTGATCAGCTTATCCCACTATGGCTCCTCCACCAGCCTCATCCCCTCGCTAGTTGGACTCTACTGGACTTCATCATTGTCTCCAGGAACTCAAACTTCTACATGTTTGTATCAGCTATGACTCTCACCTCCTTAGTACCCATGGGGCCCAGAATCCTTCCTTCCCTCTGACTGGAGAGGGTGCAGGATAGATATTGGAGATCTCTCCTTCCAGATCTTCCATCTAAGCCAGGAGCCCAGTGAAACCATTTCATCATTTCTCACCCAGCTGCATCTTCATCATGCCTGGGAACTAGGCACCCTGACTCCTCCACCAACTTTTCAGCATCTTTTTCTGTGATGTTTTCCCTAGTAGACTGTGAGCTCCTTGAGGGAAGGAACCATCTTTTGCTTTTGTTTGTGTCCTTTCTTTGCATTTGTGAGCTTTGTAGAGGTTGCAGTGGCATATTGTAGGCACTTGATTTTTATAAGTTGGTTCATAGCTGGGATCACAGGTCTGTGTCTTCAAACCTGGTTTATTACCCCTTTTTCTAAAACAACAAGAACAATAAAATAAACCTCCATTAATTAGATTTATGTGATTTATTAATTAGATTTATATATTGGATTTGTCAAAGTTAAAAAATCATTGCAATAATTTGAAATAAATTATTCCAAAGAATCCAATATTCTATAATGATTAGAGACTATCTTCAACTTCTATAACTCAATTATGAAACAACTTAGTGATTCAAATAGTACCCCAAAAGAATGTCTAGTCAATCCCAAAATTTAATATACATTCATAACAATAATAGTAGCTAGAATTTATATCCCGTTTACTATTTGCCAAGCAGTGTGTTAATGAACACTTCACATGTATTATTTTATTTGATCCTCTCATTAACCTTGGAAGGTAGTGCTAAAATTATTATTATTAATCTCATTTTACAGATGAGGAAACTGAGGCAAAGAGAGGTTAAGTGATTTCCCCAAAGTCACACAGTTGATTTTTAATTTTGAGGTGTCTGCCCACTGTGCTACCTAGCTACGCAATTATGAAGGCTAAAGTTAGAACCTGTGGCCTCTAGGTCCTTGGGTGCAGCCTTTTGACTGATTCCAAGTTTTATAGAACAAGTCCTTTTATTTAGGGCATTTGTTCTGTGAAGTTTGGATTCATTTAAAGGGAAGCACTTGAGGACCTAGAGGGCCACATGTGCCCTTGATGCCCACAGGTTCCCTACCCCTGGATTTGATCCTGCCTGGCACGTAATAGGTTCTTAATAAAACCTTATTCCCTTCCTCTTATTTCCTCCTCTTCCTCCTACCAGTATCTCCCTTTACATTCTCTTCTAAAATGATCTTGTATTTACTGTGTGCGTATGTGTATACATATATGTATGTATATTTATTTCCTATGCGTAATGCTTTTTCTTCTTACTTAATTAAACACCTTGAGATTAGGGCCTGTTTAATTTTTTTTGTCCTTTGTAACTCCAGTGGCTAGCACATAGTACGTACTTAATAAATATTTGTTGATTTTATTTGATAGGATTCTTAGGTGAGAACCAAAGGATCTCCCGAAAGACAATCTCCCCTTTCTGGTTTGATCTTCCTAGTTAGTGTTTTCTCCATCCTTATCTAATTATCTTTGTTTATGTATGAATGTGCTAGCATATATATGCATGTATGTATATCTGTTTTAATCACCCAATACATTACATACCCTTGAGGGTCTAAACTACTTTTAGTTTTGTCCTTGTGTCACCAGCATGTAGCATAGTACTTTGCACACAGTAGGTGCTTGCTAAATGTTTATAAGACTGGATCAAATATCCCTATAACCAAGCCCTTGCCTCATACTTTAGTTCCAGTAAATATCTCCCAGCATTTGAGTGTCTGGCTTGGTTCCTTGCCTATTACTCCAATTTTCTCCCAGTTGGATATCCAGGAGACAGCTGCAGATGTATTAGGTCTGGACTTACAGATTTAGTAGTTGAAGCTGTGGAAATGGATGGGACTGCTAAGGGAGATAATATACAGATAGAAGCATGCCAAGTTTGGAACCCTGAGGAATGTCATCATCCGAAGGTTCCAGTGACTAAGACAGAGAAGCCATAGCCAGGGGTCTAGGAGAACTGTAAGAAAGCAGAATGATGGAAACCAAATGAGGACAGAGTTTTCCAGTATGGGAATTTGATTCCCTCAACTATGCATATTTGTTAAGAGAATTTTCATTTTTCTTTTTTAGTGGTGTGGGAAGAGGGGGCAGAGTTGGGAGAGAGAGAATTAAGTGTTTATTTAATAAAATATTTTAAAAAGCTTTAAAACAAGCTGATGGTTGGGGAGAATGAAATCTAGTAAACATCAGGAGGTCAAGGATTGAAAAAAAGATACTGGTTTTGACAAATGGAACATCCCTCCTTTGGGAGCACAGTTTCATTAGATTGGGGGGAGGGGGAGAAGACAGAAATAACTGAAAGGGGGAAAAAGTGATAGAGAAATACACATAGATTATTTATTTATCCATTTATCCTTCTTTCCTCCATCTATCTATCCTTCCATCTATCCATCATCTATCTACCTACCTATCCATCCATCCTTCCCTCCGTCCATCCATCCATCCATCCCTATATATATCTATTAACTGCATCTGACACTGTTGGTCCTGACCTCCATCTGTCTACTTGTTTGTCTCTGCTGTCTCCTGGTTGTGTTCCTGTTTATCTGAGTGCTTCTCCATGTTCATTACTGAATTCTTTCTCATTGTCTCTATCTTGTCCTCTAACTGTGAGTGTTCCCCAGGGTTCTGTCCTGGGATATCTTTTCTCTCTACATTTTGTCTCTTGGTAACTCCATCCTTTCCCATGGGTTTAGTTATCACCTCTGTCAAGATGACTTCTAGATCTAAGTAGTTAGCCCTAGTCTCTCCTCTGACCTTTAGCGAGTTAGTGAATACACATTTGTAAAGCCCCTACTATGTGCCTGGAACTGTGTTAAGTGCTGGGGATTAAAAGAAAGGCAAAAGACAGTCCCTGCCCTCAAAGAGCTCATCAGTGTCCTACTAGACATTACAAACTGGATGCTCCAGAGACATCTTGAATTAACCTATTAGAACTCTTTTTTCACCTCAATACTCTTCTCTTCCAAACTTCCCTATTTCCGTCAAAGGTACCACCATCTTCCTAGTCTCCTAGAACCATAACCTTAACATTAATGTCTACTCCTCACTCTCCTTCACCCCACATATCCAGTCACTTGCCACACCTTGTTGTTTCTACCTCCAAAATCTCTCTCAAGTAAGCTTCTCACATATCTCTCACCTTGATTTAGGCTCTCTTTACTTTTCATCTAGACTAGTTCAATGGCATCCTAATTGGTCTCTCTGCCACAGATCTTTGCCCCTCGTCTGTGTCCTGCTACCAAAATGCTTTCCTCTTATTGAAGATCTGATCATGTTGTTCCCCTACTCAGTAAACTCAAGCGGCTCCCTATTTCTTCAGGGAGGGTCAAACCTGCAGCTTGCTCCCCATAACAGTCCTGAGTGCTGAAAGAGCCAGATTAAATGAAATAGGGAAAACTGAACAAAAGAAACAAAAATACAATACAACATAGACAACATCAATATGTTTTCTAAGTTAATATGCAACCAGCAGGGACCTTTATGTATGGTTTAATAACTCCCCAGTTTCTATTTGAGTTTGCTATCATTACTCTGGAATAAAATATACCCTTCTCTGTTGATTTTTAACACCTTTTGCAACTTAGCCCCAGTCTACCTTTCCCACTTGGTGTATTAACCCCTCTTTGCATACTTTGTGATCTGGCCAAAGTGGTCTTTCCCACACCCCATCCCATTTTCAGTCTCCATGCTTTTTCTCCAGGCTTCTACATCTATGATCCTAGTATTCTTTTTTTTTTTTTTTGACCAGCCCTCCTTTTGTCATTGAACTTGACCACCGTGCCATCTCAGCTGCTTGCCCCTCTCTCTGACCCTGCAAGGCCCTTCTTCCATTGATGAGTTCTTCCTGGAGTCTCCATTTTTGGGGAAAGACTCAGACCAACCATTCCTTGTTCTCTAGACTTTGTCACTTTATTTCTGTACTTCTATCCTAATCCAGACAGCTATATGGCCTCCCCATATGATAGTAATGTAATTTGAAGATTCTGTTGTATTGGCAAGCACTTAGCACCTTGTTTTAAGTGTGATTGTATTAAGTATTAAGATCCAGAACTTGTGAATGCCACAGTGGGAGGAACTTCCTGTTGTAACAGGAAGGGGCAAAACAGGGAGGAGCTAATACCATATATAAGGAAAAGCCCAAGCTGAGAGAGGCCAGAATTTCTCTCAGTAAGCATCTGGAGGCTGGGCTGCTACTGCTGGGCAGAGGACTAAACTGAGAATTGAGAAGAACTGGGAAGAGAAATGAGAACTGAGAACTGAGAACTGGTACAGAATTTCTCAGAGCAGGCTGCATGGAGGCTGAAGAAGAGAGGTGGAGGCTGAAGAAGAGAGGCCAAGGCTGGAAGAGTGATTTTGATTTTGAGAATGGGAGAAAGTGATTTTGATTTTGGAGACAGAGCTTCTGCTGAGACTTTTCTTCTGGGAACTTCTGCTGAGAGCTTCTGATGGCCAGCCAGAGCTGCCAGAGGAAGCATGACTGTGGTGATGGTACTTTGTCTGTCTGTGGCTTTGTTAAGTTTTGTCTTTCCAGGAACAGAAACTATAAAGTATTTGAGGTGGACTAGATACTGTGAGCTTCAATACAGAGCAGAACCTGCATGGAAATCTGCACAAGGAACTGGGAGCTGTCTGCTTTTGAATTCAGGTGACAGTTTGGTGGGTTCAGGTAGGAGCTGGGACCATGGAAGAGGAACCATAGAAGCTGAGAGCCTGCCTCAAGTCAAGATGAAAAGACCTCTCCTTGGGTATTTAATGCTGACTGATGTGATTGTAATTTATTTGTGATCTAGGGATGGATTTTGTACTTTTCACTTTGTACTTTCCACTACCCCTTAAGAGGGTATTTAGTAGTGACTGATGAATGTATTTTGTTTAAAACTATATGACCACTCTGGTGGAAACTATGTGGTCATTTTAGTGTTAAGTTGTTGAGTTGTGACATGGTGAATGCTATATTTTGATTTTCTGTGAATGTTTTGCCTTAATTTGTTACTGAATAAATAAAAAGTTCACTATGTTGTATAATCAGAACCTTGAAAAGCTGTTCACAACAACAGTGCTCTGGAAAGCTGCTTGTGCTTGTCTTTACATACACCCCCATCATCTATCCCACCCCTAGCTTTTCAGTTCCTTTTCATGTGTTATCTTTTCTTTCTTTTCTTTTTTTCCTTCTTTCATTTCCTTCCTTCCCTCCTCCAGCCCTCCTTCCTTCCTTCCTTCCTTGCTTCCTTCCTTCTTTCCTTCTCAGGTCCTTCTGACTTCAGGACTAGTGCTCTGCACCATCTAGCTGCACCTTCATGTTATCTCCCATATTAAATCTACACTCCTTGCTTTCCTTTTTCACATACTGTATTTCTAGCTCTTAGCATGGCATAGTGCTTAATCAATACTCCTTGAGTTGACTTTTAATTCCCTCCCCCAATACACCATGATCAGCCCTCTATGCCCCATTCCATTTTGTGCATTCTCATCTGGTAGCAGAACTTCCTTTAGCTTCCAGCATCCCTGTTCTCTCTCATGCCATCTGTATTTGTGTTCAGAAGAGAACTCTTATCCAAACTGCACTTCAAGCTAGGTTCTTACCATGGTATTTTTTCCTTGTTGTTGTTATTGATGTTTCAAGAGAAGATTTAAGTTGTGAAAAAATGGTGCAGTCCTAAGAATGGTAGAGGACCAGAGTTCAAATTCTATCTCTACCACTCCCTACTTTTGTGACAAGGGCAGCTTGGTGGCACCATAGTGCATAGAGTGCCAGATCTGGAATGAGGAAGATGTCCTCCTGAATTCAAATCTAGCTCCACACACTCAGTAGCTGTATGACCCTGGGAAAGTCATGTAACCCTGCCTCAGTTTCCTCATTTGTAAAATGTGCTAGAGAAGGAAATGACAAATCACTCCAATAGCTTTGCCAAGAAAATTTGCTCATTAATAGTCACTAAGACCGACATGTCTTAAATGAGAGAACAACAACACTTTTGTGACATTAAACAATCAAAATGTGTTTATTATGGAAATATGCTTTGCATGGTTGCACATGTATAACCTATATCAAATTTCTTACCATCTCAGGGAGGGATGAGGGGACTGAGGGAGAGAATAACTCAAAACTTAAAAAAAATGAACAACAGCCTAAAATTTGTTTTTACATGCAATTGGGTAAAAATAAAATATTGTTAAAATAAAGCAATACAAAAGCATATAAATAAATATATAAATATAAAAGCAAATAAAGCACTCCTCCCCCTCCCCCAGTGTATTTATTCAGTGCCTACTTTGGATCAGGTCCATACTAGGTACTAGGGATGCAGTTAAAAAGAATGAGACAATCCCTACGCTCAAGGACTTTGTGCCCCTTCCCTGGCCTTCAGTGTCTTCAGCTGTTAAGACAGAAGGAGTGGACTAGATGAGGTCTAACATCCTGATCTCAGGACAGAAGCCAAGCAGCTACCTTGTTACAGTGGTTTACCTTGTTCTTCATGGGCTTGAGAAGATTGGAAGTTACAGGACTGCCAGAACGCCAGTGAATCCCAGGCTTTCTTCTTCTCAGAACCTACCATCGTAAATCTGCTTCTGACTTTGGCCTGAGCCATGATTCTGCCTTGTCCTTTGCTGACAGATTTCTGGCACCACATTCAGTCACATATTTCTGAAGTAACTTATATTCTCCCTGTCCTTGGAATCTGCATTTTAAATGTCCCTTTGGAAGTCTTTGAAACTGAACGCATTCTCTTTGCTTCTATCATGGCCAAGAGACTTATTATTCTTCACTGAGATTACATCCCCCTTCAACTTTCCCCAAAACCCTTCCCCCAACACATACACACACACACACACACACACACACACACACACACACACACACACACACACACACACCCCTTACTTCCTGTTGGGAGACATGGCTCATGCTAGGGTTTTAATCCACAGGAGAAATGGCTGCTGGGCAGTCAGATTTGAGGATTTTGAGTGGGTAAGGAACTCTTTCTTAGCACTTTACTCCTCTCCCCTCCTCTCTCCAAGGCTGATCATTGAGGTCAACATAGCCAGGCTTGTGTTATGACTGAGACTTTTAAACTTAATTTCACTGGGTCCCACCATGGTTTCCCTTGTGGTTTTGGACAGGGATAGTTTTCTTGAACAATAGTTTATGGGAGAGTTTGTAAAGTGGTTTCTGTTTCCCATTTAAAAACAATAGCTCATATCCAAATTGATTAGAGAAATACTAAAATTTTTAAAATAATTTATTTTTCAAAGGCACTGAAGAAAACTGTCTTGAGACCTTTTATTATAGTCATATTAGAGATCAGATTTGGGCTCCATCTTTAATTTCAAGAAATGGGTTAATGACATAAGCAAGGAACAAGGAGGAAGGGGACAGATTGAATGCTTTTTCCTGTCCAGCCTGTTTCCTTAGGGTTATTTTCTTCCCTTGCCAGACAGGGTGTTTGCATAGTTGTATTATGGGTAATCCTGTTGCTTGTGGTAATAACTCCTTTTTAAATGACTGTGGCAGAAGAACCTGGCAGACAACTCCTGTCCTGTAAGCGACAGTAGAAAGCAAGCTGTCCTATTTCTGTTTCAGAGCAGGCTGTATAGCTTCTTAGGCACAAGGGTAGGGGCAGCTAGTGGTGCAGTGCATAGAACAGTGGACCTGGAATCAGGAAGACTCCTCTTTGTGAGTTCAAATCTGGCCTCAGACACTTACCAGCTGTGTGGCCCTGGGCAAGTCACTTAACCCTTTTTGCCTTAGTTTCCTCATCTATAAAATGAGCTGGAGAAGGAAATGACAAACTATTCTAGTATCTTTGCCAAGAAAACCTGAAATGAGCCCACAGAGAGTGGGGCACAACTGAGAAATGACTAAACAACAACAAAAAAGCCCAGTGTAAATATTCCTTTTTTTTTCTTTTTAGAGGGGGAAGGTAGGGCAATTGGGGTTAAGTGACTTGCCCAAGGTCACATGGCTACAGTGCAAATATTCTACATACAGACAACTAGGCCTTGGGAAACTGCACCATAGGCTCATAATTCTCCATCTGAAAGGGAACTTCAAAGCCATCTAGTCCAATTCCCCCCTTTCAAAGTGGAAGAATTTGAGACTTTCCTGGGGTCACATACCTAGTCAGTGTCTAAGGTGGGATTTGAAACCAGGCCCTCCTGACTCTCACCCCCTTCCCTCAGTCTAGCATGGTGTTGGTACTTACTATAGAGTCAGAGGACTTGGATTCCTGTCTCTGCCACTCACTAGCTGTGTGTCCGTCCCTAAGGAAGCCACCTTCCTCAGCTATATGATGGGAAGAATGCTTCCTATACTCTTCTCACAGAATTAGGAGGAAGACCCCTGAAATAATATTTTTTAAGCACCTTTGTCTCTACGTCAATATGAGTAGCACCTTTGTTTTGTTGTTTTTGGAAGGAATCTGGACCTGTGGTTTCATGGGTGTGGGGAACTCCTGGTGTGGAAATTCTGTATCTTGAATCAGACTGTCAATTCATTTGTAATTTATAAACTTAAGAAGTTTGCTTTGGTGGTAGTGGTGAAGGTGAGTTTGGGGAGGGGTGGACTGAGACTTTAAGTGACTTGTCCATGTTTACTTATGCATGTGTTAGAGAAAGGACTTGAACAGAGAGAGACCTTCCTGGATCCAAGCCACTATGCTGCACTGCTTCTGAAATGTGAGGAAGGGGAAGGAAGAAACTAAACATTTATTAGGTGCTGATTTGACCCTTACCATGACCCTGTGACATAGATTCTATTCTTATCTCCATTTTACAGATGTGGAAACTGAGTCAGGCAGAGTTTAAGTGACTTGCCCAGGGTCACACAGCTAGTAAGTGTCTGAGGGCTAGCCTACATTAGGCTGTGAACTGATGACTTCTCATTCCTGTCGTATGATGATGGTTATTTAGCTCCCACATTCACTGACATCCAGTGAAGAACTTGCTTCCTTGTCTTTTTTTTTAAGGAACAATTGTTCAAGCCAAACAAAATAAGCATATGAAAAAAAAATCCCCACTTACTCACAGAAAGCAAAAATCCCTCAGATCTTCCTGACTCCAAGGCCAGTACTTTATTCATTTTGTCTGGCTAGTTATCTCAAGAAGAGCCTTTGTGAGCATCCCCCTTCTCTCTTCCTTCTATTCTTCAGAGTAGTTGGGTTTTTGATTCTGGCTGAACTGAGGAAGATTTTTATTGTGGCCCAGAGTTCTGCCCTAGCACTCAAGGACAGAGGACATGATGATGAGCGGGTAGCTCCCATCCCCATTTTCCAGAGTCTAAGCACACCCTTTCCCAAGAAAGTGTGTGGTGAATGGGACCAGTGTGTTCATTAGTCCTGCTCCGCCTTGGCCATGCCTTCTGTGGATGGTGCACACACAGCCTGAGGTATGTACACACAGGTGCTCTGGTCCTCCTAGCACTTCAGGTGCCTTGCAGGTGGGAGGAACATTTCCTCCTTTCTCTCCTGACAAAACACTTGTTGGGTGGCCTGGGTGCTTGGGGGTGTGCAGTCTCTCTGATCCCCCAACACTAGGAAGAGGTTTGTCCTATGACATTCAACATTACCTAAGTATACTCAGGCCTTAAAAGATTGTGGGGTTATTTGGGAATTGTCTAGTGAGCCAATGAAATTCTAATCAACTTAAAATTTAAAAAAAAGGCAATTGTTTCTGGAAAATTAATGCAAGAAAATGATCTGAGGTTTAAAAAAAAATTTTTTTAAACCAAGCCAGTCTATAAAAGGCAGATGTTCAGGGAGTTTAGGCCCAAGTAGGCCCCACACATATTCCTACACTGTGTGGCTTCCTTCAGGCCTTATAGTCTTGGATGAGAACTCTGACTGAATTCCTCCCCATCTCTTTGGCTTTGTACCTGAAGGCAAGACCTGTTGTGAGTTGGAATGTTTATGCTGGAGAACCTTCCCCCGTGCAGTGTGTTAAACCATCATCAAACAGTACTTATTGAATGTTCATGTGGATGCCTTGTGCCAGTTACTTTGCAAAGTAAGCCTCAGCAGATTTGTTCTCACATTTTCTCCTTCGTTTCCCACTGTGACTGCAGTGGTTCATTGAGCCATTTTCTAGTGTCTCCTGGATTTGGTCCTTATCCCCTCCTTCCTTCCCAAATGCTAATATTTCCCCAAAACCTGATGTTTGTGAACTTTTACTTTTAATACTGGGATAATGGCATTTCGATATAATTGGTGTCCTCTGTAATCTTATATAAATTATTTATTCATATAAGGAGGAATCTGAGAAGAGGTCCATAGACTTTACCAGACTGCCAAAGGGGGCCAAAAGACAATAAAACGGTTAACAATTCCTGCTCTGAAGAAATAGATTCGGACCTTGTTTGGTTCTTTGTGGGCCAGAAAACAGGTATACTTACTCATTTCCCCTCCAAGTGCATTCTGGTATTTCTTTGAAAGTGTGGAAAACCCGGGGAGGCTAAGTGGTGCAGTGAATAGAGCATCCGCCCTGGAGTCAGGAGGACCTGAGTTCAAATCCGACCTCAGACACTTAACACAAAAACCTAGCCACGTGACCTAGCAAGTCAGTTAACCCCAATTGCCCTCCAAAAAGCAAGAAAAAAGAAAGTGTAGAAAACCATACCAGCCCTTGCATTAGTATGTTTGACTTCCCTAGGGATACCGGCCTATCAAATTAGTGCTGGGAGTTTCCATCCTGAAAATTTTTGTGTTTTCCAAAGGAATAAGAAGAATATGTGCCTTTCCCCTGCCCCCGCTCCCCTCCCCTGCCCCCATCCCCTTCACCCTCCCTCCTTGCCACAGACACTTGGGACTCTTTTTTTTTCCTCTTACTGTCCTTCTCAACGGGCATTCTGTATCTGTATTCTCTACAAAGTTTTAGCGTTTTGTGAGACAAAATTCTAAAGTGAGGTGGAAAATATTTTTCTATCATGGGAAATTACTCAGGATGCAATAAAAATGTGTTTTGCTTATGGCGAAATTTGCAAACCTTCACTGACTGAAAAGTACATGTTTTTTTGCTCAGTGATGAAGCTGGCAAAAAGTCAAATTTGCCATTCTTACTCAATGTGGATAATTTTTTAGCACAGCACTCCCACTTATGGCCATGTTCTGTTTTCCTCTGGGGCTACAATTAGACCAACAGGGGTGAATATTTTAGTGAAATCATAAAGCCTAGGAAAGATAAGTACCCTAAGATTTGAAAGAATCTAAATCTGGAGTAGATTCTCCATGCATTGCCTCACTTATCCTGACCTTGTTACGTGCGGAAACTACAGACTCATTGGTAACATTACATAAGGTACCACCTAGAGCTTTTTCAATGCAAAAAAAAAATGAGAACGTGGGCAAAATAGACATGCTGATTTCTATTTCTGACTCATCCTCTCTATAAGCCACTTGGTTAGATGGCAGGCAGGTTACCCAAAAATAAATAATTAATTAACTTCTAGATTTAACATAAGTGAGAAGGGTCCTTGATTCAAAATGCTGCTAATTAACATGTCCTTGTCCACTCTAAATAAATGCTACTCAAACTCAGAGAATTAGAATACATGGAGACAAAACTGACAAATAATAGTTTATATTTTGTCTGTGCCCTTTGAATTGATGTTACATTGAAAATAATTAGGTTGTGTTATGATATTACTTGTGTAGCAATAATTGGACACTTAAAAAAGAAATGCGATTTTAATAAAGTCTTTATATGTATATGCATATTTATGTGTTTTAGAGTGTAGATATCTTTTTTTGAGAGGTATGGTGGGCTAGTGGACAAAAGTTCATATTTAGTTTATACCTTGTATCTCATATATTTATTTATTAGCTGTGTGACTATGGGCAAGTCATTTAATTGTGACTCGTGGTAGTTCTCTAAGGCTATATATTGTAGATGAGTTGCCCCTCTGCATTGGTGGAAAAAATTTTGTTGGTTAGTCGCTTCAGTCATGTCTTGCTCTTCATGACCCCATTCGGGGTTTTCTTGGCAAAGATGCTAGAGTGAATTCCTATTTCCTTCTCCAGCTAATTTTACAGATGAGGAAACTGAGGCAAACAAGGTTAAGTGACTTGTCCAGAGTCACACAATTAGTAAATGTCTGAGGCCAGATTTGAAGTCAGGAAGATGGGTCCTCCTGACTCCAGACCTGGTACTCTATCCACTATAACATCTAGCTGCCCTGGAGAGAGTTTATACACTGGGAATTCTCAACATTAATGAAAGCACAAATTTGGATGAAAAATTGCTCTTTCTTTTAGGCTTGTCTCTAAGGGACTATACTGGATAGTGAAATGTACAGGATGTTCAGTAATCATTGTGACCTATAGCAGTCAGACATAAGATGTTTTAACTCCTGACTAGCACTATTGAGCAATATCATTCTTCCATTTTATGTAATATCTCACTCATTAAGATTATCTTTGCAAATGAAATGCTCACATAAGCTGTTATTCATACAAAAAGAGGGAAATGTTATATATAATTCTGGAGTTTGGAGATTTTGACAAATCAGTATTTGATTCTTCAGAACAATGAAGGCTCATGAACACTTATATGTGTTTGTGGGTATGTCTATTCAGGACATGGTCAGACTGTTGCGGTATTTCCTGTAGTAGTGCTTCTGAAAGATGGTAGTATATTATGTAGACCTGCTCCAGCCCAGTGGTTCTCAACCTTCCTAATGCCGAGACCCTTTAATACTCGTATGTGGGTGTATCTGCATGTGGGTGGATCCGCCTGGAGAGAGATAGAGGAGTGGTGTCTTGGTTCCTAAGGCCATTGGAAATATGTGTTTTCCGATGGTCTTAGGCGACTCCTGTGAAAAGGTCATTCGACCCTCAAAGGGGTTGCATCCCACAGGTTGAGAACCACTGCTCTAGCCATTTCCTTTTTAAAAAAAAATCTTATTTTTATGGTTGACTTTTGTTTCTGTATATCAGTTTCCAGATATATCCCTTTCCCTTTTCCTACCCCAAAAGCAACCTCTTGTAACAAAGATTAAAAGAGAGAACTACAGAATCACAGAATTTGAGAACAGAAAGGGGTCTCAATTATTATCTAGTCCAACTCATATACAAAATGAATCCAGACTCTTAGAGAATTTGAGAAAAAGTGGTCCAACAGAAAGAAAACAGGAGTTGATCATCTTTGACTTCTCGTTATTGGGACGTCTCCATAAGCCAAGGCATTATTACTTCTTTGATCCTCTTTTTCCTCCCATCATAGCTTTCAAAAAGTCCTCATTGTTGCTGTTGTCATTGTGTCATTGTTGGTTGTTCTTTGCTACCCTTACCAGCCATTTTTGAGCTTTTCTGCCATGATTTTATATTTGTCTTCTTTTACCTGGCCTTTCTTCCAACTTCTGTATTTCCCTTTTTAAAATCCAAATTGGTTGATGAGTTCCCTGTGAATCCATTTGATCAGGATGAATCTATCTTTTCCTTTTCATTGGAAGTGCTTCCCTTTGTGTTTCAGAATTTCATTCTTGAGCCTCTTGAGCTGGTTTTTCTTGTAGTATTTTAGTCCATGGCACACTACCTATCTTCTCTTTGAAACTTTTGAGAAATATTTTCCCCATATCCAGGATGTATGTCTGACCATGCCCAGATTTCTTCTCCTTCTTGATCATAAACTATGTTAGAGTGGTCACTTCCCTCCAAGGTTCAAATTATTTTCAATGCTGCAGTCAGTTACCTTCTGTTAGCAAGAATGGTATTCAGATTAGAATTTCCCCTCGTTAATTCCTCCACATTTTGAAAGATGAAGCTATCACTATGGCAAGTCAGTATATTTGCTATTATACATTTTGTGAGGAGATTGTGGGTGAGGGATTGATAGAGAATAAAAGTACTCAAAGGAACATAAGTTAGACAGTTTATTCCTCACAGACATGTAACTGTGTGGCTTCTTAGACTTTTGGCCCATGGCACAGGCTTATGGAAGAATGGATACTCCAACTGAGAGTCAGAGTTCAGGGTCTCTGCTGCTCTATCTGATCATTGTTGTAGGGTAGATGGATGAGGACCAAGTGGAAAGGGGATGTTTGGGGCAGTCCATCAGAAGATGATCCAGATTGCAGCCAAGGGTTTTGTGATTAGGAAAGTTTGCTGACCTTGCATCCCTGGATTAGTGAAGTTTGCTAAACTGATTATGATTGGGAGAACCTTGCATTCCTTGTCTATATGAAGCTGCCCAGACCAGCTTTTGGGGGTCCCCCAAATTTGGGATCCATAAAAACTTTTTAGTACATGGATGGGTTTATCATTGATTAAACATGGAGTGACTTTTGCAGCTAGGACCCAGCAATAGGCCAATCTTCATACTGTTGATATAAACAGAGTGACTGGATAAATGCCTGGATTATTAAAGTTCCCCATCACTGCTGTATCATATTTCTGTACCAGGTTTGTAGTTGGTTCCCCACTCATCTATGTTATCTTTCTATCCAAGTGATCTCTATTACACTCCAATGACAAAAATCACTTCTATTTCTCCCTTCTTTGGCCTCCACCCAAATACTCTCATGTTTGCCCTCTATGGTTCCTTCCTATCTTCATGTGAGCATACAGGGCTAGCTCCCTTTGACCAATCCCGTTTCTTTTGAAGACCGTATATCTGATGCAGAGCCATAATCCAGTCATGAGTTTCATTCTACCAAGTCTCAATGATACCACTGATATTCATCAGTTTGCCCTCCTTGCTTTAAAACACCAGTTTCCACTTCTTTGAATGAATTTTGGGCATTTCTGAGATATCCGAGGCAATAGGTTTTACTATTTACTCCTTTCTTTTGTGAATTTTGGAGTGTCTCAAGTGCTATTCTCCATTGCTCCTTTGTCCTCCTCTTTTGTGGCCACTCCCTATAGTGTGTAACTTTGGAGATACTGCTCCAGAAAAGTTATGTAAAATTAACCAACATCACGTCTGGAAGGATGTACAATATTCCACACTCCAAGTCCTCCACCTTTGCACTAGAGGGAGGTAAATTGTATAAATTCCTTGGGGCAAAGTTCTACAGTAACTTTTTCTACTATAACAGATCTGCTGCCATTTTTTAAAATTTAAATTTCTGTTTTTTACATTATCTTCATCCTTAACTATATCACTCCCCTTCCCTCTCCCAGAGAGCCACCCCTTACAACAAAGAATACACAAAAAAACCCAGCAAGAGCAGTTCAACAAAACATCAAACGCCATCTGACATACAGGCAATGTTCCATAACATCCCAACTTCTGCCAAGAAGGGTGAGTGGAGGTAGCTGCTCATATCTCTTCTTTGAAGCCAAGTATGGTGATGATAACTGCTTCATACTCCATTTTTACTTGTTTTTTTTCTCTCTTGATGATCAATCACTTAACATTTATTAGTACCTGTTATGTGCTGAGTATTGGGGAGACAAAGAGAGATAAAAGACAGTCCCTGCCCTCAAGGAGTTTACAATCTAATGGGAGATGCAACATACAAACAAATATATACAAAGCAAGCTACATACAGAATAAATAGGAGATAATTATATGTCACTTTCTGTAATTAAAGACAGGTGAGCAACAGCAGATTTTTTTTTTTAATGGCTTGGTTCCCTCAGAATCCCAGGCATAGAGTCTTGGGTGTAGAAGTAGAAGGGAGGAAAAGGAAGCTGACATCATCCATGCCCTCATGTTGCAGATAAGGAAAATGAAACCAAAAGAGGCTAAGGAAGGTTTCTAAGGTCACACAGCTTGTAAGTGGCAAACCTAGAGTTTGAATGAAAATCCTTTGACTCCAAATCCATCACTCTTTCCATTGTGCCATTCTTTGTCCCCTCCACAATATTAAAAAGAAAAACAACAGTTTAAGCAGTTCCAGTGAAGGACACTTTCCCCACCAAAGGGTCAAAGTATTTATTTGCCAAGTTCGTCTTTATTTCCATTCCTCAAGAGCAGAAGGAAACTTGTTCTTTGCTTATGAATCATCCATCAGCTCATGTATCTCTAGGAAACTTTCTCTACACCATAAATCAAATTCAGTCCTTTTCTTAAGCATGGGAGATAGGAGGACTTATGTTTTCTTCTTTGGGATGGGGTAGCATTGTAAAAGAGACTAGACTTGGGGTCAGGAAGACCTAGCCAGCTTCATGCGCTTAGTATACGATCCTGATCAAGTTATCAAAATTCTCTGAGACTCAGTTTCCTCATCCACAAAATGGGCAATAATAATTGTTACTGTTGTTCTGTTGTATCCAACTCTCCATGGCCCCATTTGGGGTTTTCTTGGCAAGGATACTGGGGTGGATTGCTATTTCCTTCTCCAGCTCATTTTACAGATGAGGAAACTGAGGCAAATGGGGTTAAGTGACTTACCCAGCATTACATAGCTAGTAAATGTCTGAGGCCAGGTTTGAACTCAGGAAGATGAGTCTTCCTGACTCCGGGCCTGGCACTTTTTCCAAATAATAGTACCTACTTAACATAGGTATTATGATGCTTCAATGGTATAAGGTATATAATATACTTTGTAAAACTTACAATGCTGTATAAATATAAAGTTATTACTAGTCAAAGGCAATTCTGAGGTCTATAATTTTATTCAGTTTAGGAGACATACACATATATACACATGTATATATATGTGTGTATGTATATGATATGTGAGATTGAGATATATATGTATGTGTGTATGTATATATATATATATATATATATATATATGTACACACACACACATGCGCGCACGCACACACACATACATCAGTAGGTTTCACCTTTTCGTAGAGTTTGGCAATAGACTTATTTTTGCAATATACTCAGAGCTCTAGTCTGTTTTCCAGACTATCAATCCATTTCTTGGCCTTCATATTACTAAGAATTTCAGCCGTTTATCTGTATGAACAATAACGTTAGTGTTCATAGCAATGGGAACCCCCCTTTCCCCCCCAT
>CM053585.1:494024419-494035388 GCA_028646515.1 Pseudochirops corinnae | reverse complement strand
CTCCCTCCCAGATGAAATAGTTTCTAAATAATTTAATAATTGAACAACTTTTGCCCCCACTTTGCATCATAAGCAATAAACCTGACTACAGGTAAACAAAATAGACCTCCAGTTGCTGCAGGTTATCATGAGAGGAAACCTCATGCTCAAAATGAGAATCCTACTAAATATGGTATCATTAAATTTACAGTCTTTCTAAGGATGGTGTCACTCTGATTTAAGCTTTATATACCAATTATAACTAGTTTTTGTTTTTATTATTGGGCTACGAGTTGGATACAATCATTTTTTTAAAAGCCCAGCTATATTTTTATCCTTTAGGAATCAATACCAAAATTGTTTACACAGTTGTAGACCTCAGCTCTCAAGAGAACATAGCTCCTGCATCAAAAAAATAAATAAATAAAGTTGTAGTTGGACTAGAAGAGAACCCAATGTTTCAATTTGAGTGATGAATTGGATTTTTAAAGATTGATGATTTGTATACCCATGTGTTCCTTCTATTTCAAAAGAATAACATCAACTTTTGAACACGAGAACAATGAATCTTCTGTTGGTGGAAAATGCCATGACAAAAAGTCCAGGTTTTCCTTGACTTACCAGCAGAACCATAGCTCCAGGTACATTGCCTTAAAGGAGCAGAACCTAAAGTTGGGGAGAAAGACAAAAGTAAGAGAATGAATGGGTAGGACTGGCCACTCCTCAAAAACATATGTATTCAGACAAATCCCTTGGCTGGACTTGTAGGCAAGCTCATTATAAAAGAAATGGGTGAGTAAAATAGAAAAACAATGATGATGTTGATCACCTTGGACCAGGAAGCCTTCTAGGAGTTCCAGTTGGAGGAGTCCCAAATATGTCATGGGTAACCAGGACAGACTTAGAAATGCCCAGAGGACAAAGGAAATTATGACTTATCCAAGACCATTCAGCCAGTAAACAGCAAAATCAGATGTAAAACATAAGTCTTTGAGTCCCAGTATAGCACTTGACAACTTGAGATGCTTAATAGCCCCAAAGTTTTCAGAAGCAAAGACTTAACTATGGTGTGGACTGATGATTTGCTAAAAGGAGCTCAAGAGACAGTTATAATAATTAATGATAGAGTTGAAAGAAGCTTAAGAGATAGTTACAATAATGCTAAAATAGAAGATGAACAAGGGTATATAGAATAACATCCTTGTTGTTCAGTCATTTTTCAATAGTGTCTGACTCTTTGTTATGCCATTTGGGATTTTCCTGGCAAAGATACTAGAGTGGTTTGCCATTTCCTTCTCCAACTCATTTTATAGATGAGGACACTGTGGCAAACAGGACTAAGTGAAATGTGAAGGATCAGATAGCTAATATCCAAGGTCGGATTTGAACTCAAGTCTCCCTGACTCTAGGCCCAGCACTGTATCCACTGTGCCACCTAGCTGCCCCTGAATAACACACTGCTGTTTAAACTGTCTTCCTTGTTCTACTTGATTCATTCTGAAACAGTTCATAGAGGACTCCCCAGGTTTCTGTAAAACCATACATTTCATATTTCTTAACACTTACTAATATCCCATCACATTCACATACCATAATTTGTTCAGTCTTTCCCCTATTGCTGGGCATCCTCACCTAATGTTTCCAGTTCTTTGCAACTACACAAAGAACTACTATAAGCATCTTTCATATGTAGTTTCTTTTTCGCTCTCTTTGATCTCTTTTATGCATAAGCCTAATGCTATTGCTCAGTTAAGGGGTATGCATGCATATTCTAGTAACTTTGAGGGCATAGGCCCTAATTGCTTCCAGAACAGCCAAAACAATTCATAGATCCATCAACAGTTCATTAATGCGCCTTCTCCCCTTCCAACATTTCCCTTTTTTGTCAAATTTGCCAACCTGATGGGTGTTGGATAAAACCTCAGAGTTGCTTTAAATTTAATTTCTTTAGCGGTTAGTGATTTTAGAGCATTTTATGTGGTTTTTCATAATTTGCATTTCTCCTTTTGAAAAATTGTGTTTACAGCATTTGGCCCTTTTTTAACTGGAGACATTCTTCATTCCTTCAACAGATCCTCTTTTAGCATGACCATCAAGGACAACCATCATCCTACTTGTTCTCTATTAGATGTTGTCCAGTTTGTCACTCCAGAGATCTCCCTTGAGTGAGACAGTACCGTCACATGGTTAATCACAGACTTAGCTGCTGAACTCACTAAGTCAACACGAGTGTGGGAAACATTTCTTTTACTTCCTTCCTTCCTTTACTCCAAACGTCCTCTGTCTGGCACTAGGAATGATAATTGGACAAACAAAAAAAAAAAGTAAAGAGCCAGCATCTAGTGAAATTGAATGAAACTTAAGCATTCCTACCTAAATTTGATTCAGGATAAAATTCCATAATAGATGTGCAAATAACATGTTTTGGGAAATTAAAGGAGAGAGATTGTTTAAGTTGGAGGCAATTGGGGAAAGTATAATGAAGGAGCTTGCATTAGAACTGGGCCTTGAAATAGGTAATGGTTTGAACTAGTAGAGATGAGAGAGGGCATTCTATACAGAGAGAAGGAATGGTATGACCAGAGGCATAGAGGCAGGAAGGCATGGAATGTTTAGGAAGTTGTGAATAGTACAGTTTGCCTGGAATGGAAGGTACATAAAGGATAGGAGAACATGAGGCTAGAAACATAGGTCCATATTGCAGATGTAGAAGATATCGGGCACACTGGACTAAAAAGTTTGTAGTATTTTTAAGCAATTTGAAGTCATTTCATATTTTATAGAAGAAAAAAGGCACAGAAAGAGTAGTTAAAGATATAGATGGAGACACATGATGGCCCCAAAAGTCAGTCAAGCATTTAATAAGTACTTACGAAAGTATCAAGAAGGATGGGATGGTCAATAATCAATCCACAGTCATTTATTAACCACTGACTAGTGTTAAATATTATAGAAAGGTCAAGGAAAATGAGAACTGAGAAAAATTCGGATCTTGAATCTCTCTATAAGGCTATTCAACATAATAGTGGATAGAGAGCATTTAAATGGAGCTTTAAAGGTTTGTAAAGTATTTTACACTTGTAATCTCATTTCATCCTCACAGCAACCCTGTACTTTAGGTACTATTATTATCCCCATTTTAAAGATTAATTAGGAAAGACTAGGTTACTCACCTAGTGCCATGCATCTAGCAAATGGCTCCAGGAGGATTTATGCTCACCTTCTTAAATTTAGGTCCATTACTCCATCCACTGCACTACCTAGTAACCTCTACATAAAACCTAGGAAGTATCATTACTTACATTATTGGAATCTCTTTTATAGCAACCTTCTACAATATACTTGAAAACATTGATTCATTTCCCATTAAGACAAGACTTTCAAAGGTTGCTCTCACCATTTAATGCTTTGTTACTCGGTCTTTTGAACTGGAAAAAGTGATTGGAATGAGGAGGAAGCTATTATTTGTTAACTTAAAAGAGAGCATTTCAGTGAGTGGAGATGGTAAAAGTTACATATCAAAATGCTGTGCACTAAATTTATTATGGGTAAATGAATAGAAGACTATTTTTATTTGTTGCCTTTGGGTCTCTATTTATTGGAAGAATATCAGTGGGAAGCTAGGTGTCACAGTGCATAGAACACTGGACCTGGAGTCAGGAGGATCTGCATTTAAATCTGGCCTCAGACGTTTTTTATCTACGTGGCTCTGAGCAAGTCACTTGACACTGCTTGCCTCAGTATTCCCATCTGTAAAATGAGCTGGCAAACCAGTCTAATATCTTTGTCAAGAAAACCTCAGATGGAGTCACCAAGAGTTGGACACAACAGAAACAACTCATGAATATCAGTGTTGACATGATTCAGTCCTTCCAATAATATGACAGCTCATTGGTCATTGAACATATATAGCTCATTTTGAGTAGCGACAATTAAATTAATGTTTATAAAGGATATGAAAATTTCTTGATTCTTAAGACTCTCTGCCATGACATTTTACCACTGTCATACTTGGAAAACATATATGTATGTATATATGTATATGTATGTATATATGCATATGCACATCTTTATTTCATTGGTTACATGATCAAAAAATGTGTTTTCTATAAGTCAGTTTACTAAGTTATGAAGAAGGAGAAAAGTAGGTGATGTTTGGGGAATAGAGAAAGAGAAATGAGAATTAGGACATGGGACATAATACATAAAAAGTGAGGGAAGAAGCATGGGAAGAAAAATATCACTGTTCAGGGAAAATTATGAAAAGAGTCATGAAATAGTGATGTAACCTAGATTATACATAATAAACTTTTTTCCAAAATTTTTTTGCATTAATCATCAAATAATAGTTAGTGAATATCTATGAATGGTATTGTGCCAGGAATTTTATTATCAATTTGTCAAAATTTGAGTTTCATTGATTTATATAATTCTTCCAATGATTGAGATTCATTCAAGCTTTTCCTCTGTTATTCTTGCCTTGGTCTTTTCACAAATCTAGCTCAGGCTCTACACTCAAGAATGCTCTAGCGTCGTTGTTCTCATTCTCTTGATAACAAGGTGATATAAATGCAGTTAAGACTGCCTAATGGTTATTCCCAGATTTTATTACATGATTTGTCCATTTTTCCTTCCTGGTCACAAATTTCTCTGATGACAAATTCAGTTCTTCTGAGCATTTTCACATTCATAATATGAGACAGAATTCAAGTTCAATAAACAGGGTTCGTATTTGACTTGGAAGATAACAAGTAATAAGTGAAGAGATTTAAAGAGGCTAGAAGCAATCTCTAATATCATTAAATAGTAATATGACCAAAGAAAAAGAATAAAAAGATGAAAATAAATTTCTGTAAATGAGAAAAATTGCTTCTTCCAGAATACTTCTGGAGGATATTGTCCTAAGAGCTGCCAGCCATCAGTACATTTCCTCCCAATGTACCTAAAAAAAATAAATCAAGAGGATATATGTGTGTATACATACACAAACACATGTATATATGTATATATTCTAATACTTTTTATATATAATGCAGATTATATTAACTATAATGAGAATATATTATAACACATATATTGTATTTCAGTCACAAGCCAGGTTCATGAAACATACAAAAGATGAAACTTCAAGGCAATTTTCAGATACTTAAGCAAATGAATTATACTCATGCATGGGAGATGATAGCTACCTTTCATATGGCACGTTTCAAGTTCTTTTCTAACCAAAACTAGCAATTTTGATCTTGCAGTATACCATGACCTGAAAAGTATTTACATTTAAACAGAAGATTACGGTGGTCTCTTGTGTCTGCATGATATAATTAATGTGAAGGATAATACCTTGTGTTTGAAGGAAACCTCCTTTCCAGTGAGCTCAACTCCCCTTTCAGGCATAATGATATTACTGGCCCTTATTAATCAGAGGGAAAAATCTGCAGCTCTTTCAGAAGGGGTTGATGCTATCTCCAATGTACTTGTATAAAAATTCTTAGCCACCTGGGGCTTTTCAGGGCCATTGTATAAGATGATGTGATAAGGCATTTCAAGAGAACCTCAGAAATAGGCTCTCTCTAAGGTAAGCAGAATACATCTCATGATTATTTAGGATATGCCAAGAATCATTCAAGATTAGTTGGGCTCTTTATTAATTTCAAACAGACCACACTTACTATACAATGGTGACCTGTTTTACATTAGCCACCTGCATAAAAATATGAAATAATCTAGTAATTGAAACAATACTGTACAGAACAATATATAAACATTAAGTTACTGACTATATTTCCCCTTCCCTGCTCATTCTACTATCTAAACTTTGGAGACCATTCTCAGGGCTAACAGTGGAACACACTCCCCAAGAGCTCTTTCTCTGATCCTATGAACTGCCCTATCCCATTAATAAAAAAAGCAACAAACAAAGTTAGTGGATAATTACATTCCCTGGGATATTTTTTTTACCCTTGCTGCTGCCATACTCAAATCCATTTTGTTACCAAACTTGTGAAATGGCCTCAGATATGTTTTTTTCCATCAATTGCTTCCAAATGTTTACAGTTTTAATATGTTGTGTTTCTTTTGTTGGGTTATTCAGAGTGTACTTATATTCTAGGAATGGTACATTTTATCCTGCCAAAGCATCATGTGGGGAAGAAGAAGCACATAAAGGCAAAAACACTACTGCTCCCATAATTCCTGACTATCCGTGTAATGATGCAAGTTTGACAAATCACTTTAGCTAAAGGACAGGATTCCAAGTTCAACACATGCAAGTTCTATTCCCTCTAATCCCTGTAAGAGAAGATATCCCATTGAATAAAAGTGTTTGTCTTATATATTACATGCTATTACAACAGCCACAATCTTTCTGAAGTTGTAACTTTATATCGTTTATTGATTTCAAATAACAACCTTCCTTGCCAGTATATCTGTGGAGACATGCTCACTCTCTCTCTCTCTCTCTCTCTCTCTCTCTCTCTGTATGTATATGTGTCTGTCTGTATCACATACACGAACATACTCACACTCACATACATACATGCATACATTCTAAACCAGAATATAGTTTTAAATTTAACTAAAATTAATTTTGTTTTGAGAACAGCATGAAACTTCCCAGGGGAAAAAAAATTAAATGTATCCTTGGTAAGGAAATGGAGAGAAGAGAGGAAGGATCACAAACCTAGGCTGGAATCACTACCAATAAGGCATCCGGATGGAAGGATCATGGATGAAAGCATCCATTGTTTTAGAGATGTAGTCTAAATATATAGGAAAAAATACATGCAATTTTAAAAAAATAACATACTGTGGTATTCCATCTCTACCTCTCCTATGATCATTTCAGGTAGACAACCAAAACATCAATCCGAGCTTCTTTTCTTTCTATGTTTTTAAGTGTTCCCCAGTGCTGGAATACTTCTTTGAACCAATGTTCAGGTAAGAACCTCATGCTTCTCTTAACAGTTTTGTCTGATCATTGAATACCCACTGAGCGTGGCCTTTGTTGCCGTTCCATTAGAAAGTAAGTACAACGTTCGTATACAGTGACAGTTGTAGACTATATCAGCTTCCTTTTGCTAGCTTTTGATAGTAAGGGGAGAGGTCACCAGGTGTACATTTCCTATTCTATATTGTTTTAAGGCTCTTCTCGTTTGTAACAAATACTTTCATATCTCTTAGCTGCTCTAGAAGCACTGATTCTCTTGAGATTCCCTTAAAAGGGGCCTTCTCAGATTAAAATCAGCTCTCTCTCTTTTCAGTACCTTCACTGGGAATGCAGAGAAAGGAACTAAATGGTGAATATCATATAATTTTCCTGATAATAGCTTCTTGATAGTGAGACACAACAAACATTTTTCTTAGGATAAGCACATGCCATGTGTTTTCCTACAAAGTCAGTAGTTCAAAGTGGTTGTCAGTCTAGCTACAATGGCAGAAGGTCCCATCATCTGCATATCAGAAACGGATTTCCTTTAGGCATTATAACTTCTAACAAAAGGTGGACTAAGGAGAAAAGGGTTAAGAAAGAGCATTGTCTCTCCACCCTCTCAAAAACAGAAACAAACATTTTCAAAATCTCTCATCTACTCTGAATCTATATTCCAAATGCTTTTTCTGAAGATGGATCATGAGTGAAATGATCTTTTCTTTATTGAAATGGAGAAACCCTCAAAGAAAAGAATGAGATTTGTCAATGAAAAAATAACACATCTGTACAGAAAGAAAATGTTCATATTCTATACTGAGTTATTTTTACTATTCATAAAACATACTAAAGGACTACTCATCCATGAAAAATTCCATTTAGATAAAGTGTATATTGCTGGGCTTTACTTATTTGTGAAGCAATGAAAAGTGTGAGCTGTGGAGGAGGAGTTTTAAACACAGTGTACTGCTAATTACTGACAAAGGTGTTATCTACAGCATGATTATGCATGTATCTCAGGAGCCATCCCCCATCTCATCTTACTGAATCCCAGATATAGTGCCTTTCTACCTGCCAAAAAACCCCTTCAGCAGAAAGTAGGATCGTGACCTTGACCTATCAATGAAAACAGCCTAGGGCCATGTATAGCTTGATCGAATGAGGAAAGTAGGGACTAGGTTGCAGAAGATACTAGTCATTTTCTCTCTCTTTATTGGCTGTGACCAGTATAGAAACAAACATCTTTTTATTATTATTTGTAGAATTTATTGAATTACATTTTGGGTTTTCCTATTAACTTAAACATTGAATTCAACTTTGGAAAATGTATTTCTCTCTGCAAAAAGAAAAAAAAACTTTTGTAACTTCCACTGTTTTGTAATTTATAAGTTACTCATAAAATACTTGTAAATTTTTTTTTTACTTCTATGAAGCATTAAGATCACCCTCAATTAATTTTTTTTATTTGTTTATAAGCCACAGATGAAAAAAGTTACTCAGGCTTACATTAGCAATATGATTTCTTGTCAGCTTCGGCATAGAT
This sequence comes from Pseudochirops corinnae, assembly GCA_028646515.1. Classification (NCBI taxonomy): domain Eukaryota; kingdom Metazoa; phylum Chordata; class Mammalia; order Diprotodontia; family Pseudocheiridae; genus Pseudochirops; species Pseudochirops corinnae. Next base: position 494,026,941 of record CM053585.1, on the reverse strand, counting down.
TCTTCAAAGATGATCAAATTCTAAAAGAACCTTATAGTAATTTAGACCCTTTCCTAATTTTTAAAAGATCCAAGATTTAAAATATATCCCAGTGTATAATTTGATAAGTGAAAGATTAGTGACTTCATGGGATGGTATTCCTTCTATTAATATAGACTGCAGCACCTCCACACTTCAGGAGATAGCTTTCATGAGCAGCTATCTAAAAAAAAAAAAAGTGATTATCTGGCGGTCAACACTCTCCAGTCATCCTGATCTGTATCTGACCACTGGACCCAGATGCCTCTGGAGGAGAAAGTGAGGCTGGAGACTTTGTCCAGGCCTCCTTCGCTTAAATCCAATTCACTTGCAAGTCATGGCATCATCTTCTTGCTTTCATGGTCCTCTTCGAGAGCAAAGGACAAATGACAACAGCTAAAATCTTTATTGGGCCCTTACTTAATTGTGCCTTTCTACCTGGCAAAAAACACTTTCATAGAAAGCAGTATGGCATAGTAGAGTAGTTCTAAATTCGGAGACAGAAAGATCTGGGTTCCAAGACTATCTCTGCCACTTATTACCTGTATGACCTTGAACAAGTCATTTAACCTCCCTAGGCTTCAGTTCCCTCATGTACAAAATGAAAGCATTGGACTAAATGGCCTCCAATGTCCCTTCCAGCTTTAAATTAACCAGCTAGTCTTATCTTTTGTTCACTATGTGTTTCTTAGAAATAAACCAAGTGTCAGATTTAAGCCAGGCAATTCGTTGGCCCAGTAGATAAGAGTGTAGGGCATGGAGTCAGTAAGATTTGAGTTTGACTCCTGTTTCCAGCAGTTACTAACTATGTAACCCTTGTTGTGAGGATAAAATGAAAAAATGGATTTGTAAAGCACTTTGCAAATCTATAGCATTGTTAAATGCTCTTATAATTATTGATATTAAATATTAGTAATAATGTTGCTATGTAAATAATAATATTAAAGGTATTAAACCTCTAATCCTATACTTATCCTCAAGTAATATTAGTATAAGTTTCAAGAAGTAAAGATCATCCAAATGACCTGAGTCATCAGGGCAAAGCTTTAATGGGAAATGCCATATGCATAATCAAGAAATATGAGTCCAGAAAAATACAGCCTGAGATAATAGCATTAGGTAGTTACTTAATAACATTTGTTCTATTGTTGGTTGTTCTTCATTTTTGAAGAGGACCAATGACATCATGGCATGATATCTTGACAAATGCATGAATTGGATTTAAGTGAGGCAGAGTTCCACAAAGCTGTCAGCTTCACTCTCTCTTCCAGAATTATCAGAGTCCAGTGACAAGATAAAAGTTAAGGCAACTGGTGATGGCTGGGATGCAGTGAATGACCTGCCATCTTCAATGTCTGACCAAGTTCTAAGTGCTCCACAGCACCTACTTCAGCCTGCTTCATGGCTGTTGGAGCAAATTGTTCTCATCTGCCCGTTCTACCAGGGGAAGTCCCTGGTTTGGGGTAGATACCCCCCTAACTCATCAATGAGTTTGAGGCCCCTCAGTTACCCTCAACCTAGTTTAGCCAATCGGATGAGATAGGGATGTTGTCACTGTGCATCCTAAAAATTCTCGTAGCCAGAGGTGAGATATGGGTGACAAGTAGACAACAAAGGAGAATGAGCAGGTCTAAAAGGGGCTCAGCAAGCCCTCATACCAGAGGTGTTAGTCTTCCTTGAACACCCTATACACCTGATTTGTTCTATTTGAGACTTAAAGAATCAGGTGTAGATCAGAACAGACAACTAATTTTATAGTATTCCCATATTGCCATGGACAACACATGGCACCAAATTCCCAAACCCCAACAACCTTGGATCTGACACTCAGCTTATTTCTCAGCAGTACAAAGTGAACAAAAGATGGATACCAGCTGGTTAATTTGAAGAATAGAGACAGCAGAATTTTGGATGGGTCAAAGGTATAACCCCGAAAAGGAACAGGATATATAAAAGATTCTATAAAATCCATAGAATATTTGAGAGGTGAAAGGGACCTCAGAGGTCAGACCTGATCATGTATCCTCTCTAAAATAGCTCTTACAAGTCTTCATATACTAACTTGCAGCAGGAAACTCATCTACCATTATGGCACCTTCCAGTTTGGGACATCTCTAACTGTTAGTAAGCTATTCAGCATTTCAAATCAAAATATAGTTTCCTAGAGTCACACAGAATAAGTTGAATTACTATTCCACATAGAAACCTTTTAAATATTTTTAGATAGTGAGCATGCCCTGTTGGGTCTTCTCTAGGCAAAACATCCACATCTTTTTGGTCAGGTTTAATTGATATGGTTTCTAAAGGTCATCACCATACAGTCCTCCTCCATCTTGGTAGTCAAATGAAAACAACACCTGAAATGTAGTATCTCTAAAGGGTTACAGTGCTCCAAATGACATGTGAACAAGGCAAGATACAATAAGTCTATCACCAACTCCCAACCCCAATTCTGTATATGTAATATCTGAATGTTCTGTATATTGATATTGGTTGTCATTAAC
>CM053585.1:494009710-494024319 GCA_028646515.1 Pseudochirops corinnae | reverse complement strand
TGCATTGTTCTAGTCTGTTGGAATATTGGGATTTCAATGCTATCACACCTTGTTACTGCTCTTGAGTTGGTCTGTCAATAAACATTTATTGCTATTGTTCCTGAGTCATCTCAGTCATGTCTGACTCTTCATGACCCCATTTGGGGTTTTCTTGGCAAAGATACTGGAATGGTTTGCCATTTCCTTCTTGAGCACAATTAACAGATGAAGAAACTGAGGCAAACAGGGTTAAGTGACTTGCCCAGGGTCACACAGTTAGTAAGTGTCTAAGGTCAGATTTATTTTACAGATGAGGAAACTGAGACAAAGAGGGTTAAGTGACTTGCCCAGGTTCACACAATTAGTAAGTGTCTGAGGCTAGGTTTAAACTCTTGAGGTTGAGTCATCCTGACTCCAAACCCCATGCTCTATCCACCGTGCCCCCCTAGCTGCCCAAACATTTATTAAGCACCTACTGTGTGACAGGCACTGATATAAGTACTAGGGAGTCAGTGAAAAGAAAAACTCAATCCTTGCTCTCAAGGAGTTTAGTTTAATAGGGGAGACAACACGTAAATACCTATGAACCACAAGATATCAACAGGATAAACTAGGGTGTAGTCTCAGAAGGAAGGTACTAAGATTAAGGTGAAGGGAAGGGAACAAACATTTATTAAATGCCTACCATTTGCTACTCACTATGTTTTACAAACACTCTCATTTGATCTGGGAAAGGTTTCTAGCAGAAGCTAAGATATAAATTAGGACCTGAAGGAAGTCAGGGAAATTAGGAGGTAGAGATGAGGAAGGAGAGCATTTCAGGCATGGGGAGGAGAGCTGATGAAAATACTTGGAGTTGGGAGATGGAATATCACCTGCAAGGAGGCCATTGCCACTAGACCTCAGAATACAGGTATGATTGTAAGAAGACTGGAAAAGCAGGAGGATGGGTTGTCCTTTTATTCATTCATCCAATTATTAATTTAAAATATCATCGAAACGAGGATGGGACCAAAGCTATAAACTGAGGCTGGGTTGTAGAATTCCAGACTGGTATGGAATTCTCGCACAATTCTTGAGTCTAGCCATTAACACACTTTTGGTCCTACTTATCATCTAGGCCTCACTTTTTCCTATTACCTCCAAATAAATTTTGATATCACTTTTCAAATTCCTTGGCTAAACTCAGGTATATTAAACTTGCAGCTTTTCTTGGACATACGAGTCTAGAATTTTTAAAGGGAAATGAAGAAAATATGACATAACATTTCAATAATGAGAGAACAAGGATAATGCAGTAAAATAAGTGAAGAATTTGGGGTCAAAAGACCTGTGTTCAAATCTTGGCTCTGCTTATATACACTTACTATTAGTGTGACCTTTGACAAGTCATGTAACCTCTTTGAGCCTCATTTTCCCTGATCCAACTGGACTAGGTAACTCCCAAGGGTCCTTCTATCTCTCAGTTTATGATCCTATACACCCATGATGGGTCATGGGGATCACAGTCCTTCTTTTCAATGTACATACACCATCTCCTTAATAAACAGTTGTAGAACTTTACCAGGAATCAACATCACTAGCCTGGAGTCTGAAGAATCTACATTCTACTTCATTTTGCAAACTGACATAATTTGGTTCTTCTCTAGTCCCTAAGCACTAGGGTGTTATTCACCCAGGAACATCTAAATGGTGCATGAGTGTAAAGCCAAGCACCAGCAGCTTTCCAGAGGAATGCTGCTGTGAACAGCATCAAAGTTCTGATTACACAGTATACTGAACTCTCTATTTATTCAGTAACAAACTAAGACAAAACATTCACAGAAATCGAAGTACAGCATTCGCAATGTTATAGCATAACAACTTATCACTAAAATGGCCACAAAGTTTTCACCAAAGTTTTAAACATAGTTTAAACACATAGTTTTAAACAAAAGATAACATTCATTTAGTAACACAATCATTTAGTAAGTACTTAATTCAATCATCCTTAAGGAGACAAGCCTCCTTAATGGACACAAAGTACAAAGGTCAAAGTTCTCCACCCCTAGGTCACATTGTCTTAATCTCTTCAATCAAAAAGTCCTTTCTTCTTAATTGGAGAAGTCCTTAACTCAATCACCTAAAGGTCAGAGTTCTTCACCCTGAGATCACAGTAAGTCATGATTTTCTCAGTTTGCATTAAATACCCAAGAAGAGGTCTTTTCATCTGGATTCAAGGCAGGCTCTCAGCTTCCATGGTTCTTTTTCCATGGTCCTAGCTCCTACCCGAATCTATCCAGCTGCCACCTGGGTTCAAAGACAGACAGCTCTCAGTTCTTTGTCCAGCTTCTTGTGCAGTTCCTGTTTCATATTGAAGCTCACAGTATCTGGTCCACCTCAAGTCCTTCACAGTTTCTGTTCCTGGGAAGACAAGGCTTATTAACAAAGCCACATTAACATTCATTCACATAGCCGGCATCCTCATCAATTCACTTTCTGCCTGAGAAATCAACATAGACCCAACAACAAGGTCTGAGACAAAGTAATATCAAAACATACAAAGTACTGGCACCACAGCCATGCTTCCTCCCAGCTCTCCTTTCTTCTCATTTCTCAGTTCTCATTCCCAGCATCTCTGGCTGGCCCTCTGAAGTTCTTGACAGCTCCAGCTATCCCTCAGAAGTTCTTAGAAGCTCTGAGAAGAAGTTCTGCCACCACAAGTCCTGTACTCAAAATCTTCTGTCTTCTCATTTCTTAGTTCTTCTCAGTTCTTCTCAGTTCTCAGTTCAGTTCTCAGTTCTCTTCTCAATTCTTAGCTCCTCAGCCTCCATGCTCTCTCTCTCTCTCGCTCTCTCTCTCTCTATATATATATATATATTTTTTTTTTCTTTATATAAGGTATTAGCTCCTCCCTGTTCCAGCCCCTTCCTGTTACATCAGCAAGTCCATCCCACTGTGGGATTCACAAGTTCTGGGTCTTAATATTTGATACAATCATGAACTTGGAACAAGGTGCTAAGAACCTATTTGATTGCAAATACAAGGGGCAGGGAAGATCTTCAAATTCCCATTACCTACAATGAGTAGGACCAGTATTTTCAGGGTGGTCACATGACATGTATAATGTACATTTGTCACATGACAAATATAAAACATGGAAATTTTTGCAGAAAAAAACATATTTAAGTAATATGGAGACCTCAGGAAATGCAACTCGTTATTTTAGAAACAGAAGTTTTTTAATGTCATCTTTAGACTCCTTTCTTCAAAGCAATTAAGTAATCTTTAAAGCAAAGGTCTTGATTTCAAATTTTTACAAACCAAAGATTTCCTATGTTATTGATAGAATAATAGGTGAGCTGAACTAAAGAGAACTTGCATGCTTATCAAACCTATACATTCCTCCTCATTCTGCCTCTTACTACCTGCAGGATGTTGAACAAGTCACTTTCACTCTCATCCCAAGTTTTCTTATCTATAAAACAAAGGCTTAGACTAGGTTTTCTCCAAGGTCCCTTCCATTTCCAAATCCTGCCATCCTGTGATCTGAAATGATGGCCCAATAGGGAAAATGGAAAATCAAAAGTAACCTACTCATACTTGAACTTGAAAAGACACATTTTTCCCTAAATATTCTTAAAGAAATTAATCCACTTGACAAAATTTGGCTTTTGAAATATATGAAGAAAGTTACCATTAATCTGATTTCTCTTCAGGCTGCTTGAAAGGTTACAGCACTTTGGCCCTCAGTTGGAAAGAGGAAGGGAAAAGAATAAGCATTTATAAAGGGTCGACTCTGTGCCACAAATTGTAACATACACTCTTTTTTTTTTTTACAAATATCAACTCAATTGACCCTCTGAGGGAGGTGCCATTATGATTCTCATTTTACAGATGAGGAAACTGAGGAATGTGGCTTGCCAAGGATCACACAATGAACAAGTAACTGTGAATATATTTGAATTCAGGTATTCCTGACTCCAGACCTAAAACTCTGATCTCTGTACCATTAGTTGCCTTGAAAACATTTTAATGTTGCCAAACATCTGTTTCGGCTCTCTTTCTGGGAGGGGACTAAGAATATGCCATGTTAATCACTCCATCTAAGTATGACTTATTTATACTATTTGTTTTTATTGTGCCCCATATTTAGGTGCAACATTTTCAAATAAACAAATAAAAATTTTTAAAAAAAGGTTCCATCCACCAGGTGTTGCTGCTAATTGCAAGAATATGATTAATTTTCATAGTGAATAGAGCATTGGTGCTAGAGTCAGGGGACCTGAGTTCAAATCCAACCTCAGACACTTAACACTCACTAGCCATGTGACCTCAGGCAAGTCGCTTAACCCCAATTGCCCTGCCTTCCCCCCTCCAAAAAGCAAAAAAAAAAAAAAAAATTGATTGATTTCAAACTGAAGTCATTGCAATGAAACAATAACTCATAAATGGGAGTCTGTGGGCCAGGAAATCAATACAGATTTTAAAAGAAACGTTTCAGGAAAATATGAAATGTATACAATAGTGGTAGGATATTTTTTATTCTGGACTGGATCAAGGAAGTAAGAAAATCTATAAAAAGATTAAGTCACAGTGGTGAAAAGAGAGGTGAGCCCAACACATGCAGTCTATAAAAGTAGGCAACCCAAGTAAATAATATAGAATTCAGAGGAGCAAATAAGACAAATTGTGATGATTATTTTATTTCAAAATTATTTTAATCTGAATGTCTTAAATTACTCAGATTTTAGGGATTTGTTTACATTCTCATTTGCAACTCTTGAGTCTTATTTAGAACTTTAAAAATAAGAAAATAACTCTTTATTCCTCTTCCTATTCACATAAGTAGCAGCTTTAATTTCAATTTTTTAATATTTTATTTTGTTTTTAGATTACTAAAAGTAATTTTTTATTACTTTGAGAACTATAACAGAAAGCAAGAGGTAGAGTAGAACGACCACTGGAAGCCTTTCTCTGATACTTCTAACATGTATGACCTTGGGCAGGTTACTTAATTTCTCTGGGCCTCAGTTTCTCCAATTGTAAAATGTGGGGTTGGAACCTGTGACCTCTAAGGTCCTTTCAAGCTTGAAATTTAGGATCCTACAACTATAGAATAAGAGGAGTGCCAAACCAAAAAAACCTGCACACTTATCAAACCTATATATTCCTCCACATTCTGTCTCTTACTACCTGCAGGATATTGAGTATCTTTGCTATTTGCCTTAACACACAAAGAGCCTATAGCTGCCACAGGTTGGAGGTATGCCAGCTGATCATGTGAACAACTTTCATAAACAAGAGTCCTTCATTCATCAAGTCCTTAAAGTCCATCTCTTAGCTAATGTTAGAAACCACACTTTATAAGCTATAAACTACTTGGCATTCTGCCAAAGCATTAAATGTCTGAAGGAAGGAAGGAAGGAGGGAAGGAAGGAAGGAAGGAAGGAAGGAAGGAAGGAAGGAAGGAAGGAAGGAAGGAAGGAAGGAAAGGAGGAAATTGGGGAGGGGGGAAGAGAGGAAAGGAGGAAGGGAGAGAGGAAGGCATTTTGAGTTTTCTATATGAGGATAGAAACAGAATAACAGGTAGTCCTTGACGTCAAGTAGCTTAATTTTCAATGAAAGAGATAACACATGGAGGAATGGGTTGGTAAAGAGGGATTCTTTGGTCTCATGTGTGAACAAAGAGTTTTATGCATGTTACCTTATTTGATCCTTGCAGCAACCCTATGAGATCAATATTATTATTATCTTCATTTTACAGATGAGGAAAATGAGGCTGAGAGAGTTTAGTGATTTACCCAGGGTAACCCAGCTATTAAGTATATGAGGCAGAATTTGAACTCAGGTCTTCCTAACTCCAAGTTCAACCCTCAGGTCTCTGCACCACCTAGTCACTACCTCTTGCTTTTCTGCTGTTGACTTTCCCACCCACCAAAGTTACAAACATAGAGGAGAGTCGTTGGGAAATTGATGGACATGCATTTTCAGGTAGCATTGTCAATCTTGATTTAATTATGGTTGCAAAATTGGAAAAGGGGGTGGGGTATGAGTACATTATGGCAGCAGGATGAGGAATCTCATGAGAAGATGGCAGAGAATAATGTGAGGGCTAGGCTAACCACTTGTCATAGTGAGAGATGAGAATCATTTGATAATGGGCGGTCAGGGAGGTGGGGGGGCAAGACATAGGGGAAGCAAGGTTGGCCAGGGCAAGAGCTCTAGAGTTGAAAGAGTTAAGTGCTCCCTAATGTACTTCTCATGTAACATTTCATATTAAAGTTAGCTATATATCCATCTCGTTGTCCTATTAGGTGGTTGGCTTCAAGAGGACTGGCCCTATACTTATCCAAGTGCTTCATCTACCAGTAGCTAGTGGAGTGTTCTATATGTTAAGAAGACAGTAAAAACACTCCCTGATGAAAATGGAAGGTCCATATGGAGGCACTGGAAAATAGAGAGAGACAGATGATTATGGGAAGTACTGAAAATTAGTCACAGTAGTTTAGAAGTAATACAATGGGCACTAGGGAGTCATGGAAAATTTTTTGAGCAGGAGAATAACATGACAAGAATTCTGTTTAAGGAAGATCAACCTGATAGCAGGGCATGAGATGGGTATGAATAAAACTGAAGTAATTATTAAAAAATACATGATCTAAAATAATACAGATTTAGGTGGGTGAAACAAAGGAGAGGCCTCAGTAGGGCTTAGGATATGGTGGTGAGTCCAGTAAAAAATGGCAAGAAATTATAAAAAGAAGAGAGAAAAAGAGAAATAGGGAAGAAGAGACAAAATAACTTTTTTTTATTTTTTGTGAATTGAATTTAATAGTTTCTTTTTGGAAGGGATTTTAAAAATCAGAAATAATAATACCTCTTATTAATATAATATTTTATAATTTATAAATCCCTTCATAGGGCATATCTCATTTATGCATAAATTCAATTTTAGGGAAAATATCTATTTGGGGCAAAAACAATTTGGGGAAACCACATCTGTGCACTGAAACCAAGATACCTAATTATGTGTTCAATTAAAATAACAACACTTATAATTGAGGTCTCCTGCATCAGAAGGACCTTAAATAATTACCTCCTTAAGTATGTCCTTGGGCACATGGTCCTGAAAATCAGATCTTCTTTACAAAGCTATATTTGCATCCACCCACACTTCAGATATGTCTACACATGTAAAGTGAAGTGGAGACCAGAGATAATTGTCTACATAACTTATTAACTCAATTATCAATGCATCAGGAGGAAAAAAGTCAAATTTTTTCCTTGGCTATACAGATAATAGATTCGATTCTCTTACAGTCTCAGGTTACCAGTGCAAGATATGTGACAAGTTTCTTATATCAGTTTCCTCTTTTCCTGGGAATTGAATAACCATATTGGCTTCCTCCTAAAACCTGCAGAGTTCAGCCTCAGGCTTTCTCTCTAATCGTGGGACATCAGATGCAATGAAAAAATTTGGTTAATCAGGTTTACAATAGCTTATTAAGACAGTTCCATTAGTACTAAGTTAAAAATTTTTCAGGTATGTATAATATTCAAGCATGGAAACTTAGTTTTAGTCTCTTTTCACCTGCTTCTGGCTAAGAAGGAAACCATAGAATACAATTGCACATGCTCTGTACTCACCATGAGATACATTCTAATAAAGGATGCTCATGTTATGCCCAGGTACAAGGGATCTCATCATTTTTTCCCTCCCTCCTATGCACCAACAACTCCTTGCACCAGAAATATGGATAGAGGTGTCACAAAGTAACTTCACATCTTGCCTCTCTTCTGGAGACATGAATGTCTCGTCAACCTGATAGGTTGGCAGGGGATAGTAAACCAGGTGGCCTAAAATCTATACCTGCTACCCAGAGTTGTCCTTTTCTCTTCTTTCCTACCATGCTACTAAGACAGTCCACTCTCCTTTGAAAGGAGAGTGGTACTAATATATCATATAAGCTGAAGCTTAGAGCTGAAGAAAATACACTACCTGACAATTCTCTTATGAATCTTCTATTTATCCTTTGTTTATTACTTTGATTTCTTTCCATTTTACCCTTCAAAACAGTTGACACTTGAATTCAATAAGGGGACCTCAGCACCTGGAAATCCAATTGGCATCAGCTGTTTGGTTGCCCTTACCATGGGAGATGAACACATCAGAAGCCAGAGCTCTGATGAGGCATCTTACAACTAAAGCAGATTATTGGTCCTCAGGCACTGTGGGCAAACAGATGAGTTTGGCATTATTCTAGCTCCAGCATAAAGAGAGGAAAGCTACAGCAAATAGCTCCCAAAGAAGATGCCGTTAGTAGCAGAGCCAAGATGGCAGAGTGAAAGCAGAAACTTGCATGAGCTCCTGCTACAACAACCTCCAATACCTGTAAAATATGACTCTAAACAAATTTTTGGACTACAGAACCCACAAAGTGACAGAGAGAAACAAATCTCCTGGCAGTCTTATTGGAAAGGTCTACCACACCACCCTGGGAGCCAAGTGCAATCCCGCATGAGCCACCCAGACCCAAACCCAGGGTGGTCCAACAAGGGGTACCACTTGGCCAGAGCAGACTTTGGGAGAATGAATCACTGGCAGCTGTGGAAGTTTCCAGACTTCTCAACCCATAAATGACAAAGAAAAAGTAAAAGGTCAGCAGGGAACTCTGTTGGAACTGGGTAGAAAAGCATGTGATCTAGCCCCTGCCCCCAGGGCAAGAGGTTGCTGAGGCACAGGGTCTGCAGCTGCTGCCCTGTGGCTGCCACCAGAGCTGCTGGCTTGCAGATTATAGGGGGACCAAGTGACCATTCAGAGTGTAATCTTTCTTGCTTTGACCTACTTGGATCAGGGCTGCAGTGTTGGGTGGTGGTCCTGGGGTGTGTGGCCAGTGTGTCAGAGCTTGTGGTGGTTTTAGAGAGGGCACCTTGCTTATAGCTTAGCCACAGCACAGATCAGCAACCAAGGCCCCTCATTCCTGGCTCAGCAGCTGTGAGGGCTCCAGCTCCAGTGCAGAAGGTAAACTGCCAGTCCCAGCACCCCAACACAACAGGTGTGACTAGGCCAGGCTACCCCAGCACAGTGGGAAAGCCATGAGCCCCAGAGGTCCCAGCACAGAAAGCCAATGACCAGGCTCCTGTCCCTCAGTGCAAGAAGCTTGGGGATAGTGCCCTATGTTCCCCAGGAACTCAGCTCAACTTTAAGAGTCACAAAATAGGGTGAAAAATGAACAAAATCCAGTAAAGAGTTCATACCATAGAGAGCTAGTATGGCAACAAGGAAGATCAAAACACAAACTCAGAAAAAAGACAACAACATTAAAAGGTCTACATGGGAAGCCTCAAAAGGGAATGTGAATGGGTCTCAAGCCCAAAAAGTCTTCCTGGGAGAGCTCAAAAAGTATTTTAAAAATCAAATAAGAGAGTTAGAAGAAAAAATGGAAAAAAAGAAATGAGACGTATGCAAGAGAGAGCCAACAGCTTGGAAAAAGGACAAAAATTCACTGAACAAAATAATTTCTTAAAAAATACAATTGGTCAAATGGAAATGAAAATCCACTGGAGGGAGAAAAAAAATCTTGAAAAGTAGAATCGACCAAATGAAAAAGGAGGTACAAAAGTCCACTGAAGAATATAATTCCCTAAAAATTAGAATTGGGTGAGTAGAAGTTAATGACTCTATGAGACATCAAGAATTGATTGAACAAAATCAAAAGAATGAAAATATAGAAGAAAATGTAAAATATTTCATTTGGAAAACAACTGACCTAGAAAATAAAACTGGGAGAGAAGATTTAAGAAACATTGGACTACCTGAAAGTCATGATCAAAAAAAAAAAAAAAGAGCCTAGCTAGCATCTGTCAAGAAATTATTAAGGAAAACTGCCTTCATATCTTAGAACGAGAACATAAAATACTAATTGAAAGAATCCATTAATCACCTGAAAGAGATCCTAAAATAAAAACTGCAAGGAATATTGTAGTTAAATTCTAGAATTATCAGATCAAGGAGAAAATGCCACAAGCAGTCAGAAAGAAACAATTCAAATATCAAGGACACATAGTCAGGATCACACAGGATTTAGCAGCTTCTCCATTAAATAATCATAGAGTTTGGAATATGATATTCTGTAAGGGGACTTTCAGACTTTCTTAATGAAAAGACCAAAGTTGAACAGAAAATTCAATCTTCAAAGACTCGAGAGAAGCATAAAAAGGTAAACAGTGGAAAAACATGTTGTTCAATAAAGTTACACTGTTTACATCCATGCACAGGAACACAATGCTTGTAACTCTTGAGAACTGTATCTATTAGGGAAGATATATAGTGGTGTAGATATAAGTTGACTTTGACGTGATGACATAATAAAATTAAGGGGTGAAAAAAAGGATTATACTGGGAGAAGAGGAAAGGAGGAGACGAAATACGGCAAATTCCATCACCTGAAGAGGCACAAAAGATTTATTACAATAGAGGAAGAAAGGGAGGGAGGGAGCATATTTGCCTTTATTTTCATCACTTTTGGATTAAAGAGGGAATAACATACATACTCAGTTAGGCATAGAAATTTATCTTATCCAATAGAGAAGTGGGAAGGAAAGAGGAAAGAAAAGGTATAGAAAGTAATAGAAGAAAAGGCAGATTAAAGGAGGTGGTAGTTAGAAGCAAAACACTGGTAAGGAGGCACAGGGTGAAAGGAGAGCAAAAAGTTGGCTACAGGAAGAAATAGCAAAACTATACTAGTGGGGGACCTCAGGCTCCCCATCTGAGAATCAGGTAAACCTAATCACAAAATAAATATGAAAGAAGTTAAAGAGGTGAATAGAATTTTATAAAAGTTAGATACAATAGCCCTCTGGAGAAAATTGAATGGGGATAGAAAGGAATATACCTTTTCTCAGTGATACATGGCACCTTCACAAAAATTGGCCATGTATTAGTGCATAAAAGCCTCACAATTAAATGCAGAAAGGCAGAAATATGAAATGATCCTTTTCAGATCATGATGCAATAAAAATTACAAGTAATAAAGGGCCATTAAAAGATTAATGTTGAAACTAAATAATCTAATCCTAAATAAGGAGTGGGCCAAGCAAGAAATCATAGAAACAACCAATAATTTCATTCAATATTAGGAAAACTAGCAGCACAATTGACCATATCAATAACAAAATTAACAGAAATCATATGATTATCTCAATAGATGCAAAAACAGTTTTTTGACAAAATACAGCACTCATTCCTGTTAAAAACACTAGAGAGCATAGGAACAAATGGAGTTTTCCTTAAGATGATAAATGGTATCTATCTAAAACCATCAGCAAGTATTATATGTAATAGGGATAAGCTAGACATTTTCCCAATAAAATCAGGAGTAAAACAAGGAGGCCCATTATCACCACTATTATTCAATATAGCACTAAAATGATAGCTTTAACAAAAAGAGAAGGAAAAGAAGTTGAAGGAACTAAAATAGGCAATGAAGAAACAAAATTATTCACAGATATGATGGTACACTTAAAGAATCCTACAGAATCAACTAAAAAACTACTTGAAACACTTAATGTTATCAAAGTTGCAGGATATAAAATAAACCCACATAAATCATCAGCATTTCTCTATATTATCAACAAAGCCCAGTAGCAAGAGACAGAAAAAAGAAATTCCATTTAAAATAACTGCTGACAATATAAAATATTTGGGAGTCTACCTGCTGAGACAAACCCAGGAACTATATGAATACAATTGTAAAACACTCTTCACACAAAGAAAGTCAGTTAAACAAACTGGAAAACTATCAATTGCTCATGGGTAGACCAAGCTAACATAATAAACATGACAATTCTACCTAATTTAATTTACTTATCCAGTACCACACCAATCAAACTACCAAAAATTATTGTGCCCATATGGCTATAAAACTGTGTGTACATTGGATCCAGCAATACCACTACTAAGTCTATATCCCAAAGATATCATAAAAATGGGGAAAGGACACACATGCACAAAAATATTTATAGCAACTCTTTTTGTGGTGGCAAAGACTTGGAAATTGAGTGGATGCCCATCATTTGGGGAATGACTGAACAAATTATGGTTTATGAATGTAATAGAATACTATTGTGCTACAGGAAATGATAGGCAGGCAGACTTCAAAAAAAAAAATCCTGGGAAGACTTACGTGAACTTTTGTTGAGTGAAGTGAGTCAAACCAGGAAAACATTGTACACAGTAACAGCAACATTGTGTGAATATGAACTGTGATAGACTTAGCTCTTCTCAATAGTACAATGATCCAAGAAGACTCATGATGGAAATTGCTGTCCACATTCAGAGAAAGAAATATGGAATCTGAAAGTAGATTGAAATATACTATTCTCACTTTTTTATTGCTTTTTCCTCTCTCAAGATTGTTCCCTTTTGTTCTGAGTCTTCTTTAATGACATAATATGGAATTATGTTTAACACGATTGTACATGTATAATCTATATTGGATTGCTTGTTGTCTTGGGAAGGTGAAGGGAAGAGAGGGAGGTAGAAAAATTTGAAACTCAAAATCTTACAAAAATGGATGTTGAAAATTAATTTTACATGTAACTGGAGAAAAATACAATATTATTAAGTGGAGTGGAGGAGAAAATCTGAGAAGGGAGAGACCACATTTTGTTGGGAAGATGAGGAAAGTCTCCTTGAAGGAGGTGGCAGCTGAGCTGGGTTGAAGAAAGAGAAGCATTTCAATCAGCAGAGATGAGGAGGGAGTATACTGGAAGCATGAACAATGCTCAATGAGCTTGCATCAGTGTATACAGGCACAACCTTACCCCTCAAATAAGAGTCAGAGACTAGAAGGTAATGAAGGACCTTGCATATGACCTTCCTCCCCGTCTTTCTCCTGAAGCTGGAAAGAAGCTTTCCAGACCAACCAAGAAAACTCCAAAAAAATGAATATAGTAACATTCCAAAAAGGGGGAAAGAGTGAACAAGCTATCTTAGTTAAGGCATCATTCCAATAGGATAAGATCTAAATATCGGCATCCTCATTCTTCAAACTTAAAGAAGTAGGAATGAAAAAAGAAATCCCTACAGGAAATGACCATCAAGCATATAAAATTTAAAAAAAAAAACCTCAGTTATTGGAAAAGGAAATAATCAACTGAGTCTACAAAGATGGGATCCAGTTAGGTTGGTAAGCACCAGAATTGTGTTGGAAGCAGCTCCAAGTCTTAAACTGTCAGTGTGAGCATTTATGTGTCACCAATGACAAATCCTACAAATCAGGGTTTGATTTATTGTTTTCTTAGTTGTCTAGATATAAGAAAGTGATGGATAATATATTAAAATTCAGATTAAATTTAAAAGTGTGTCCTACATAGGTTGTTGTTGTTTTGGAGATGCAGTTGTTAAACATTTAACCAGTATAACCCTGGTTAGCCTAGTGTTGTTATAATAAACATGGAAAAAATGAGATGAAGTTATTTCCCCCAATAGATAATTGGTAAGCCAAACTCTTAGTAAAACCTAATGACCCCTTGTATAAAATGGAAGGAACTTTTCTTACATATTTCTTTACTCCTCTTTTCAGTCCAACCCTAAAAATGTATGTCCATACACATGCCCAACATTATGCAGGATCTGAGGAAGAAAGGATTATTTCCAACTCAGGAAATCATGGAAGAGGTACATTTAAGTTGGGTTTCAATGGAGGGGTAGCATTCTTAGAGGCAGACAGTAGGAGGAAATAATATGAACAAAGGCATAGGTATAGGAAATTTTGAGATTTATAAAGGGACCAAGAAATAGTTAGTTTGACTATAGGGCAGCATGAAATAAAGGGAGAAAAAGAGAAGGAACCTGAATACAAGGTTGTTAACACTTCATTAATTCAGTAATTAATTAATCACACTCACACACATACATACACATCCCAATTGTGTAATTCTTTTGAAGTCATATTACCTCTTAGGGCCTCAGGTCTATGCACTGTAGATAAGTTATACTTTTAACTCCTTATTAATTTCAATGACCTGATGCAAATCCTCAGTTGCCTCTCCTTAGTTACAGCTCTGCATAGAACTAGTCATGCAGCATATAAAAATACTAGTAACCAGCTAGAGGAGAAGTAATTTTAGATTACTTCTTATTAATTTCAGTATTAATTATTTCTTATTAATTTCAGTATTAAATGCCATTTGTTCAAACCACACAATTTGCTACTTATATAACAAACATCTAATCAACTTTTTTTTTAATTGAAGGGGATATTGAGAATAAGATAGGATTTTATAAGACCAGACTCAGGGATCTCAGACAGATTGGAAAGCTAGACAGCTTTAATAATGGAGGCCAAATGTGTAGGCAATAAGCAATAAAATTCACATTCTGAAGCCCAAGTCTGATAAATAGCAGAGCTCTCCTGCAGGCAAAATAGGTAGCTTCCTATGTCAAGTACTTTAAAGGACCCTGGGAAGGCACTTTCTCCATAAAATATCTTCCCTACTAGTGACTGGAATCTCATAATTAGCAAGAATATATTTCTAACTATCAAGAGTTTGGGGCTGCAATCACGGAACAAGAGTGGAGGTGGAGAAGAAGGGAGAGGGTGATAAAGAGTAGAATCAAGGGAGGGGAGATGAGAACTGAAGTG
>CM053585.1:493993215-494009210 GCA_028646515.1 Pseudochirops corinnae | reverse complement strand
GAGTGAAAACAAAAATTAGTACAAGACAACATTATTCAGTAGCAGCAAGAAGTTTTTAGCAGCATTTTGTTGAGAGTCACATAAACTCTTTAAATGGGGTGGATAATTGCACCTTGTTAAGTAGTAGGACTGCGAAAAAAGTTTAATATGCAAAGCCACATTTACTTGCTTTTCTGGTTTATGAAAAGACAAAGCATACATCATCCATTTTGGCCTAATTTTCACTTCATTCCAGCCAAATAGTTCCTCTGAGTCAGTTTGCATTACCTTAAACAAACATCTGTGCTTCATGGGAGGGGGTTAGATTTGCTCAGGGAGGAAAAGAGGAAGTTCTATTTTTCCCCCCTTTTCAGGTGGGCTGTCTCAGACTGCCAGTACTGGGAACTAGCAGGTTTTCATCAGTCTCTCCCAGCTACCAAGGAAGAAACCTAATGATAGTATATACATGATCGCTTGGATCACACAAAGTAAAGACTAGGGTAGAAAGCAAAACGGTTTTTACTGCAGGCTGTTTGACTTAGGGTTGGGCCCAAAATAAAATTAAAAAAAAAAAATCACCACCACCAGTAAACCACATGCTAATTGCTCTGGGAAAATTATAACAACATTGAAACAATCAAACAATATAAAGCTGAACATTAATCATTTCCTGACTAGATCACAGGCTTGTAATAATACTTAGCAAAAGGGAAACTACACTCAGAACCATTTTAACGCGTTTTTTGATCAATTAGAATTCACAGTATTATAGAATCATAGATTTTATCAATCAATCAATCAATGCTTATTAATTACAGACTATGTGCCAGGAACTATGCTAAGAATTCGAGCTGAAAGTCACCGCAGAAGTCAACCAATCCAATCTCTTTATTTTACTGATATTGAAACATCATAAAAATGATCTTTAGAACAAGATTATAAAGTGCCAAGTGCTATTTAGTGGGACAGTTGTGGTTAAGGAATGATGATAACCAGCAAGTTAAGACTGAAAATACCTACGGTCTACTTACAACACCTGACAAGGGTGAAATGATATTCAGCTCCCCTTTGGCTAATTGGATAATTTAAATAATTGTATTGATTTGTAATTTCTGATGACTAATGACAAAGCTACCCAGGAATTTTATTTATATGACTTCTGTTGTGTGTCTCTTTTGAATATTATTCACATTCAATATGTACTTCATTTGCAATGTTCTTTAGGGAAAGTATGGAACAAGGCAAAATCAGGCATTTAGACAAAATAAAACCACTGCTCTCCCCTCAGCCATACGTTCTTGACCACAGGGTTAGTTGCTGCCAATATGAACAGTTTCAACTTTGCTTAATGCATGATTCGACATGGAAATGAAAAGGAGATGGTGGTGATAATATTCCCATGATGAGGAGCTGAGCTGGAAGGAACTTTAGAGATCATTCATTCCACCTCCCTTATGTTATGTGCAAGGAGACTGAAGGAAGAGAATTGTGGAATTGAATTGTGGAATTGTGGAATATTACCCAAGGGGATTAAGTTACATGGGAGACTTGGAGCCTCTGATTCAAAATCTGAGGATTCAATGAATGGGGATAGATAGTATGAGGTACTGTCCTTCATACATGTAAATTTGCTGATAATCCACTCTTCATGGGAACTGACCTTTGGAATCATTTTTCCAAAGTGCGATTTTGGAGTGGTTAATAGTGTCTTCCATTCCTCTTTTTTTGTGGACTTAAGTCACACTATCTTAAAATAATCTGCTAACCTGAAGAAGAGAGGATTCAGAGAATTTTGAGAATTAATACAGACCTGCATCTAAAAGGTCACCCCAAAACTGACTTTCTGCTAGTACGGTAGGCACAGTGGAAAGAATGTTGACTCAGACTTATGGCAGTATTAATATATGTATATACACACATATGTAGTACATACATATTTATGGGGTGGTAGGTAGAATGGTTAAGATTTGTGATTTTATTTGTGTAGTACAGTGGCATCAAACTAAAATCAGAAACAGGGCCACTCAATTATACCTAATGATCAGAGTGCCCAAATATTAAAATTATCTATGTTCCATTGTATTTTTATATGTTTTATTAAGTATTTCTTAATTACATTTTAATCTGGTTTGCCCTTACTCTGGAATGCTGGGCCTGACATGTGTTTGACACCTCTGGTGTAGTAAATTACCAGTTTGAAAACTCTTTTTACTGATGTAGATCACTAACTTATAAGATTCTGAGTCTGTAATTTACAATTTTAGAAAGTCTGGGGCCTTGGGAGGTTAAGTGACTTCCCATGGTCACATATATAATATGCATCAGAGGCAGGACTGAACCCCTATCATTGTGATTCCAAGACTCTACTGCTTCCTCTTTTCACTAAAATTATAGAATTGATGTATTGTCAAACTCCAAAAATTTAGTGATGCTAAAACATTCTCTTTCTCTTTTCTTTGAAAATGAAGGAAAGGTATATTATGGGTGTAACATGGAAGTTTATAATAAAAAAAGAGACAGTACTTTACAAATCTGAGAGAAATGATCACCAAGTTACATATGCCAACTATGATGAGTTCTGAAATTGCAATAGCTTTCCTGGCATTCTAAGTCCTGACTTCAGCAAAGCTTCCTTAAGTATATTTTTCCTCATGCTATCTACCAGAAACACATCAAGGAGTTTCCGTGAATTTTTTTTTTTAGCCACAAGTGATTGCATTAGCTGCTTCTGTAGTAATTTGTTCATCTCAAAGAATACAGCTGCATAAGGGCTCACCTGTGAGAACAAAATATGATTTGCCTTTCAAGAAGATTGAAAACTGATGGTCTTAGGCTTAATTGCTGAGTGTGATTTTCTAAACAGAAAAGTCAAGGATACACCTGAAAGGGTCATTTCCTCCTCAGAGCTCTTCAATTTCTCCTCTGTGCATTGCAATGAACTTCAGTCTTGCAAAATTTGGCTGCTGCGCCAGCTCAACATGTTGCATCAATCACCAAGAATTTACAGAGCCCCTACTGTGTACCCAACAATGTTGTCTGGTCTCATTTGTTTTACTATGTAAAATTATTAGAAATAGAGCCTGAGGAGGGTGATTTATTTCACAAGTTACAATATAGCCTCCCTTTCTGGGGCTCCTTCTCCACCTTCCACTCTCATTGGTAGGCTGGGATCCCAAAGAATGGTTAATACTTACTCTTAGCATTCTGCAAGCTGTTCATCATCCGAATCTCTTTACTTACTTAAAAGAGAGACATCCATCGTTAGCAGTTTGGGTCAATGGAAAGAGAGCTGACTCTAGAGAAAGAGGATGTGAGTTCAAATCCAGCCCTAGTACTACTCATATGTCCTTAGGCAAGTTCTTTAAGCAGACCAAAGGCTGGTCCTTGTTTTCCCCAGGTGGTTGGACTTGATGGCTTATGAGTTTATTTCTGGTTCTTGATCGGTAATTCTTCACTCTTTTTGTGTGAATGGACACTTTTGACCATCTGGAGAATTTATGGACCCCTTCTCAGAAGAATATTTTAAAATAATTGACAGATGCTAATTTTCTGTGAGAGGTTAGTGAAAATAGATATATTTTCCCCATTCATGTTCACAGACCCCTTGAAATCTATCCAGAGATATCTCATTGGGGGGAAATTTCTGTTGACCTCAGGTTAAGAATCCCTACTCTACATCTATGGTCCTTCCTTACTCAGGCACTCATTAAGACTGGGGGACAACGTCAGAGCATTTTCCCTTAAAAATAGGTTCAACTATGTTATTACTTTGAAGTGCAGTAGCATTAACTCACATTTATATTGAGAACCAAAGCTTATTAAAAACAAAACAAAACAAACTTTCAGCACAGTTTTTCTCTGAGTTAAGTCGCATTAATAATCCTATTTATAGAGGAGGAAACTGGGGTTCAGAGGGTGAAAGTGGTCTAGGGGATAGAGTATCTGGCTTGGAGTCAGGAAGACCTGAATTTAAATTTTGACACAGATACTTATTAACTGTGTGGCCCTGGAGAAGTCACTTAACGTCTCTCAACCTTAGTTTCCTCTTCTGTTAAATGGAGATAATAATAGCACCTACCTCACAGGGTCGTTTTGAGGAAAAAAATGAGATAACACATATATAGCATTTTGCAAACCTTGAAGTGCTGTATAAATGCTAGCTATCATGATCAGCATCGTCACTATTATTATTAGACTTGCCCATTCTTGCCCATTCTACAGTGGAAGCATCAGAGCTGGGATCCAGTACTGTAAATCCAGTACTCTTTCTACTATGTTGTGGTGCTGTGGGAATATAGATATGTCTCTCTAACATTTAGAATGCCTACATTCTAGTTGTAGTTCTATGAAAGACTACTTGGGTTGGCCTTCAGGAAGTGAAGCAATGAACTTGGAATTCTTTGAGTCATAGAATTTTAAAGCTGGAAGGGATTTTTACGATTATTTAGTCCAAATATCCTCATGTTACACTTGAGGAAACTGAGGCCTAGAGAATAGAACTAACTTTCCTTAAGTTCCATAGCTGATTAATGGTGAGGCTAGCGTTGCAAACCAGAGCTTCCAACTTCCAATCCAGACCATGTTCTACTAAACCATTCTGTTTCCCTAATGAGGGCTTAAGAAATTGGGCCAAAACCAAAATGGTCCCTATTAAAATGTTGGCCAGTGCATAGTCATTTCCTGTGAGCAAACACATTTTCCAAGATGAAAAGTATAAATGTAGAGACTAAGTGTGAAAGTATTGACTATATGGATCCCTAGCTGAAATTCTTCAGCATCATACTTTATATCCCGTCAAACTGCTTTCCCTCTGAGGAGTTCAAGCTTTTCAATAACACTAAAAACCAGTGTAATTAACTGTGGTTTGGAATCCATTCAGGTCCCTCCATTGAGACTCTGAATTCCATCAGGTGTTTGGGACAAACTACAAGCTCTGCCTAATCTAAGCTTTC
Organism: Pseudochirops corinnae; assembly: GCA_028646515.1. Classification (NCBI taxonomy): domain Eukaryota; kingdom Metazoa; phylum Chordata; class Mammalia; order Diprotodontia; family Pseudocheiridae; genus Pseudochirops; species Pseudochirops corinnae. The sequence continues at coordinate 494,004,279 of CM053585.1, read as the reverse complement.
ACTTCAACTTTTTTTCCTTTAAAAATATGAACTTATGAATAGGAGTCGATGGTGAAAGACTGAGGAGTTGCAGGTTTTTGAATGGGCTGCCATATTAAGGTAGTTTGATTTAGAGGCCCAGTAGGTAATTGTGACCAGAATTTTCTCTGTTGCAAATGGTGAGGGGTGAAGTCTGTGGAGAAAACTTGACAGATTGGGTCTCTTGAGTGAATGAAGGGGCAATGGGTTATGTCCAGAAAGGAGGAATGTTTTGTAGGCTACAATGCACGACAAATGAGGAATTATGAAGGAGAAAAACAGCAAAAGATGTCATTTAAGAAATGCAAGATTGCAGAGGCAGATGGGTTAGTCATGTGGCAAAAGTCAACATGCGCATTTCACTGTATCATCACTATGGTAAAAGAACTGAAAGAGTAACATTGGGTGGACCCTATAAAGGTGAAATTATGGGAAGACATGGACAAAGCTTTGACAAGCTATGCAGAAATATATAGATGGGTTACAGTCTGCATTTTGGCTGCATTACACACATTAATGAGATCATGTAGCCATTGAAGTATCAGAGTTTGTGCATTGAAGGACAGGTAACATAACTTAGTGAGTAGAAGCCTGGGCTTAGGATTAGCAAAACCTGGATTCAAATTCTGTCTCTGTTACATGATAGCTCTACAACTGTGGAGAAGTCACTTGACTTTTCAGTGACTGTAGACAAATCTCTAAGACCATGAGTTTCAGAGCTGTTGTGGATTTACATCAGTGGAAGCAGTTTTTACATTAGAAGTACAATGACCTCCCCCTCCCACCTCACTCCCCCAAAATCAATGGAATAAGGGGAGTAAAATTATGACTTTTAAGAAAACTTATTCAGGAAGAATTGGGTTCAAATATATCCTCAGCTTATTAGTTTTGTGACCCCAGGCAAGTCACTTGATGTTTTTGTACCATTTTCTATAAAGTGAAGCCAAGGGCTTGAAGGCTTCTAATATCCCTCTATGCTAAAAATCCATGATTCTATGATATTGTGACATTTCCAGGGTCAGGACATCTTCACCTAAAAGCCCATTAATGACTAGTTTTCAAATTGGCATCAGATGAACCCCAAAAAATCCCTTAAAATGTAAGGCCAAAGAAAGTTTCTAGCTTTACTTGGTTCTACACCATATGTTCAAAATAATCTTGGGCAGAGCTCAGCAAATGTGGCTTTTAGTGCTACTCAAATACCATTTAGCCCAATAAGGACTGGAGACTCTTAAAGGTAAAAGAGTGGGTGTGACAAAAGTGAAATATAATACAACAGAATGATTACTGGCCTTAGACCATTAGCCTGAGCTCTAGTTATAACTATTACTACCAGTGTGGGAGTTCAGCAAATTATTTGCCCTCTTTGGGCCTCAGTTTACCCATCTATAAAATGATATTTTAAGAAGCCTTCTTAAATAATGCATATAGTCATCCATCAACTCTCATAGCCTAAGAAGCTGAAAGTTTTCTTTGAGTCCAGTGGAATGTAGCTCTGAAGACCAGAAAGTCCAAAGCTCCCTTGAGTGTTTAATAATAGCATTTTTTTTATCAGTACCTTGGACAAAGGGCTAAATGGAATGCTTATGAAATATTTAGATGACATTAATCTTTGAGGGACAGCTATCACATGAGATGACAATCAAACCTCAAAAAGATTTCAACAGGAAAGAAAATTGAGTACAATCAAGTAAGATGAACTCTACTAGGCATAAAGGACAACTAGGTGGCATAGTAGATGGAGTGCTGAGTGTGGAGTCAGAAAGACTCTTCCTGTGTTCAAATCTGACCTTGACACTCACCAGTTATGTGACCCTGGGCAAATCACTTAACCCTGTTTGCCTCAATTTCATCATCTGGAAAAAGAACTGGAGAAGGAAATGGCAAACCACTCTAGTCTCTTTGCCAAGAAAACCCCAAATGGGGTCACAGAGAGTTGGACATGACTGAAAAATGACAGAACAAAAAAATAGGCATAAATGTAAGAGTTTACACATAAGCTCAAAAAAATCAAACACAAGACTAATAGATCTAAGAGTTTTAATGGACTGAAAGCTAAATGTAAGTCAATGGTGTGATATTGTTGTGAAGATAAATAATGCTGTGTAAGGAAAAGATAGACATGTAGGAATAAAGGAATGAGAGTTCTCCTCAATCAGATCATATTTGAAATACTGTGTTCAGTTCTAGGTAATCCACTTTGGGAAGCCTACTGACAGGCTAGAAAGTATATAGAGAAGGAATCTCCTGTAACAGGGTTTTTCTGAGCCCTCCAGGTGTTAGCACTGAATATTATATTTACTTCACATATATTTAATGTGGTACATATTGTCTTTCCCCAAGTAGAATATAAGCATCTTGAGAGCATGAATTGTTTTATTTTTTTCACCTAGTAAAGTGCCTGGCATATGGAAGACACTCAACAAGTCTTTGTTGAATTGAATTTAATCGTGTGTAAACTTGAATGGTGACAACCTTTGTTCATGCTGTACAAGCATCATTGGAAGGAACATGGGATGTTTAGCCTGGAGAAGACTTGAGGGAGGAGGACATGCATGATGGCTGTCTTCAAGGATTCAAAAGTCTCTCAAGTAAAAGATGGATCAGACTTCTATTTGGCAGCAGAGGGCAGAACTAGGAAGAATAGGTGGAAGCTGCAGAGACTCCAACAGGCTCAATGTAAGAAAAATTTCTTAATAAGTATAATAGTTAGCATTTCTGTAATGCTTTAAGGTTTGAAAAGTGCTTTACAAATGTTAAATAATTATTCTCACAACCTGGAAGATGCGTGTTATTATTATCTCTTTTTTATAGATGCAGAAATTGAGACTGAAGGATGTTATCCTTCCCTAGGATTGTACATCTAGTCTGTGTTTGAGGCTAGACTTGAAATCATGACTTCTTGGTTCTAGGTCTAGATCTTTCTCCACCACCCTACCTAGATACCTCCTAATAATCCAAGCTATCCAAAAGTAGAATGGGCTTCCTCAATAGGTAGTGAACTCTCTGTCATTGCTGGTCTTCAAATTAATGCTGTGAGACCATCTGTCAAGTTTATTATAGAGAGGGTTATTGTTTATGTGAGGAAACATTAGTTGCCCTCAGTGGTCTCTCCAACTCTGGGATTTCTTGCCTTCAATCAAGTAATGCACTTCAAATTAGAGAAAAAGCACGGTAGTCACTCAGTATCTGTTGAACCAAAATGGGAAATTCAGAAAATAATCCTTTATTTTCTAACAAAGAAATACCAGTAGAGAAATAAATTATCTCTCAGACTGAGACCAGAAGACATCTTGGTTGAATGTAAAGTCCACCCAAGAATGTTCCTTTATATTTTATTTGTCTATTCCATTAAAAGAGCTAATACATATATAGTGTAAAGAGTGCTTCAGTGGACCATCAGACCTAATCCTAATTATGTTCCTAACTAGTTATTTGACTTTGGGCCTCAGTTTTGTCAGCTGTAAAGTGAAGGTTGGCCTAGATGATTGTTAAGATGCTCTCTATTTCTATATTACTACTCATCCAAGATCTTCATCCCTGGTATATCCCTTCTGATAGAACTTTTTGCATAGGAGGCCATACTCCTTGGGCCCAGTCTGGAAACTTGAAGTCAGAAGAGCTGGATTTGAGTTTTGGATCTCTTACATATGCAAGTAACCTCTCAAAGACTTGATTTTCTTATTTGTAAAATGGGGATAATACTTATACCACCCATTTTCTAGGGTAGTGTAAGGATCAAATTGAACGATGCAAATAAGGAACTTTTTATGGAAACTCATATTTGTGCATTATTTTAATAAAAGCTAACCTTTTAACACTTTAAGGTTCGTAATATATTTTACATATATTATTTTGTTTGATCTTCACAGCCCTTGTAGGTATAGATGGTACTAGTGTTATTCCCATTTTACAAATGAGTGAAATCAAGACTCAGAGAGAATAAGTAACTTGCCCAAAGGCACATAGCCATTAAGTCTCTGAGGTAGGATTCCAACTTTGGTCTCCCATACTTCAGATTCAGCACTCTATCCATTATGCCCCCTGGCTACTCATCTCAGCCACTTCATTTTTGTCTGGTGGCTTCTTTGGGTAAACGCAGTTATAAATTCCAAAGACCAAGAGCAGAGGGTCCCAAATATTTTTGCATTAGACGTAGGATAATTTTTCATTGTGAAGAATCTAGTCATACTACAATACTCAGATTTGTGTGTGTTTGTGTGTGTGTGTGTGTGACTGCAACCATAGCCCTCTCTTAGTGCACCTTCCCAATCTAATTAACACTTGTAATTGCTCATTGAGTCTCCAATAGTGTTACTGTAATGGGGTCTAGATACTTTGTAGATACGTATTCCTAAACCTACAGCTCATGAGCTCCCACCACTGTTCTTACCTTTAATTATCCCCAAATAGACATAGTTGATGCCAAACAAAGGAATAAGATAGATAGTAGCACATAAGCATCTTGTTATGATACTGGGGCATATTTTCCTCTACATTCACAGTGTCAGTGGGAAGAGTGGGCATATAGATAGAGGGCACTGGTAAGGGATCTCATAGATAGAGAACACATGCTGCCAAGGTAGCTCATGCCTGCAGCACTATGGGGCCCTGATGTCCTTCTTCCCTACAGGGTGAAATAACTTCTCCATGCAGATTGCTTAGTTCCCTAAGCCTGCTCCTTTCCTCATTTTAGCTCTGGGTTTTCAGGGTTAACTTTCTCTCGAGTCCCTAGTGGGCTCCCTTCCTTGCTTTGTTGTTCAGTCATTCAGTTGTGTCCAATTCTTCAAGACCCCATGGACCGTATAAGGACCATAGAAGGACCAGGTCTTTCTATCCCCCACTATCTCCCCAAGTCTGTCCAAGCTACTGTTCTTTGTTTCCATGATACTGTCAATCCATCTCATCCTCTGCCATCCTCTTGTCCTTTTGCCTTCAATCTTTCTTGCTACTAGAGGTCAATTTACTTGGATCTGCCTCCACTGAATCTTTTTCTGTTTTGGGTAATATCTCCCATTGAACATGTAATTCTGCTAAAAAAAAATATTGCCACAGCCAATTGAGTGAAAAGGACTCCACCCCTACCACACTTCCCACTAGTAAAAGTACAAGAGGAAAGTAATCCCCTCTAAATTTATGGGTTGTTTCTCCCATAAGTGGCTCTCCTCTAAAATCCTGGGAATGTTGTTGTTGGTTTTTAATAGCTGTCTCCTGTCTTCAGAGTGGGAAAGCTAGCTTATGAAATGATATCTTAGGCATGGGCAATCTTTTCCAAGCCAATGGTAAGCTACTCTTGAAATTCCATCAAGCCAGACTGAAACCTTCTTCACATCTTGTAAAGGGGAAACAAAGAGTATAACCCTCTCTTCACATTTTTCTTAAAGCCCTAATGCTCTCTAATCTTCCTCACCTGCCCCTTCTGTTATTTCAATTTACATTGGTTAGGGGAGGAATCAATTGATCAAGGGTATCATTACCAATTTCCTTTACTCCATCTTACCAAGATATTCCATACAGTTCCATACAGTGTGTGGGAGGCTTGGTCATACAAAAACAATAGTGAGCATAAGTTTCTTATAATTCTTGGCGAATCTAATGGAAACTCACCCATTGAGTTCCACTGACTGGGTCTTTTCCATCCACTCTGTAGTGGAACCCATTTAAATCTCTTGTCTTCCACAGTTATGAGTGTGATCTCCTCAAAAGAAGTGGCTGTCTTTCAAAAAAATTGTTTTTTTTAAGAAGTGGCTGTCTTGATTTTTTTAAAATTTTATCCATTGCATTTAGTAGTGTTTGATACATAATGAGTGCTTACTAAATGTTTTTTGTTCATTCACATATTTATTCAGCTGGAAATAACTGTAGAGATCATCTAGTCCAATTCTTATTCTTTCTTTTTTTCTCTAATGTGATCCATACCTTCCTACTTCTGCCTCCAATCAATATAAAAGAAGTAAAGAGTCTGGATATATTTTTTGATTTTTGTGATAACTCCATCAAAACAACAATGGTTTTGTAAGCCTCTCCCTGTTCTAAATTGTTCATGCTTTTCACCACCTTTTCTTACTCTACTTCTGAATCCACGGATTCTCCAAAAACCCTAAGTCTGTTAAAATTTTTTCCCTCAAAAGTAGGGTGAAGCAGGGCTGACAACTATCTATATATTTGAGTCATGCTTTATTATTATTTTTTTGCATTATTTATAAGGTTGTGGTCAAGATTGGAACCCTTCATGCCGTCAAGATACTACTCCAGTAGAGAGGCTGGGTTCTAAATTTACATTCACATTTAAATAGCAAATAAACAGAATTATAAAATGTCAGTACTGGAAAGGGCCCTCAGAGAACATTTAGTTCCATCATCTCATTTTACAGATGAAGAAATCAAGGCCCTAAGAGGCAAAATTGGTAGGCCTTTTCCATGGCTTATATCCTAATTTTCCTTGGCTATAACCCAAGGATGCAAGAACAAAATAGAATGGCAATTATCCACGCTCCCCATATTCCAAACCTGATGACAGTTGTTTCTTTTTGAGCATTGACAGTGTTGTTGACGTTAAGTTCCAAAGATTGAGAAGGCTGTTGGCTAAGGGAATTGAGAGGGGCCAAAGATATAGCAAAATATCTTATGCCTGGCTTAAGGAATTTGAGGTCAGTCATCCACAGCTACAAGTTGGGAATTGTTCATTTAGACCATATATTTGCACATAGTGGTTCTGTGAGATTCTGTAAATCTCTGCTTGTAGTAACTGGTCAAGATGGGTACCAACAAGCCTGTGACAATTATCACAGGAGTCACATGGCTATATAAGACAAATGCACAGGGTAATAGCCTCTATCCACAAGACATCTCATAGCCTTATTAATAAAGACAATTCCATTTGTCAAAGGAGGTTGCTAATGCATGTTCTGGTTGTGGCACAATAGTATTGTTAAGATCACATGTTCTATACAAAGTTAAATGTGCCACATTTTTTTTTTGTAGGAAAAAAATGAAAAATTGGGTAGGCACCTGTCATTTGAGGATTGTATCAGCTGAACAAATTCTGATTCATGAATGCAATGGAATATTAATGTTCTATAAAAATGACAAACACAAAGAATTCACAGAAATGTAGGAAAATGGAAATGCATTGATCCAGAGTATCTGAATAAGAAAAAGGATTGGTTAAGCATCCACTATTAAAAGCACTGTGCTCAACTGGGGACCCAATTAGTAATCAATTAATCAAGAAACATTTATTAAGTACCTACTATGTGCTAAGCCCTGGGGATACAAAAAGAAGCAAAAGACAGTCCCTACCCTCAAGAAGCAGAGCTATTGTCTCCTCTTGAGGATCTCAGATTTAATGGGAGAGACAACAAACATGTATAAGATTTCAGCTGTAAGTCAGATGAAACTGTCCCATGATCTTTAATGAGTGACAGAAAGCAGATAGTAATGCATCTTCTTTAACATCATTTCCACTGAAGAAATGATTTATGTTTCTTACGTTGAACCATTTGACAGCGCCAAAGACTTTGGCAATGAGAATTTTCTTTTCTGGGTCTTTAGTCTCTGACTAAAGCTCTCACTGGACAATATCACTAGAGAAGTTACTTCCTGGGGTGTAGGCTGTAGGGATTGGACTGGAAATAGGACTGGTGTGTATGTTTGTGTGTGTGTGTGTGTGTGTGTGTGTGTGTGTGTGTGTGTAGAGGTGTCCTATCCCTCCCAAAGTTCTTGGGCTTACCTACCTGACTGGTGGTAGTCACTCAGTAGTTGGAGTTGGTGATGATGAGGAATATGGTTCCCTTTTCATGGTGAATATTCCACTCAGTGATGGCTTCAAAGCAAGGCTATTGATTTGCGGGCACTGCTATTCCTAAGGTTCTTGATTTCAGGGTCCTGGGCTATTTCCATTGTGTTTTGTGATTAAGTGTTGGTAGTTGTTTGACTTGCCTGGCACATGCTACTTTCTCTCCCCAAGTGAAAAAAGCAGAACTTGGGTGGGGGTGGGGGGAAACAATGTAAACTATATCTACAGTAATTTTAACAAAGAACGACACAAAAAATGATGAATAACTATAATAACTCATGGCTCTGGGAAAATGGTGAAGAAATCTACCCCCTTCCTCTCATTGGAAAGGCGAGGGACTGTAAGGGTAGAATGTTGCGTATGGTGCTGGATGTGATTGTTTTGCATTATTGCCTTTTTCTTCTTATAGTCAATCAAACAGCACCAAGGACATATTTACAATGCTAAGCATGGTGTTTGGGTTGGGGGATACAAATATAACTCTAAGGAAATTCTTTGACTCAAGAAACTCACTGTGACACATTCATAAACTCAGATGTAATACATACAAAATAAAAACACAGTATTTGGTAGTGGGAATAGTGATTTTTCAGGCAGTGAAAAGTGATTCAGGACAGGACAAATTTTAGGATGCCCACAGTGGACAGCTGGATGGGAAGTGTGGTCTGGTCTTGAGGTATGAGCCTGGTCGTTTAAAGTGTCTTAGCCGTTTGGCCCGTCATCAAATAAATTTCATGAATGACGCTTAATGGACAGGGGTGGGGAACCTACAGTCTCAAGGCCACATGAGGTTCTCTGGGTCTTCAAGTATGGCCCTTTGACTGAAACCAAATTTGTTCTGTGAAGTATGGATTCAGTCAAAGGATGGCACTTGAGGACCTAGAGAGCCAAATGTAGCCTTGAGCCCTTAGGTTCCCCACCCCTGGGTTAGAGGATGCCAGAATCATAGTTAAATATTTTTTTATTGCCTTATAATCTTTCCCCTTGTCTGATTTAACATTTATTTTAAGGTTTCAAAGAAAATTTGCACAAGTGACTTTATCATTGAGAAAATGCTTTTCCTGCAATCTATCTAGTAAACAACTTCAACAAAAAATCCCTATAAATTTATTTAGAAAATGAATACCAGAGCAATCCTAAGAACACGACTAAGTCATATAACTTCTTAGTACTTTCCAAACAATGTCTTCAAATATTTTTCATTATTTTAAAGAAGATGAGTTTGATTTATCTAGTGCAGCAAATATTTATTAAGCACCAATATGTCAGGTAGTATTCTAGGCCCCTGGGAGTGAAAGGCAAAAGTGAAATGAGTCAGACCTAACTCTTGAGATGTTTATGGAGGGAGAAAGCATGAACTAGGAATGTTTCTATGGAGGTGGTGACACGAGTTGAGTTTTGAAGGAAGCTCGGGATCCTGAGAAACACAGTGAGGAGGAAGTGTATTCTAGGTATACAGATGACTTGGGTGATGGCATGGAGGCTACAGTTCAGAGAACACCTGTTCTCTGGCTAAAAAAGAGAATATATTTAGGGGAAAACTGAAGTAAAGACGGAAATTTAAGTTGGAGTCATATTGTGGAATTTACCAAAATTTACTGATTGATTGATTGATGAGAAGCCTTTAAGTCCCAGACATTATGAATGGTATTTTATTTTAGCAGTAATAGCAAGCCACTGGAGGTTAAGAGTAACATAATCAAGTCTATTCCTTTGGAAGATTATTTTGGCAGTGGTAGAGAGAATGGATTAGAGAAGGAAAAGACTAGGAAAAGATTAATTTTGAGATTACTATTATAAGACAAGCAAGAGGTGGTAAAAACTGAAACTGGGGTAGGGACTGTATTTGTGGGGAGTTATGGAGATAGGATTCATGATGCTTGAGAAGTGATCAGAAGTTGGGGATGAGGGAGAGACACTCTAATATTGGGAACCTGGATGATGGTGGTACTTTATACAGAAGTTCTATGATTCTAATTGGGGTTAGAGATCTAAGTTCCTCTTCACTGAATTCTGTTGGGCTTAAGAGTCAGAGCCAAAGGACCTCTCCCTTGAATACAATTCTATATCATCTTGCTCACTACATCCTAGTACCTGGCAAGTTTAGTATTATGTGAATATTAGACTTTTTTTTCTTGGCCTGGGAAGGTAGAAACAATGAGTTGAAGGTACAGAGGGGCAGATTTTGCCTTGATGAAATGAAAATATTCTAATGATTAGAAGCAGAATAAACTACTTAATGAAGAATTGAGTTTCCCATTACTGGAAATCTCCAAATGGATGAAAGATGTCATTTGTTGAGGATGACATAGAAAAGATTACATGATTTTTGTTCTTCTACAGAATGACAAAGACTGCCAGTGCCCTGGTGCCTGAATACTTATTGCCTTCCCACTGGCCTGGTATTTTGAACTTAATTTTGAGCAGTTTTCATTCAGTGAAATTTCAGTATAACAACAACAAAATTTGGAGCTCCTTTGGATATCATCATGATGGGGTTTGACTTGCATTCACCACTTTTAGAATTATAAGCAACAAATTCCATGCTATCTGCAAACTATCCAAAAATGTGTCACAATAAATTTATAAAACCAGGAAATGGATATTCTAATGTATATATGACCTATGTCAACAATATATTCAGTTGCTTAATAATTTTGACTCCTAGGTTTCCTATTTATTATTTGAATTATTTATTTTTCTATATGTTGTCAATTATTAAATGATAATTATTTATTATTTTAAATTTGACTTATAAGATTTGACTACCTAATGAGGTAGTACCTAATGTTACCAAGTACTTGATATTCCGACATAGCATTGCCTGCTCTACTGAAATTGGGCTGGCAAGTGGGAACATGTCAAGTCACCAGTGATGATACACCCTAAATGTGGATTTGTATTGGAAGCACCAACTTTGCACATTACAGAAGATTCAGAGCACATTGCATGAGGAGATTTGAAGGCAAAAGGACAGAGAGAAAAAAAAGTGATTGGGATAAAGAAAAAAGTTATAACTGTCATCTATAGCTCTCCCTTGCCAGAACCAGTATGACTGGGAATCCTATTGCTAATTATTTTAAAATTGTATTTGTCTACAGTGTAATTGCCCTTAAAATTGGAACCATTACTTTCAATCCTAGATTATGTAACTTTGGATGACTGCCCTGATAGAGTGTTGTAGACTTCTTTCAGGGAAGCTATACTTATTACTCCAAGTCTTTCCATATACTGACCATTTGTACCGA
>CM053585.1:493969813-493992715 GCA_028646515.1 Pseudochirops corinnae | reverse complement strand
TCGGTACAAATGGTCAGTATATGGAAAGACTTGGAGTAATAAGTATAGCTTCCCTGAAAGAAGTCTACAACACTCTATCAGGGCAGTCATCCAAAGTTACATAATCTAGGATTGAAAGTAATGGTTCCAATTTTAAGGGCAATTACACTGTAGACAAATACAATTTTAAAATAATTAGCAATAGGATTCCCAGTCTTATACTGGTTCTGGCAAGGGAGAGCTATAGATTCAAATCCTAGAATCATATAACTCAGACCTGGAGAGAATGTTGGAGGCCATCTGGCCCAACCCTAACCAAACAGAGCTGCAGGTTGGCACAGAGTCAGGAAGCCATGTGTTCAAGTCTTCCCTCTGGTACTTACTGTGAATGTGATCACGGGCAGGCCACTTAAACTCTATTGGCTCCAGCATGATGTTTCATTTTGCAACAGTTGAAGAAATTACATGGAATATCTGGCTAATAGATTGGATCCCATGAGATCACGTGAAGTTGATTGGTTGGCTGAATATTTGATAGGACCACCAAATGCTATGGCTATTTGGAAATAGACTGAAATGGGATGATTTATCCTGGTGTTTTGTAGCCTTGGACCAGCATTGTAACTAGTAGTGCCAGATTTGAAGATCTGAATGAGGACACATACAGGAAAAGCTGAATGTTTTCCTTCATGTAGCCCTCTTTAATCTTGAATAAACTATATTTCTCTGATAAATCATTTCTCTTATCTACATGTCAGTCTTTATAATCTGTCATAATGAATTGAAGATTGTAGCCCTATCTATCCTTATAGTAAACTCAATGGTTGATAGTAATCTCAATGGGAAATATAGTTATTCTGGATTATTAGGGTTTATCTTAATAGTAGAAGTAAAACAGGTGCGTTTAGTTTCCTGCCACAATACTGGGGAGACCTGAGCTGATATATTTTAGTCTAGAGTTGGTTGACTTTGGTATTTAATTTTCCATACTTATTTTTATTTTTCATAGTGTTTTCAGTGGTTTCCATTGCCTACCTAATAAAGTACAGACTTCTTAGTCTGGCATTCAGGGCTTACATCAATCTATTCTACAAAATTTTATAATCTCTTTCCCAGTCACCTCCAAGAACGCGGTGGTAGAATGGAAGGAAGTCTGAACTTGAATCTAAATTCTAATTCTGGTGCAAATCACTTAAAAACTCTGGAATTTACCTTCCTTATCTATAAAATGGGGGTAATACATTTGTTCTCCCTTCTTCTGAAGTTTGTTGTGAGGAAATAATTTTTTTTTTTTATAAATCTGGGAGTGACAGTATAGAAGGGTGTTTCTGTGTTTTCTGCCTTCTGGTGAAACTAGATGGTTACATCTTTAATTCTTAACTTTTCCCATCTTCTTCCTTTAATCATACTGTTACCCTCTCCTTCCCTCCCCCTCCTCCCCCAGCCTAGAATGAAGACTTCTCTTTTCCAGCTCACTTGCCCATGGCATTGTGGACTGAGTACAATGATCTGGGATGTAGGGGGCATGTTCCTGTCATAAAAGAGCGTGGTTTTGAGTAGAGAAGGCTCCTGAGACAAGTTGCCATGTCAGTAATACCCACTTTCCCTTTACAGGGTGGTATGCTTCCACTTTGCACTGACTTCCTTAGCACTGTAGCACTGCTGTGGTCTTTTTTCTTGCCTTCTTTCTGGCGTCTTCAATTTAGTTTTCCTGTGAATGACATCATTTACTATCTCAGATCCAGAATCAGATCTTGTCCTCTTTCTCCAAGATGCATTTTTCTTTGAAAAAGTCTTTTCTCAAAACTTATACTGAAAATCAAAACAGCCCCTGGAAGTTATTCAGTAACCACTTAGAGTTAAATCATTTCAATAGATATAATATTATCTCTCCCATATCTATTATTTCCTACTAACTCATCTCCCTAATCTACCACCAAATGTTCATTTATAACAAATATAGAGTTGGGCAAAACACCCTGTTAATTACTCTAATCGTCAGCACCTACTGACATCTCTCCCTTTTTATCACCCTATATTCCTGCCTGTTGAAATCTTTCCTTCAAGGACCAGCTTTAAATCCTTTTCTGTGAAGGCTTCTCTTATGCTCCCATCTGGAAGTAATCAGTCCCGCGGATTTCTCACAGTATTTTGTATGAACTTCTCCTTTACACTGAAACTTTAATGTCTAATTTATGTTATAACTTTTTTACATGTATAGATTTCTTGTCTCCACTAATAGATTGTATGTGCCTTAAGGATAGGGTCTGTTACATTTCACAGCAAAGTGCCAAATGCATACTAGGTGCTTAAAAATGTAAAGGTGATTTGAATTAACTGGTTTAAAAGAAGTATTCTTTTTTTTCATTCTTTGCTATTTTAAGCTATGTTTTAGTTTCCCATAGGTGTTATTTATGAGTTTACTCCACATATTCATTGCCAAATTATGTTGTTTCTATCTTCGCAACATCTGTCTTTTATGTCTTCTCCATACCACTCAGACCTACGGATACAACCCTGGTTTTGGCTGCCCTTTCTTCTCACTGAACCAATGCAAGATCCTTCTATTTTGTGTCCCTTCCAACAAGTCTCTTCCAATTCCAATGCAGCCTCCACTCAATTCCCAAGGTGAAATTTCTAAAGCATATCTGTCCGTATCATTCTACTACTCAATGAGTTCCATTGGTTCCCAATTACTTCCAGGATGGGGTGGCTAGGTGGCACAGTGAATAGAGTTCCAGCCCTAGAGTAAGGAGAACCTGAGTTCAAATGCGGCCTCAGATACTTAACACAAAGTAGCCATGTGACCTTGGGCAAGTCACTTAACCCCAATTGCCTTACCTTCCCCCCTCCAAAACAAATAAGCAAAAAAATTCCCAATAAACAGTTACTTCCAGGATAAAATATGAAGTCCTCAGTTTGGTATTTAAAGCACTTTGTAACTTGGTCCCTTCCTACCTTTCCAAACTTCTCACCTATTCCTCCCTTCTATACACTGTGTCATACAACTATTCTGGCCTATTTGCATTCCTTTGAACTCTTTACTTCATCTGCCTTCTCCATGTCTTTGCATTGGCTTGTCTCCTATGCATGGAATATTCTGCCCACTCACTTCTGTATCTTTTTCTCAATTCCTTCAAGACTCAACTCCAATTTGACCTTCTGCAGAAGACTTTTCATAGTTGCTACCCTGAAGATACTAATGCCTTCACCTTTTTATATTACCTTCATGAAATCTTTATATCAGTTGTACGTACCTAGTTTTTTGTTTATCTCCCACGCTAGAATGTTTGTTCCTTTAATGTTGGAACTCTTCCTTTGCCTTTCTTTGTAGTTTCAGTGCTTAGCACAATGCCTGAAACATAAAACACATTTAATAAATACTTATCAAGTGATTGGTCCATTGAATAACATGATGCAGCAGTTAAATGATCAACTTGGAACTAGAAGGACTTGTGTTAAAACCCCACCACTGAACACATGAAGTGGATGAGTCATTTAATCTCTCATCTGTAAAATGATAATGATAATACCAGTAGCACCTACCTCATCAGAGGCTCAAATGAGGATATATGTGTGTATGTGTATATATGTATATATACACACTTATATAGATAGATACATATATGTGTATATGCAAATATAAACAATGCACACAGCACAAACATGTATGCACATATGTTTACAATGCACACATGTATGTACATATGTTTACACATGTGTGTCTTTGAAAACTTAAAGTATTACATAAATGGATGTTTTTTAGCTTGCTATTGCCTACCTATTGAAGGAAGGTACTTTTCCAGGTTTGGAATAGTATTAGGTGATAATAGCTGGCATTTATGTAATGTTTACTGTATGCCACATACTGCGTTAAGCCCTTTGGATATGTTTATCAGCATTTCTAGCAAAAAAAAGTCTTCTGTACCCATTTGATCAATTTCTGTCTAGATTCTGTATACATAATTAATGAGGATATTAATTTGTTTCATTCAGTGATGCTCTACAACTGTACATCTTGAAACACTGTACTCTCTGACAAAACAAAATTATAGCTGACCTGGAAAGCTTCATGGAGGCTGTAAGTTAAGGGAAACATACAACCAATTATGACTTAAGCAAAAGAAGTTGCATTAAAAATATCACCAAGAAAATGTATGAGCAGAAAAGAAGGTAGGCTAAATGTGATGCAGGTCAAATGATCTAGACTGGAAAGCCTCCAGCATACTGAATGGGTCCTCTATGGAGGAATTAGGGGAGACCATGGAAAAGCACACACAATAGAATGACTTGGATGGGTTATGATCCTTACTATCCCCACATCTTTGAGACCATGGATCAGTTCAAGTCATCAGACACTTAATTGACTGCTCTAAACAAGACCTTGCATGAGACTCTGGAGCTATCAATATGATGTGAAACTTCAAAAAAAAATTATATTTGGGTTTTCTGAGAAAATCATTCTCCTTCTTTTATGAATGATTTCATAATGTTAAAAACATTGAACTTGGTGGTAATTAATTTGAGTGAAAAAAAAAGCAGAAAGATCAGAGTTTGGCTCACTATCATCTTCTTTCCATATGGGAAATGTCTTTTATTTGACAAATGACTGGATGAAAGATATTTTATGGGAGGTAGGAAAATAGTACACTTTTTGGCAAAGTCATGATTTCACTTGAAAGGGTCTGTGCTAAATGAACTTGGGAAATTTTCATCGGAAGAAACTGGATCAGCTCCACACTTTGAGGCCTCACTCTTAGTATAGTTGGCTGATCAGTTAGTTACATTATAGGGAATGCCCTTTGACTATATCTAAATTTATGCATTGTGTTTTTGCTTTGTCAGATCAAAGTAACTTGGATTTGCTTAATTTGGGGACCAGTTGATAATTTAGCTGCCAAAACCCATCCACAGCTAACAAGAGCAAATGTTAATGTTTACAATCTTTATTGAATTAATTGCTTAGTGAGGATGAATGATTTGCATACTTATATTAGGCCAATGAACTAGGAAATAGCCTAAAAGATGGTGAAGGCTCTAATGTTTAACAACACTATACCATTAAGTTATGAATTCTCTGAACTTCAACATCCTTTCATTTATAATAGTACAGAGGCGTCTTGCCTGAATGAGAGAATTTATTGGTATATTTGGGTAATGTCAATGGTAACAAAAGCCCTCAGAATTAAATGCTTTTCAGAACTCAAGTAATATAGCTCATTTTGAAAGATTCAGAAATTCAAGTGTTTAACCTTTTTATTGTTGTCTTTACAGAATTAGTCTATAAACATGTCTCTCAGACTATCTTATTCTTGTTTCCACATGGCCAGGAATGCCACAGAGATTGACTTATTTCTCAGGGTATTTTAAATTCTTGTTTCACATTCTACTAGGAACCAGATATTAAAAAATGAATGACTTACTGTTGTGGGTTGTGTGTATGTGTAGGTTTTTTGAATACCAGAGAGATTTAGGCTTAGAATCAATTTGAATTTGGGTTAATTTTCTGAAAATACATAAAGCATTGTGGGTAAAGGGAATAATGAAATTAGTCTCCCTCCTAATTGACATAGATGCTAACCACCTTCCATATAGATAAAGGGAACAGAAGAGAAACAAACCAGATTTAGCACTAGAAGGGACCTGTGAGAACATTTAGTCCAACTTCTTCATTAATTAGATAAGGAAATTGAGTCTCTAAGAAATTGTGACTGCAGAGTTAGTGACAGAGATGGAATTTTTGCTTATGTCCTCTGACTTCAAATCTAATGGTCCTTCCATGACACCATTTTGCAGTATCATAGAACGTTAGGGCTTAGAGGAATTCTATAACATCATCTAGAAGAAGACATTAATATTACAAATGAAGAGACTGAGCCCCTGAGAGGTTGGGTGACCCAGAGTGACAAAGGGAACTAAGGGCAGAGAATAGTGCTCTGTTGTCCTAGAGTCAGTAGTAGAATGATATGAAGGAACTAAAACATCTCCAAATGGAATTTCCTCTCATTTTCACCCCTCTCTCTAACCCTGACCATAGTTCTTTCCATACATACTCATCATTGAAACTATTTCTTCTAGTTAATTCCTTATGAAATTCCTTCTTGATGGAACAGAAGGTAGTTTAATCCCCAATTCACAAAGTAGAAGATATTTAAAAATTTTAGGATATTTAGGGGTGGCTAGGTGGTGCAGTGAATAGAGCACCAGTGCTGGAGTCAGGAGGACCTAAGTTCAAATCCAGCCTCAGACACTTGACACACTTACTAGCCATGTGACTTTGGGCAAGTCACTTAACCCAATTGCCCTCCAAAAAGCAAAAAAAAAAAAAAAAAAGAATTTCAGGATATTTGATAAAATCCCTCATGCCTTTTTTTTTCCTCTACCATACTTGTGATTTCATCAGTGGAAGGAAGAGGGGATACTTCCAACTCTGCAGATCAAAATCTTATGGGGATTTTTAAAGGGAGCTGTGAGGCCGAGTTGCCTAGACATACATAGCTAGTATGTGTCACAGATGGCACTTAAAACAGGTCTTTCTAAATCTGATTCCAGTTGTCTGTCAACTAAAACCAACTGTCTCTTGCTATTATCATAGACCCACAGAATGATACATTTTTTTTAAAGCTATAAGGGATCTTTATGGTTACCTGGCCCAACCCCCTCTTTTTACTGATAAAGAAATTTAGACCTCAGTTATAAAAGTAACCTGGCCCAATAGCACAAATGGGAAGTGGTAGAGCTAGTATATGAAGTTCAGTTTTCTGATTCCATACCCAGGAGCTTTTCCTCTCCACCATACTAATCATCTACTCTAAATTCTTCCTTTTATAATTGAGGGAACTGTGTTTCAGAGAAGTTAAGGGACTTTCCAATCTGAGTGAACTGTTAAATGCTGCATTTCAACTACTGTACTGAATTTGAGCTCACTTGGGAATCAGATGATGTGCATCAATTACTGTCAAATAATTAAATTATTTTTTCTCCTTGTTATATTTTCACACATCAGAATGGGGGTTAGGGAAAACATCCATTAGCTTTGGAAATAAAAGGGTAAATTGAAGCTCTGGTGATTGTTTTGTGAGAGGTAAAATACTTATTTCAACTAGTATATACTGAGTGCTTATACTAGGTGTGCTACACTTAGTATTTGGGATGGGGGCACTAAAGACATATATGATGCTCTTCTGTGGAAGAGTTCCTGGTCTAATTTATAAGCTATGAGATATATGAGACAATTAGAGGGGAAAGGAAGCTACCATGTGAACATATTTAAATATGTGTGGTACCCAGAATTTGTTGGGAAAAAAACAATGATCTGGTCCAAGTAGGACACTGTGGGAGTTATAGCAGAGAAGCAACAAGACACTGTAACAAGATGAGGTGGACAAAGCACAGAGTTTGCTCTTTACTGGTACTGTGAGTCATGGCGGACTTTCTAGGTACCAGGTGTACGGGGGAATGACTGTCCATCACATCAAAGTTCTTTCCCTTTGCTGAGGGTCCCATTCAGAGCAGCAGCAGCAGCACCAATGGTAAAAAATGAAAAAGCTAACATGTAGAGGGCTTTAAGGTGTACAACACACTTTTCATATATCATCTCACCTGATTTTCTCAACTACTCTGTGAGGTAGGTGTTATGATTATCTCCATTTTATAGATGCAGAAACTGAGGCACATAGAAGGGAAATGGTTTGGCAGGGTTCCGTAGCTCAGGAATGGGGTAATGAAATTATTTAATTTTCTTCTCATCATGATATTTTCATACTTCAGAATGGGGGTCAGGGAAAACATATATTAGCTTTGTTTTGGGTTTTTTTTGTCTTTTTTTTTTTTTTTTTGAAGGGCAATTGGGGTTAAGTGACTTGCCCAAGATCACATGGCTAGTAAGTGTTAAGTGTCTGAGGCTGGATTTGAACTCAGGTCCTCCTGACTTCAGGGCTGGTACTCTAGTCACTGTGTCACCTAGCCACCCCCATACATTAGCTTTGGAAATAAAAAGGTAAATAGAAGCACTGGTGACTGTTTTGTGAGAGATAAAACACCTCAAGTCTGGCCCTCTGTCTCCACTGCCACCTATTAACTGCCTTTTCAGTGCTCTAAGTCTAGGGAACTGAATAGATCCCTGAGAAGGTAGGATTGACCCAAGGGAAGACTTTTTTAGTCCTCTAGCAACCCTGAGAATATTCCTTTTGGGGGAATAAGAAGAGAGGACAGGCAACCATGGCATTTTGGTAGGCCTGAAGTGCTGTATATATCTCTGTGAGGAAGAAATACATGATAGAGAGAAAGGGAGTTGGTTTAACATGGGTCTGTGAGCTTCAATATGAGCCCTTTTTATTTATTGGAGGGTTAAATAAAACCCGTCTTGTATTAGATTCCTTATTGGCCCAAATACTTGCATGGGAGCTAATAGACCATTTCCTTTGTTTCTCTCCTGTCTTTCTACTGTTCCTGGTTCACATACCTCCAGCTCCCTTATTGGCCTTTAGATTACTGCCACTCATATGGCTCATTAGGTAGGTTGATGGAGGCATGCACAGGCCTCCCTCTAGAGAACTGAGGACTATTTGTGGATTGTCTATTCCCTCTTCCTCTATCACATAGGGAAGAGAAAGGAAAATAAATTTATATAACACCAACTATGTGCTGGGAACTGTGCTTAAGGGCTTTACAAATATTATCTCATTTAATTAAAACCTTATAATAACACTGAGAGACAGGGTTAGTATTACCATTCTACAGCTGAGGAAACTGAGGCAGCATTTAAGTGATGTATCCAGGGTCACACAGCTAATAAGTATCTGAGATCAGATTTGAACTCAAATATTCCTGACTCAAGGCCCTGTGCCCTGTGTTCTATAGTGGCACCTAGAGGCCTCTACACACAGTCAGTGGGTAACCCTCTTTTAAAAGCCATGCTCAAAGATCTAGCTCAGGTGTATGAACTTCATTATTAATTTGTTATGAAGAAAGCAACAAGTACCCAGAATAGTATGAGCATATGCTTTGTCAAAGAATTAACTTTGTCCTTGAAATTTTATAGCTGGTGGAGGAAAACATGCTATGGACTAAGGAGGTAAAAATGACTTGTCCAGAATCACCTCACGGGTTAGTGTCAGAGCTGGTTAGGTCTCCTGACGCATAGCCCAGCCGTCTTTCCGCTATAATTTGTTGCTGAACTCAAGTTAGCACAGCTGTAGGTTCTGTGACTTTAATTTGAACCTCAGTTCCCACATTGGCATTTCACTGGAGATGGAGAAGAAGCATGATTTCATCCTTGATTAGATGCCAAAAGTACACTAATTGAGAACCAGACTATGTGACAGGGGCCTCCAGAGGGGTGGGGACTATTAATAACAGTGTGTGAATTAAAAGAAACAGGACCCATTAATTTTAATATTCTAAAAGTAACAGCAAATAGGACCAATCTGCCTCCAAATTATAGGGAAAAAATAAATGTATCTAGAGGGAATGCCTCGGCTTTTAAAAATTAATAACTTTTCGTATTCATAATTAGGAAGACTGCTGAATTCCAGCAATCTTTTTTGGCAATTCACCACCAAATGCCCTGTTTCTCACTTATAACTAAAGCAAGAAGATCCCTGGTGCAATATTTACCTGAGGACCCCTGACTGTTCTTTCCACATATTCCAAAGGAAAGGACACTTGTTTTTCTATGTGGAGGATAAAGACTTAGAACAACATAAAATGAGTTTCCCCCAAGGTCTCGAACCTCCTTGGGTTTGTTTTCATCGTCAACTTTCTTTCTACAAATAAGAGACAATTTGGTACCGTATGTTTTACCCCTTCAGTTACTCAGTTGTGTTTTATTGGAGAAAAAATATGGACAGCGTACAATCACAACACTTAGGCTTCTGGAGCCTCTAAACTGTGTTTTGCTTGACTTGTCAAAAAGATAGAATTCTCAGCATGTGCTGTCTACTTCCCTCAAACTCTTCCTAACCCCAGCAGATCTCACTCCCCCACATATCCCAGCTGTTTTCAGCTACTGTATGCCCTCTTCTAAATTCATTAACCTTCCTGCAAGCAGTCTATTAGAGTTCATATTTGAGAAAATATGGATGGAATAGGAAATACTTCTTTCCCCCTCCCCCTTTCTTTTGGATTGACTGCCTTTCCTCCTCCTTCAGGAAGCTCTTGTTTTCTGGCTGAACAATCATGACTATTCCAAATGTAGGATTTCTTTTTTTTTTTTTTTCCAAATTAATAGAAGTCTAAATCACCCCAGACAAAATGAGATTTGCCAATTAGGAAAGCTCTCATTCATAGTCAGTGTTAAAGTCTATTGAATAGACAGCAAACATCTTAAGTGTTAACCCAAACAGTAGCACATCAATAAATTTCAGACAGATTTCATGAGGAATAAACAAATAGCCTAGAAAATTAGTTATTTGGTTAGAATGAATTATTCCAAATTCCTTGGGCTTGAATTTGTGTGAATGTGAAGATACTCAGAAAAGAAATCCTAGTGATTTTATACATTCTTTTTGGGGGGAGTAAGGGTACAGGATAGGAAGGGAAGGGCTTCAGTGGAACTTTCAGTATATAGAATCTTTACTATATTTTAAAATATTCTATGAATATTTCCTAGTTAATATTCTACAAATCTCCTTCCATGAGACATTAAAAAATGAAAAGAATTGAAAAATAGCAGTGAAAGGGACCTGAAGAAATTGTTTAAAGCTTTCCCTTTGCCTCCTAGGTAGAGTGAACTCTGGACCAGAAAATGTGAAACCTGGGTTCTAGTTTCAGCTTAAATATTGAGTGGCTAGATGATTTAGGGCAAGAAATTGCTCATCTCTTAGGATAGAAAGTAGACTACGTCTGGAATATTAATTAAAAGTCTCATCTTGGAGTCAAGATGAGCTGGGTTCAAGTCCTGCCTCTGAAATATACAAACAGTGTGAACACAAATGCCACTTAATGTCTTAGTGCCCATGGCACCTGTCTTAGAGCATAAGTTGAAGAGGAGCTATTGATGTTTTGCAAGAGGAAGTTTTCATGTCAGAATATCCCACGGATGAAGTTTTAGAACTAGATCACCCTTCTTTCTGTCCCCCTTTCACTTCCCTCTCTTCCCTAAAGTGAGAGGAAAGAAAGGAGTAAGGGTCTGACTAGATAAGGTCTAAGCAACCTTCTAGCTCTAAAATTCTAGGATTTATTCATAAAAGCTTCCCAGATTTGTATCTATTTCCCCCCCAAGACACATATATACCAAAATATTTATGGTAGTAACTTGAACTAGGGGATAGAGCAGTATCTTCTTGGAGGCAAGAAGCCTTGAGTTCAAATGCCACTTCAGACTCTTCTGTGACCCGGGACACAATTTACTTTTCAACCTTAGTTAACTCATCTGTAAAATGGGCAGAACAGTAGCACCAACTTCATAGGATAGTTGTGAGGATCAAATGATGTAAATATATACAAGACTTTGCACACCTTAAAAGGATATGGACTGGACCTGTAAAAAAAATATACATACATACATACATACATACATATAAGTATATATACATACATATATTTTTGTAAAGGAAATTGTCTATCAATACAGGCCAGGTACCTTATTAGTAATTCATGGTCTTAGACAGTTGCTTAGGGCACTGAAAATTTATGTGAATAATTGCCTACTGTGATATAAGCAATCAAAAAGCGTTTGTTAAGTGCTTATTTGCCAAGCACAAAGCTCTGCATTGGGATTACAAAGAAAGGCAGAAAGAACCCCTGCCTTCTAGGAGTTCCCATTTTTAACTAGTAAAAATCTGAGGTGGGTTTCCTGGCTCCAAATGTCAGTTCTCCATCTTCTATACCATACTGTAGACCTTATGTTAGCCATTCATACAGTTTTACAAGCACTTTCTGATATAGCAAAGATCTGGAAGCATGTTAGCTAAAGAAAGAAGAACCAGGGAAGTAGTATCTATAATGACTACAATAATGTAAATGGAAAGGACACTATAAATGAAGTTTAAAATTACATAATTCTAATGACTAATCTTGACCAGGAAAGAAGGATTAAATGTACCTACCATCCTCCTAGGATGAGGCGGGGTATGGTCAAGAAACATTGCATATACTTTTGACTTAGTTGGCTAGTTTTGTTGCACTACTTCCCCTGCCTCATTCTTTTTATCCTTAATTACAAAGATGGGAGATGGGGTAAGGAATGGGGAGGAATATATTCAGAAATGAAGGTGATTTAAAAACAGAAGATACTGACTTTTAAAAGGACTTTCAAGAAAGAAGAGTGCTCAACTTCCCATTCTATTGGTAGGACTTTTCACAGAGTCATGGACATGGGCAAGACTGATTCCAGTTCCTCGGGTGGCTGACCATGGAGGGAGGGCACCCAGAGGTCAAGGGGGATATATCATTCCTAAGGAAGAGATCACATCAGCTGGACAGTGTCATAACTCATCAGCACTTCGATGCTCTTGTGCTGGGGCTAGGGAATGATCTGACATGGATTTGACACAGTATGGGAGCATCTTCAAAGTCACCTGTCAACAGTTGTTTGCTGGGGTCAGCCTGGCCTGGGCTGTCCTGGGCAGGACTGGCAGCTGCTAATCTTTTGCTTTAAGCTGAGCCTGACAATAGCATACCCAGATAACTAGGGATCAGTGACTTGGCATGTGTTCCTGTGTTATCTGCAGGGCTGCTAAATAATAACAACCCTAAACATGGAATCCCTGTGTCCTGGGCAGACAGTGCTAGCCAGCTATTAGCACTGTTTGTACAAAGACGTGGGGGAGAACCCTTAGAAAAAAGAATGAATGAAATCAAAGGAGAAAGTTCACCTAAACGATCTGTAAACTAAGAATCAAAAAGTGACATTTCATGCCCGCGGCAGTCTACTGGAATGATTGGGATAAATTTATAACCATAGTGAAAATTCCCTCATCAACTTCTCTGTCTCATCATGGTGCGGAGGTGATGCTGGATTCTCTCAGGTGATGCCAACAGAGAATAAGCACTGACCGATCCCGTAACATTAGGAAATCTAGAACATACCCTATTAAAGACTACAGTTTTATTATTCAATAATAGCTTGGATACTTTAAAATATCCATCACAAAAAGGCCAGCCAATGATTTTTTTTGGCCATAATAAGTCATGAAAAGTGGCAACTAAGCTGTATGGCAAATGGAATGGAAGGAAGACCTTGGAGTTGAGAAGCTTAGGGATCAAGGATTGTCTACAATGCTCACTGGCTCAGTTAGCGTAGGCCTGCTTTGGCAAGTCACTTAAATTCTTAATGTTCCAATCAACTCTCTAAGACTATATGTTACAGAAAAACAAGACAAAACAAAACAAAACCCCAAAACTGCCATTCTGTATCTTTGGAAGGATTTTACACAACAGATTCCCCCACATTGATGAAACCATAAGTCTTGACCAAAACCAAAATAAAACCAAAAACAAACAAATAAAAAGGTAACAGATGTGGTAGAAGTTGATCAATGAAAGTCCATACTTGTGTGGAGAAGTTAGTGTGGTTTGGTGGACAGAGTGATGGATTTGGAGTAAGGGATCTTCTATTTAAATTTTTACCCTGGACACTGGAGAGTTGTATGACAATAGGCTAATGTGATATTTTGAAATAATACTATTTGTTATTTATTTTAATGAATAACTAATATTAGTTAAGGAGGTACTTTGGTAAAACAGAAAGTAACTGAATTTAGAGTGATAAGCTTGGTGCAATGGGATACTTGCTGTGCCTCTTGAGTTAAGAGACTTAAGTACCTATGTGACCATGAATAAGTCCTTTAACTTCTCTGGACCTAGGAATTTTCACAGAGTCATGGACATGGGCAAGACTGATTATTGCTACTGGAGTGACTGACCATGGAGAGAGGGCTTATGGAAGTCAAGGGGGATACCCCATCCCTAAGGAAGAGATCACATCATCTGGACAGTGCTATAACTCATCAACACTTAAATGCCCTTGTGCTGGTGCTAGGGAATGATCTGATTTGGATTTGGCACAGTATGGTTTCTTTTTTTGTAAATGGAGGGGCAAGGGTTAGAGGACTAAATAATTTTGAAGGCCCCTTTCGGTTATTAACTAGTGTTCCTATGAAGCAATGGAATAAATTATTAGAATGATAATATATACTCATTTAGAATTGGTGTTCAGTTTTTTTTCTTCCCCAGAAAGAGCCTCGTCTTTCCCTTCTTTGCTTAAATCCATTCAAAATCTGGTCAAACTTTTCATAGAAGAAAAAAATCATATAGTGTGTGTGTGTGTGTGTGTGTGTGTGTGTGTGTATGTGTGCAGAGTATTTATGGGTAGAAGTGAATAATTGGCAGCTTTCTTTCCTTAGGGGTGAATCATCTCTTCTATATAATCTTGATAGCATCTTGAAATGGAGTTTAGCAGAAATGGGGTAGAGGTCTTGTCTTCCTCCTCTGCTTTGGGGAATGTCCTTCCCTAAGGTATAAAATGAGAAGAGAAACCTTCTCTGGACTATTAATTTAGGTGAGCACAAAAT
Organism: Pseudochirops corinnae; assembly: GCA_028646515.1. Lineage (NCBI taxonomy): Eukaryota > Metazoa > Chordata > Mammalia > Diprotodontia > Pseudocheiridae > Pseudochirops > Pseudochirops corinnae. The sequence goes on along the minus strand of CM053585.1, from coordinate 493,978,220 downwards.
TACTATAAATAATATGAGTAATCAATAATGAGGATGATGACAGTTAACATGTATATAGCACCTTATGTGTTTGAGACATTATACCAAGGGCTTTACAAATATTCTTTCATTTGATCTTCATAACGACCTTAGAAGATAAGTACTATTATTATCTCCTTTTTACAGATGAAGAGACTGAGGCAAACAGAAATTAAGTGACTTGTTCAGGGTAACACAGCTTGAGTGTTGAATTCAGGTCTTCCAGACTTAGGCCTGGGTATTCTATCTACTGTACTATTTAGCCATCTGTCCCAAAATAGATAAAAAAGTAATTTTATATCTTGAGTAGTACTGAACATAACAGTACAAGTAGTACTGAAACATAACATTTTGGGAAATAAAATTTTGGACCATGTTTTCTTGGTATGCAGTTTGTGATCTTATTTTTTTTTGGACAGCAGTTTCAGTAAAAGTGGTTTCCTTCATGATCCTGTGTGTTTTATGCATTTAAAATATTCTGAGAAAAGGGTCCATAGTCTTCACCAGACAGCCAAAGGGCTATATAACTTGAAAAGGGTGTTAAAAGCCTTCTGTTTTAAACTAAAAGGAACAACTGAACAATTCAATTTTTTGATGAATTTGTGATCTCCCTGGTATGTGTATTTTCTCTACTGGACCCATGCTTTTGTGATCTAGTGTGCCTCTTGTTCATGCCTTTTATAAATCCTCCATAGATGACCTCTCCAGAGTGCCAAAGGCCTCCTTCTCTGTCTTTTAACATTCCATGCAGCACATGGCCATCCATCTGTTTTCCCTCACCCTTGCCACATGAGTAGCCCACCTGCTTTTCCCCTGTTATGACTTTCCAGGGATTATAGAGTGACGCAGAGGAAACTTGGATTTGTCTAAGTACTTTATTGGCCCACATAGTCCCAACTCACGGCTATAGAGAATCAGTTTTCAGTGCAAAACAGTAGCTAGAATTCTTCCCCTCTCCCAGAAACCCTGGACTTCCTATTTCTGAATTCAGTGAACTCATCCTTTTTGAAAAGTCTGCTATGCATATAGCACTGTTTTAGGTGCTAAGACTACAAAGATAGAAGCAAAAACACCTCTGCCCTCAAGGAGCTTAAACTCTATTGGGGAAAGGGATACAGCATGGATACGATGAAGTAAATATATATGGTCCCTCATAGGACAGACATTTGTTGTTGGTCACATATACATAAAAAGGAAGGGATTGGAAGTGGAGGCAATATTTTGGTTTAACTCTATTGGTTTTTTTTTAACATTGTTCTTATTTTCCCCCCTCCCTTTCTTTGCTTGGGTGGCCAAAGTACCTTGGGAGATGGCAGCGATGAATTAGATACCTGTATGCGATAATCAACAAATATTTATTAAGCACCCTTTTAGGCCAGGTAGTGTCTAACTGCTGCTGGGGATACCAACAGAAAAGGCAGATACTCCATGTCACTCAAGGAGGAGCCTATATTCAACATGTTCACATTTAAATAAATGTAGGATAAGCAGAGGATACACACATATACACACGTATGTATTTGTGTGTATGTATGTGTATCTATCTTTATCTATGTCCTCACCCCAATATACACTGAAAGAGTATCACTAATAACTGAGGATAATCAAGAAAAACCTCTTCGAGAAGGTATTTAGATTGAGACTCAAAGGGAGCTGGGGGTTCCAAGAAGAAGTGTTACAGCTACAGGGGACAGCCTGAGAGTCTGTTCCAGACATGATCAGTTCAAAAGATATATTAAATGCCCGAGGGTTTCATTTACCTACTTGGCTGTTTTGTGTTCCCAAAATGCTTGATCCCTGTAGGTCAAAGTTGGAGTGAAAAAACCTATTAAGCAAGTTCCTTGGAACTGGCAGACTTTGGTTGAGTAATAGCTGAAGGATTTCTCTTTTCTGACACCAAGTGTGTGATGAACCTACCTCCCCAACTAAAAGAGATGAAGCCTAAACCTTAGTACCCATTCCTTTTCCTATGGGAAAGAAGTAGCATTCAGCTGAGGCCTTCAACTGAAGCTAGGCCATGTAAGTGGAGAAAACCTCCCTGATCTTATATGGAGAAGAGCAATGAGCAGTGACCATGATAGCAGGACCTGGCAGCAGCCTTTAGAACAGCAGAAGAATACCAGTATCAGGGCAGATAGTGCATGCTGCCTGAGTCTAGTGAGGAACAAACCCAGTAGGAGTAGAAGGAGGAGATCATCAGAAGACAACGAAAGGCCTGCAGTAGAAGATATGTCTGTCTATGGCCATGTGCCTCTTGGCCACATGTGTATTTTTTTGCTTGTGCACTCTACATGTGTTTAATTTCTGCTTATGGGGTGGACATCTGTGGGAGAGTGCCCCAATTTCAGGAAAAACATATCTTACTGCCATTATTCTTACCATGTTCTTTTACAAAAAGCTTTTACTTTGAACCATTTGTATCTTCTGGTTGAGTAATAAAAGTAAACAGTTGTAGAGGTGTGAAATATGATTTATGTTTATAAAACCCCACAGAATATACTGAACCTGGGGTAGCTTTTATAAAAGCCCTACTTGCAAGACAAGGTTATCAGGCTATGCCATAGAATACAAATACAAAATTTATGCAACATTAATTTCCAAGGAACAAGAGAACTGGTAATTAAAGGGAACAACAAAGGCATCATATGGGATATAGCACCAAACCGTCCTCTGTAAGCATCTCTAGGGATTCTAAGAGACACAATTGAGGGGTTAGCCCATTTCAGACAGGAGCCATGGCTATGGTGTGGTCAGAAGCTTAGTGATGGAAGGTGTTGAATAGATATTAGGCCAAGTTGATGGGAATGACTTATATAGACGAAGGGCACTGCTATGAAGGGATTGGCAGCATTTGAATGGGTAAAGTTTGGGAAGGAGGAATTTCAGGCATGGGGAAAGCATGAACTAAGTCACAAAGGGAGGGACTTGAAGGGCAATTATAAGGGGTGAAATATAGTCCATTTTGTCTTGAGGGTGGTTTTTATGAAGAGGACTGATATAATAGAGGTTGGAGGGACAGATTGTGGAAGGCCTTGAGTTTCAGTCAAAGAATTCAGAATTTTCTCAGTATTTAAGTGGGGAATTATTTCATAGTCAGCTTGTTACCCAAGTGAGATCATTATATGGAGGGTGGATTTGGAGGTAGAGATAGTAGGTGCAAAAAGACATGTTAGGAGACCAATAGTACTTGTCCAGACAGGTGATAATGGATGGATTATATTAGTATAGTCATAGTGGTAATAGAAGCAAAATTATAACTTAAGTCATTTAAAAAAAAAAAAAGAATTCTTAGGATCTGTTTCTAATTATCACAGTCTGACCCATCCATATGACAACTTTTGGCCAAATTGTTCTGGAACTGTATTTACATATCAGCATCTGTGGGTGTTTACTTGTCCAAAGCACTATGTGAAAAATTCCAAGTGTTTTTCAGCGTTTTTCCTTCATTGGTCTAATAATTTGACCCTAGTTATACACCACAATAAATAGTTAATACGCTTGGTAGGTTATTATTTATGTTCCCATACTACTTATATTCTTATAAAAAGGTGATTAAATATCCCGTTAGAAATGTTTGTGTACTAAGTTAAGTATGTTCCTTAGTTCTATGATGTTTGTCTTTATCAAAATCTCTAAGTACTTTTTGGAGGAAAAGCACTGGCTCTGAGGGTTCAATTTAATGGAGTGCATATTTGTGAAGCAACAGTATGTTGGAAAACTAGATAAACAAGATAATGGGCTTTTTTAAAGCTAATCATGGACAATTCTTGTTTTAACAAAAATTTGCATTACACAAATTTGACTTTACGTAAAGAATTCTCAAAGAAAACCATGTTCAAAAAAACCAACAACAACCAAAAACAGCCCAAAACAGCTATGTCAGCTTTATGTACAGTAGTACTATGCTTTCTCTTTTGGCTCCTGCCCCTCTGCTCCAAGATTCCTCCCAACCCCCCAAATAAAAACTAGAAAAAAAAATCCCTGAAGAAAACAAAACCTCCTAGTGATACAGAGCTAGGTCAAGGGCTAGACTTGAGACTGTGGGCACTAACAGAGGAGACCTTTGCCCTGCTCTTCCTATCTATCCATGTGTTCAACCTCCCATTTGTCTGCCTTCTGTCTAACCTCAGTGCCACATATCTGTTCCTAGCATCACATGTTGTCCATTTGTTTCTGTCTGTGTCCATTTCTGGCCTCCATGTGTCTACCCTACTTCCCTTCTTCCTCTTGCTTCAGGCCAGGCCCCCTCATGACTACCCCTAGCCCAGAGTCCCTTCTCCTGTTCTCCCTTCTCTGACCCTGGCCCCGATGTGTGCTTGAACTCTGTTCCAGTCACTTCCTTCTGTAGAGCTCCCTCTCTCCCTTCCCAATGTTTGGGACAAATTTGCATTTTTATGCAGAATTCTGCAGAATGGTCTACTTATATGTAAACTGAGAACTATCTATATATAATTGCTAGATACTGACATAGCCTAGGTTCATATATATCCTGATGGAATGAATATGCTTAGGTTGGATACTGGACAAGTCATTTTACCTCATCTGAAAAAATGAGGCAGTAGGATGAGATATTCTATAGGATCCTCCCTCACGTAAAATTGTAAACCCGATGGTTGATATATAATTTCCAGGTCACTGTTGCTTTTATCACTTTATGTTTTTGACCCACAAATCTTTTGGCAGCATCTAAGCTAATCACACCTGTTTGATAGCTTATCAATAATGGCAATAATTCTAAACATGGAGTAGCCCCGTTTAATTGATTCATTGATGCCATGGTTTAGGTTCAGAGCTATTTCTCAAGACCCTAACCATAAAACTATTCTTTTCCCCTACCAATACACTTGATGATATTTCTCCTCTTAGATTTTAACTAAGTTCAACTCTCCTTCCTTGACTAGGCACCCCAAATCCTAGCTCTGGCCTATGAGTGAAGGCTTTTCCCCAACCCTGATTTGACCCAAAAGGATACTATCTTACCTAGGTATTTTAAAGAAGTTTACTAAAAGTACTACAGGAAAATGACCAAGGAAGGGTGAGGGAGGGTGAAAAAAAATAAGAAATTATAAAGAATATTGACCTCTTCAACTCTTCTTTAGATACACATAGGAAATTGGGGAGAGGGGGAACACTTTTTATCATTCATCCATCTCTCTGGATGACTTCCAATTCCAATTTTTGTCCCCGGTTTTAGTTCAACAGATATCTTTCTTGAGCTTTTGTATTTTGTTTGGCAAAGGTATGGTTTTCTCAAACTATTTAGAGCTCTCTTGCCAATCTTTAACTCTGTATATGGAAACCCATGGCTTATAGCAGTCACTTGTCTCTTGCAAGTCTTTTTTCCCTCAGGTTTAAAGATTTCCAGCAAGTTACAGTTACTCTAGACTAGTCACTGTCACCCTAGAATCTCTTCTCTGACAATATTTAGGTAATTATTATTCTTGCCTCCTGTATTTCAGTAGGAGAAAGACTTTTCATATTTAGCTTCTATAATAATTGACAATTTGGATATTAACTCTCACATAGCTAGCTCAATTTTTAAAAGATCTTGGTTTTTTTTTGAATACTTAGATCCTCACCTATCTTCTCGTTGGGCCCAATTCCTCCAAGAACTTTAGCTACTTCATTACAAATACTTCTCTTGTTTTGACGTTGGTGTCTTTGTCCTATACTTCTAGACTTCTGAAGAGATCCTACTGCCCTAATGTTGTCTAATCTGTCATCTGACCTTCTTAAAGAGTTTTACTCCATCTTGTTTTGTACAAGATGGGACACCATCTCAGTCTTCTTCTTCTTTTTCTCTGGAAATTTTCAGACTGTTGTTCCTTCTACCAGATTTATTTTTCTAAGCATCTATACCTGGCTGATCACAAGGTCTGTGATAATAGGCATGCCTTGGGTCCAATTAACAATGGATATTTTTGTCTGAGGCCTTATTTTTATTCCATGTCACACTCTGAGGTTGCAAATACTGAATTATGCTCATGTTCCTCCCTTAGGAAATGAATTTGGAATTTTCAGGTTTCATAATAATAACATAACACACCTGCACACTCACACACACCTTTCTGTGTGATATATATTTCAAAAGGCAAATTGAATAGATGGGAGATAGAACACTGCTTTACTTCTGAACTATGTAATTTCAAATATCAAAACTTTGGACCAGTAATTTCCATGTGAAATATATTTATATGTATGTATACATGTCTATATAAAAATAGTCAATAATAGTTAACATTTGTATGGTACCTCCTATGTGCCAAAAACTGTGCTAAGCACTCTACAAATATTTTCTCTTTTGATCTTCCCAACAACCTTGGGAGGTAGGTGCATATTATCCTCGATTTTTGTATATATCTATATATATGTGCATGTATATTTGTATTATGTGCATGTGTGTATGTAGATACACAAAACATATTCATCTTCCTCCAACCACTACCAATTTTTAGGGTCAAAATCATTAAGGTATACACTATTAAAAAGTGGCACACAGTATCTCAAAATAGCTGAATTTAAATGAACGTGTGACTGTCCAGATGTTGATTCCATGAGACTGCTAAAATATCTACGTGAGAAAATTTCAAGTATTACAATGATCCTGGTTCAGTCAAGCATTCTTTGGGAACAACCACTTTAGTCACCACCACCACCGTCATCATCAACAACAAAGATTTCTTTCTGGGCAATATTTGGTAAAAACATAACAAAACAAACAAATAAAGCATTCTTCTGGAGGCCAGTAGTATCTTGGTGCTTCTAAGGAGCTATTTTAATATATATGGTCTATTTATAGAGAATAGTATATTGATTTTAATTTTCTTATCCCATTAGTAGGGAGCAGCTGTTCCCTCTAGAAGTCAATGTTTCACAAAAACCTAGCTGGAAGGGATTGAGATTTTGGGAATGAGATTACTTAAATGGAGGAATGCTGTTGAAAGGTATTATAAATTACTAATTGTGACTCATTTCTCTGTGTCTTTGTCTGCCTCTGTTTTTCTCTGTCTTTTCCTTTCTCAACACTTTTTTCTTTTTCTTAAATTTTAGACAAATGCTGAAACAAATACATAAGAAAATAAAAAAGAAACATTAAAAACTTAAATATTAAACTTAAATATAAAATAAGAAAAGAAAAACAGGTTTACATAGCAGAACATAGGAGATGATTCAGAATACATAGCAATAACTTTCCATTTTAAGAAAGCCTATATATTAAATACTGCACGTTATGCTGAAGGTTGTCCATCTTTTCTTTGGTTCCTTGTAGATGTTCATTTGTTCTCTGCTGTACACTTTTTACTTCTTTTTTTCCCCCTTTCTTCACCCTCCCACCCACCCTGAGGCTACAATTAAGTGTGAATATATTTACATATGGATATTGGTGTATACATAGACATATACATATATATATATATATATATATATATATATACATACATACAAACATATTTATATAAACATATACTTTCCCTAAGAGATGCTACTTCTAATCTTTGTTTTTGTTTGTACATATCTCTTTCTTTCCTTCCTCTCTTAACCCTCTACTTTACTTCTACCAGCTACCTTGCCCTCCTTTTCCTAAACCTAACCCTCCATTGATCCCTCCCTTATCCTTCCATTCCCCTAAATCTAAGCACCCTTTTATATCCCCCATTTAACCTATTCCCTTGCCTTCCCCTCTAAAGATGCCTCCTTTATCCTCTCCCTCTACTTATCCCCTTAGAGCTTTATTTCTTTCTAAATTTACAAGATTTTTACATTCTTCTAGATATATATGTGTAGTTCCCTCTTGAACCCATTTGGGATGAAAGTAGGCTCCCAGAACTAACAGCCCCACTCCCCCATCTAATTCCTCTGTATTGGTTCTTCCTCTGGCCCCTCATTTATATAATTACTTTTTAAGCTATTCTTGAATAGTTTTACTTTTTGAAGTGATATTATATTCAGGTCTACCCCAATATTTCTTATATGCTACCTAATTACTAATAACAATCTTAGACATAGGTTTTACATTTTACATAAACAAAGGGTAAATAATATATCCTTATTCAGTCCCTTGTAATTGGTCATTGGTATGTAAGTTATATTTCTTTTGGCTCTTATATGTCAAATCTTCTATTGAGTTCAGGCTTTTTAAAAAAATGATTTGTTTATTTACTTTTAGTTTACAAGATTCAGTTCCACAGTCTCTTGAATTTCAAATTTTCTCCCCTCCCTTATCCCCTTCCACATTGGTGGCTTGCAATCAAGTATAAGATTTGCAAATACTTTCACATTGGATGTTGGTCTGGTTGTAAAAAAGGGTTGGAACCAATAGAGTGAACAATGGGAAAGAAGAAACCAAATCAAACATGGAAAAGAATGTGAACATGTAGTTTGCTTCTGT
>CM053585.1:493958954-493969713 GCA_028646515.1 Pseudochirops corinnae | reverse complement strand
CTCCATCCTAAGACTTTTAGAGATGTCTTATAACTGTGCGTTGCTGAGAAGAGTCCAGTTTACCAAAGTTGGTCGTCACACATATGATATGTCTGTGATTGTGTACAAACTTTTCCTGGTTCTGCTCTTCTCACTTAGTATCAGTTTGTATAAGCCTCTCCAGGTAATTATGAAGTCCATTTCCTTCCCATTTCTTATAGCACAATAGTATTCCATTACATTCATATACCACAACTTGTTTAGCCATTCCCCAATTGATGGGCATCCCCTTAATTTCCAGGTTTTTGCTACCACAAAGAGAGCTGCAATAAATATTTTTGTACATATGGATCTTTCTCGCGCTTCTACGATCTCTTTGGGATACAACTCTAGAAGTGGTATTATTGGGTCAAAAGGTATGCAATTATTTATAGCCCTTTGGGCGTAGTTCCAGATTGCTCTCCAGAATGGTTGTATCAATTCACAACTCCACCAACAATGCATTAATGTTCCAATTTTTCCACATCCTCTCCAGCATTTGTCATTTTCCTGTTCTGTCATCTTAGCCAATCTTACTGGTGAGATGTGGTACCTCAAAGTTGTTTTGATTTGCATTTCTGAAATCAATAGTGATTTAGAGCATTTTTTCATATGCTTATAGATATCTTTAATTTCTACGTGTGAAAATTGCCTGTTCATATCCTTTGACCATGTATCAATTGGGGAATGGCTTGTATTCTTGTAGGTTTGACTCAATTCCCTGTATATTTTAGAAATGAGGCCTTTATCAGAGTCTTGAAAGTCTGACAATTCATTAAGTGTCCATTTTTATTTTCCATTCAGAATTATGCTTAGCTTTGCTGGGCATGAGATTTTGAGCCAGATGTCCAGTACTTTTGCTTTTTGATATACAGTGTTCCAAAACCTACAATCTTTTCATGTCACCACTGCTACATCTTGTGTGATTCTAATTGTGTTACTGCCATATGAAATTTTTTTTTCCTTGTTGCTTGTAATATTTTGTCCTTGAGCTGGGGGATTTGGAGTTTGACTATAATATTCCTGTGAGATTTTCCTCATAGGATCTCTTTCAGATAGTGATCAGTAGATTTTTTTCTATTTCTACTTTCTCACCTTGTTCTAATGCTTCAGAATAATTTTCTTTAATTATTTCTTGTATTTGTATTAAGATTCTTTCTTTTGAACATAGCTTTCAAGTAGTCCAAGCCTTTCTTATGTTTTCTTTTATTGATCTGTTCTCCAGATCAGTTGTTTTTCTTATGAGATGTTTCAAATTCTCCTCTATTTTTAATTTTTTATATTATTTTTGTATTTTTAATATATTTATTTATATGTTTAATATATTTTATTATATTTTTAATTTTTTCATCTCTCATGATTTTAGTGGCTTCCCCTTGCCCAAATCTGATTTTCAAAGAGTCATTTTCTTCCTTAAAATTCTCAAACTCCTTTTCTAATTGGTTGACTTTTTTTCATAATCTTCTTGTCTTTCTTGGAATATTCTTATTTTTTCTTTTTAGTTTTTCCTCAATCTCTCTCATTTGATTTTAAAAGGCTTTTAAAGAACTTTTTGAAGTTCTTTAATGATTTTTTTGGGGGCAGGTGACCAACTGATGTTACTCTTTGGGGTAGAAGAGGATTTCTTTGCTTTAGTAGTCTCCTCTGAAGATGAACCTCAGTCTTCTTTATTTCAGTAATAGATGTGGTTGGATTCTTTCTTCTTTTCCAGTGCATTTTTTTTTTTTTGGTAATAGTTTAGTTTTTATAATCCCCTCTAGTCTTGGGGTATAGGGGAGGGTGCTTCTGGCCTCAGATGCTCTGCAATTCTCACCTCTAAACCTGAACTCAAAACAAGACCTCCAGCATCCTGTGATGGCCACAGCCAGCTGAGTCCCTACCCCACTGCTTCTGTACTCACCTGTCAGTGCTTGTTCCTGCTTGCCTTTACTGTGTCTCCACAACACAACTGAGTCTGGTGTTCCTTGTCAGCAGAGGTTACCTAGATCTTCTCCATCTCAGACTCCCAACTCCCCTCACTGTTAGGGGGAATAACAGTTTCTGTGGATGGGGCCTACACAGCTTCCAAACCCAACTAACCCTAGGGCTTAAGGACTGTTGTTTAAGAGGTGTTTACACCCAGCCTCAAGGTGTTTACTCTTCACAGGGAGGAAACCTACTCTTGGGATTTTTATTTATATCTTCTCAGATTGTCCCAGGAGGATCCCTGTTTTGCCTTTACTCTTACTTATTTTCACCATTCTGTGTTCACCCTGAAGCACTATTTGTCTTTTTTTTTGTGTAGGAAAACCTTGAGAGCTCAAAATTTTCTGACGTACTCCTTCTTCCCAGAATTCTAAAAAAAATTTGTCTGGCAAACTGGTCACTAAGAAGATAGCTAGGGACCTGTTCTAATTTTATCCCATGTTATACAATAGGAATTTACTAAATGTCTGCATTTACTTCATCACCTGCCTGAATATTCATCCTGGATCCATTGCCACTGTGTAAGTAAAATGTTTGCTGTTTTTCTTGGTAGGAAAAAAAGAAACAACAACATTATTTTGAGTATTTTGTGAGTTCTTAAATACCAGAGAGTCTTGTCTGTGAAATATTCTCTATGAGTGAATGAAGGCATTTAGTAGTTCGCTACTGTTTCTGTGTCTATTTGGGAACTCTACTTAGGCGACTGCCTAGGAATGCAGCTTTGTAGCTTGGTGACAGTAAATACTCTGAAGGTGCGATTTTTCACTCTTAGAAGCCAGATTCTTTGAGGCATTTAGATCATGGAACCTATGGCCCAGACACCTCATTCCCCAGAGAAGCCTTTCTGAGGTGGGCCACAGAGTATACTTTTGTCAAAAACTGCCAGTTTTCCTCCTTTCAGAATCAGAAACCCAAGACTGAATTTACAATAGTCATAAACAGGAATTTTACACTGGGATTTCTGGATGCCAGACCTTCATTTGCCTGTAATTTAAATTTACTGACAATTGTAAATAATTCAAATGTCACAAAACTTTCTGATGCAGAAGGGATTTTAGGCAGAAGATATTTGGATTGTATCTCATTGTCTTTATTAATTTCAGTGAAAACAACCAACCAGTGCTTTATTTTCAGAGATTTTTTTAAATATTGGGCCATGGTTCTTTTTTGCCCCTCTGGTAAAAAGGAAAACAAACCACAGAGTAAATCAAAACAAAGAGTTTTCTCCCATAAAATATTTTAGTGTTTATTCTAGATAGATTCAAGAAAAATCATTCTCCTATCGGGGAATGCAAATCTCCAAGAGCTGGTGCATCTTATATATAACCTCAATTTAGCATCAGCCTTAAGCTATTCCTTACGTGGAGCACCTAGTAAAATGATTGACACAAACTGACAAGGATGAATATGCATTTTGCCCACCCTTTACCAAAATCTGAGTTTATCTCTTTGGGTTTTTTGGAAAATTTATTTGTTATAACCATTCATCTTAATTGACATCTGGTCCACAAAATCTTCCAGGATGACCTTGGCTATTAGTGCTTTCTTACTTAATTTGCATTTTATTTACTTCTCTGTTTGTAGGTTGTGTATCTCATATAGAATATAAACACTTTGAGGTCATGGTTTATTGTTGTATTTAGATATTTATAAACTAGTATGGTGCTTACTCAAAGTAACCGTTTATTATTTGGTGAATTAAATTTTTCTTTTAAAGTATCTCTTCAAGCGAATCAAAAGTGTGTCAAAAAAGCTGGGATGGAAATGCTGGGTAAATAAGATGATCATTCATTACATTCATTTAACTATGTCCCTATCTTATAGTACTTGATGACATGATTGTTTCTTTGTGACATTACTGAGACTGTTTTCCAGAAGTGCAAGTAGCAGGGTATGGGACAATTCCAGTGGACATAATAACCCTGATGGAGTTGCTACCACTTGAATTCATTTCATAGTGATAAGACTTCTTCAGGTATATGATTAAAACCACAATCCATTATGACCAAAACAGGGTTTTCTCCAAGTGTTTATCCTTCCATTTTTACCAATGGCTCTCTTGAGCTGCTTGCTCTAGAATCTTGCAAAATGTGTTGGGTGAGCAGCTGTGAATTCTAATACATCATGTTCGATCAGGCAGAAATGATTTAATCCTGGATATATTTAAAGTTAAATATACACAAAATCCTGAACGAGACCCATAAATTCAGTGAAACATTTCTCATCATACCCTGAAGGGGAACTGTTTCTTAGCAACCAATGTACTTGTGTGAAGAAATGGGGTTGCAGAAGACTGGAAGAATAGATAAAAGTAAATGCTTCTATCGCCTGGGAAGGAAAATGTATGAACAAATAATTCTTTGGTCATCCACATATGGAAAGAGAAGTTGAGATAGGAGGCGATCATCCATTTAACTCATATAACAAAGCTCCCATTTTCCTCAGTTCTTAGATTCAGGTGATTGCCACTTGATACAGAATCAAAGTGCCATGGTGGGTGGACAGCCAGCTTTAGGTTGAAATTTGGCCTTTCATTCATACAGTACTACCTGGAATATTCTGAATAAGTCACAGAAACTCTCAGTGATATCAGGCAATTCTTCATTGTCCTTTCATACTAGTGGAGGGAATTTCTTTTTTTTTTCTAAAAAATATTTAGATTAACTTTTGTTTATTTTTAGTTATCATTCATTTCCACAAGATTTTGGGTTACACATTTTCTTCCTGTCTTTTCCCTACCCACCACCCCAAAACAGCAATCCCACTGTATACCCCCTTCCCCTGTCTGCTCTCTCCTATATCCTCCCCCATCACCCCTCTGACTTTCCATTAGGGCAAGATGGATCTCCCTACCCTAGTGCCTGTATATCTTATTTCTCAGTTGCATGTAAATAATGATGATGATGATGATGATGATGATGATGATGATGATGATGATGATGATGATAATAATAATATATTGTTTTAAACATTTGATTTTAAAACTTTAAATTCTAGATTTTTCCCTTCTTCCCTCATCCCCCACCCCCACTGGGAAGACAAGCAATTCAATACAGGCCGCATATGTGTAGTTATGCAAAACATCTCCACAATAGACATGTTGTGAAAGACTGACTATATTTCCCTCCATCCTATCCCACCCCCCACTTGTTCTGTTCTTTACTTTGTCCCTGTCCCTTTACATGTGTGTGCTTCTAACAACCTTCCCCTGCACCCTTCCCTCCCCTCCATTATACCCCTCCATCCCCTTTCCCCCTACTCTCCTATAAGGCAAGATATCCAATTTAGATGGTATTCCCTCCCTAAGTCAAATTCAATAAGAGCAAGGTTGCCGTTCCCTTTTGCCTTCCTGTTCTTCCCTGTGGAGGGAATTTCTACACCTGGTGATGCCAATACAGTTGAAATCACTAGTCCGTTGTTGCCATGTCATATACTTTTCTGAAACAAAACAAGACTGGTATGCCTTAGGGCTTAGGGTTAAGGGCTGGAGATACAAAGACAAAAATGCATCAGACGCTGCCCTCAAGGAGATTACATTCTAGTGGGGAAAATGTACATATATAAACATGTAAAAACTAATCATTCAATTAGCACACATTTATTAAGCACCTACCACGTGCCAGTCACTGTACTTCATATTAGGAATGTGAAGACAAAGGTGAAAACTGCCCACAAGAAACTTATATTCTTTGGCTGAATGGCTGGACAAATTGTGGCATATGATTGTGATGGAATACTATTGTGCTATAAGAAGTGATGAACTCAATGACCTTAGGAAAAACTTGCATGAAATAATGAAGAGTAAAATGAGAAGAACATTGTATACATTAGCAGCAATACTGTTTTAAGAATAACTTCGAGTGAATAAGTTATTTTGAAGATTATATGTATCCAAATTAAGTATAAAGGATATATGGAGAAAGGTACTATCTTCACCCAGAGAAAGAACTGATAAATAGAAATTTTTATAGAATAATTTTTCATACAAATACCTATTTGTGTTAATGGTAGCCCTCTCTAGAGTAAGGGGAAGTGAAGAAACAAAGGGGAAAAAAGAAATTTACGTGAAAATTTTGTTGTATACTTGAAAGGAAGGTGATTTGCAGTTTCATGTGCAACTATCTTTCTATTGTACTATATTATGGAAATGTTTGTTTTATTTCACAAATTAAAAATAAAATCAATTAAAAAAAAAGAAGTTTATATGCTCAAGGGGTAGACAACATATACTTATACAGCATGTTCCAAAAGTCTTGGTGCACTAAAAACTTTAATAGCTTAAATTTTAAGTTAAATGTTATTAATAGCTTTAATAGTTTAAAAGGCAGTGTGCCTTTTGGGATACACTGTATAGGTATATTCAAAACCCATGCAAAGCAGATTCAAGGTACTTTTAAAGGAGGGAGAACCTATGGGAACTAGATGCCTCTGGGGCATGGAGTCTGAAATGTTTAATATGCAGTAGATTATGTGGGACCAGAGCTTGATAGAAATAACAAGTCTGGATAGATAGAGCTAGGAGTAACTTATATAAATGTGAAGGAATGTAGGGACAAAAGAAGAAAGAAGACACGGTCAGGGACAGCCCTTTGGGGTATATCTACATACAATGAGCATGACTTGGATGATGATCTGAGAAAGGAATCTTAGGAGGAATGGTCAGGCAGGTAGAAGGTGAATTGAGAACAGTATCATATCAATGGCTTCATCTATACTGCTTTTAGGAGCCACAGAAACTGAGTCAGAATGGGTGTAACCCTCAGGACTTTATATTACAGAAAGTGAAATTTTGATGTGACTACTAAAGTGATTGGAAATCTTAGACAGTTTTGAAGTGAGTATGGGAAGACTCAAAGTCACATATGAGACATGTTCTTTGAGGAGACCTGTAAGACAGGAATAGGAAAGTCATTGAAGAGTCAATAATTAGTTCATTCAACAAAAATCTGTTAAGTAATTATATTGCATTAGCTAGTAGTGATGGTACAAAATTTAGATACGATTATGGTGCCAGTCCCCATGAGGTCTATAGAGCACAAACACAAATGACTATAATACTTTGGTATGCAAAGGACCTATAAAATGATTAATGTTGGGAACTACTGGTATGTTGTTCAGTCATTTCAGTCGTGTCCAACTCTTCATGACCCTATTTAGGGTTTTCTTGGCAAAAACACTACAGATGCTTGCCATTTCTTTTCCAGCTCATTTTACAGAGGAGGAACTGTGGCAAACAGGGTTAAGTGACTTGTCTAGGGTCCCACAACTAGTAAGTGTCTAAGGTCAGATTTGAACTCAGGAAGATGGGTCTTTCTTATTTCAGGCTTGGTGCTCTATCTACTACACCACCTAGCTGCCCCAACTACTGGTATGCGGAGCTCCTTTAACCAATGTATTTCATAATGCTTGTATTACTTATTACTTGCCCAAGACAAAGAGCTCTAAGAGTCAGAGGTAGTATTTGAACCCACATCTTCATGACTCTAAGCCCAACATGCTATCTATTACTGTATGCTGCTGTGCCTCAGCACGCAACTTTATATATATGATAGGTGTATTTAAGGGTTACAGGAAAGAGTTCTACATCAGGTTCAAGGGCACAATCGTGTTTAATTTAGAAAAGAGAAAGTTAAGGATGAGAATCATAGCTGGTTTCAAATATTTGAAGAGCTGTCAAGAGGAGTGATTAGATATAATCTGTTTAGCTTCAGAAAACAGAACTAAGAGCAATGGGTAGAAATTTCATAGAAATATATTTAGACTCAATTCAGCAACTTCCCTCCCCCCCCAAAAAAAACAACCCCCCCAGAAAATAGAATGGGCCACCTGGGGAGGTAATAGATTTCTTCTCACTGGAAGTTTTCTGGTTGAACTTGGATGACCACTTGTTGGGGATGTTTGTTTGGGTGCAGGTTGTGGTAGATGGTTTCTGGGTTTCCTTCCATTTGAGTTCTAATTCTGTAAAAAAAAATGTACATAAATGTACATTATGGGACCCCAAATCTAGAAATTGAAATATTCTTTACCATTACATTCTAATATTTTCATGTGAATAATCCGAATCCAAATAACAATTGTAGAATTGGATAAAACAGTTTATATGAGCCTATCCTCAAATAGGTCCTGAAAAAATATACTATATTTTCCTTTAGCTCAATAGAGAAGATTAATAATGCTGCTAGGATATAGAAATGAACAGCAGAAGGAAATCCTTTCAGTAATTCAAGCAACTTTGCCACCTGTCTAAGGAGCAGCCAGGGATGGCAAAAATGGAAATAAATTTCATTTTATTGCAAGTGTAAGTTAGGACAGATTGGCCAGTTAACTCTTCTCCATTTAGACTTGTAGAAGACTTTTGGTGAATCCATTTGGGGAAACTTACAGAAGTAAAAAAAACAAAACGAAAACAAAAACAAAAAAAAACAACTTTCTGATATTACCTTGCCAGAATGTATTGGAACTAAGGATACTAAATTAAGATTGAAATCCTAATTGAAAAGTATTTTCCAATACTATTTGCCCCTTTTAAAGTAATATGTTATTTCTTTCTTTCTATCTATCTATCTATCTATCTATCTATCTATCTATCTATCTATCTATCTATCTAATTTTGCTTGAATGGTTTTTTCCCAATATCATGAAGTAGTTTTCTACTATAGTCAGATCCTAATTAGGGTAAGTAAGGAACTCTCCCTGAAGAGGTTACATTATTCAAATTTGTTCTGAAAATTTCTATTGGGCTGGAACCAATTTCCATCTTCTATATAACTTCATATAGTATGAATTTGAGTACTTGTGATCACTTCAAGGGATTCATTAATTGTACTAATCAGTACCCTAATTTTATCTGTATGTGATTATCTAGTCAAGTGCAAAGATACAACATGTAAGTATGTAAGTAGGTAGTTGTAGTGCTGAGGCAATATTTACAGCACCAATGGTCACTATAAATATGCTTGCATAGTGATCAATTGCAAAATATAACATGCTCTCCATATAGAAGACAGAAGTAAAACATTTATTCAGACACCAGAAAACTGAATCCCTAAATCAGTAAGCCAATTCTCTCATAGTAGCAAAGAAGTTAATAAGCTATAACAGCACAAAGAGTCACAGCATCCTTTTGTCTTGCTACAAACTTTTCTCTCTCCAGCCTGTCTCCCTCAGATGCCTCCTCTCCTACAACCAGTTTAGCTGCTCTCTGACTCCCAGTTTCCTGTGGGTGCTGTTCCACCCTTCAGCAAACTCTTTGCACCACAGGCTCCATGTGATTACATTCAGCCTATTAGGGGGCAGGGCATATTTTCATAGCAGGGAACTTCTTCAAATTTCCTTAGACTTATTAAGGGATAAGGAAGATCTTCAAATTACCATTACAGTAGTTCATCTAAGGAATGGGAAAACTTTAGGAAAAACTGAGGGGGAGCTCAAAAATGAGATGAAAAGTTAAAGGAACAAGTTTTTTAATCTAGAAAAAATGATGACTTGATACTAATTTTCATTAATTTAAAGGGTTATTGCATAGCAATAAAATAAGAAGAAATGGAATTTAGGTAAAGTAGTTAGGATTCAATCATAATTATGAAATACCATGCACACAGTAGGTATTTAAAAATATTTGGTGAGCTGGCTATGTGCTAAGTTGTTATTTACCTGCCAGTGATGGTTTGAATTTACTTTTGTTTTATGACAAAGGGTTTGACTAAATGACCTTTGGATAAAAGTCAAAACAAGGATTGTTCAGGCTCTGAAGTTTAGGGCTATATGTAATTGTTGGAATTTTCTTGAGATGATTGGTGGTGTCTACAAAGAAATCGAGAAGGAAAATTGAATTTGTTAGTTATGCTAGCAAGAGATTTGATTCTTCTTATTATACTGGCTGGGACAAAGTCACATAATCTCACTTAAAGATACTGGTATTTATGCACTGAAGGCTAATATATTACCATTACCATTCAATGGACTGAATTTTGATAGTAGTATTTTTAGTGCCTTTTTATTACTATGCCAGAATAGTAGAGATACTGACTTCTATTATGTCATCATCGATATAAGAACTAATATTCTTTTTTTTTTTTGGAGAGCATTAGGGTTAAGTGACTTGCCCAAGGTCATACATCTAGGTTTTTGTGTTAAGTGTCTGAGGCCAGATTTGAACTCAGGTCCTCCTGACTCCAGGGCCAGTGCTCTATTCACTGTGCCACCTAGCCACCCCAAGAACTAATATTCTTGAAGTTTTAAGATTTATGAAGCACTTTACATACAACCATGAATATAATATAATATTACTGTCATTTATTAATGCCCATGATGAACAGAGAGAAGCACAAAAAGATTAAGTGATAAAAATTATGTAAGTAGTTCCAGGAAAACAATATATACAATGGCTACATTAATGCAAATGTAGAGAACAGCAACCATGAAACAATGTGAAATAAACGATGAAAAATTACAAGGAACAAAAACATCTGCAAAGAAATGAGAAAACATCTCCCTTGCTCCTCTAGGGAGGTTGCAGTCAATAGGTATGGTACATTGGAAATAACATCAGCCTTCTTTTCTGATGCTGGTAAAGTTTGTTGTTTTTCTTCTTTCACTTAAAAAAATCTGTTACAAGGGAGGGATCTCAGGGACAGAAAGAAGGAAGGATAAAGGGGGAAATCTAGGTGACATAAAAACAAAAAAAGAAATATATATTTTTAATATATATTAAATTATATGTAATATATATACATATACACATACATACATATATACGTGTATACATACATACATA
>CM053585.1:493940839-493958454 GCA_028646515.1 Pseudochirops corinnae | reverse complement strand
ATTTCACATTGCCTTCTATTTCTTCATTTGTTTGGATCTGTTTAATAGTATCTTGATTTCTTATAAAGTCATTTGCTTCCATTTGCTCCACTCTAATTCTGAAGGAATTATTCTCTTCAGAAAGCTTTTGAGATTCTTTTTCCATCAAGCAAATTTCATTTTTTAAGGCATTCTTTTCCTCATTGGCTTTTTGGACCTTTTTTGCCATTTGAGTCAATCTATTTTTTAAGGTGTTATTTTCTTCAGTCAGGTTGTTGACTCTCTTTTCATGATTTTCTTGCATCATTCTCACTTCTCTTCCCAATTTTTCCTCCACTTTTCTTATTTGGTTTTCAAAATCCTTCTTAAGTTGTTCTATGGCTTGTAAACCAGTCTACATTTTTCTTGGAAGTTTTTGGTGTGGGAGTTCTGTGTTTCTTCCTTCCATTCCATGCTTTGATCCTTTTTGTTCCCAAAAAAGGAATCTAAAGTTGGATTGCTGTTCTTATTTTGTTTCCTTTGCCAGCTCATGTGGCCAGTCAATTACTTGACTTTTTGGCTCTGTGGAACTCTGTTTTCAGAGGGGAGCGCTGTGTCCCAAATTGCTGGGGTTTTCACAGCTTTCAGAGCTGTTAGGAGGCTGCTGCAGCCCCCACAAGCTTTGGCTCACTGAAAACACACCCCAGGACCACCACCCAAGATGACTATCCCAATCCAGGCAGTTTAAGGAAAGAGTACTTTGCCTCTGAATGATTTCTTTTCCCCCCTGTAATCTGCAGGCTGGGAGCTTCTGAAGCAGCCACATGGGGGTGGCTGCAGGGCTGCCACTTCTACTGCTTCTTTGCCCTGAAGGCATTTCAGCAGGATCCTCTCCCCCGAATTTGTCTGAGTTCCACTAACCTTTCACTTAGTCCTTATTTCTTATGCCTTCATAATTCTGGAAATCACCACAGCTGCTGCTGATCCACTCTCCTGAAGGCTCCAGCTGTGGCTTGTCCTGGCAGTCCCGGGGCCAAGCCACTGTTTGAGGCCAGGCTGGTTTCAGCTCCAAGCACACTGTGATGAGCCCTTCCTGTCCCACCTGCCAAGCTGCCTTCAGCGTTAGATGTGTTTTTCTGTAATTTTGTGAGTTCTAGAGCCCTAAAATTTGTTTAGAGTCATATTTTATGGATATTTGAGGTGATTACGTGGAAGCTGCAGAGTGTTCCTGCTTCTATGATGCCATCTTGGCTCTGCCTCCTGTGTTGATTTCTACACTGATGATTTGTGTTGAGTTCTCAGACCTTGTTGGTGGGTCTGAATTGATTTCACAGGAAGATAGTGAATTGATGATGGTGGCAGCAATGTGCATGAATATTATTGTTGCTCTGTCAAGCTTTGTCTTCCCAGAAATAGGAACTGTGAAGGACTTGAAGTGGACTGGACACTGTGAACTTGGAATGGTAACTGGATGAAGAACAGGACAAGGAGCTGGACAAGGAACTGGGAGCTTCCTGCCTTTGAACCCAGGTGACTGTTAGAACTGGGACCATGGAAGAGGAACCATGGAAGCTGAGAGCCAGCCTTGATTAAACCTGAGAGAAGACTTTACTTGGATACTGTGTACTGACTGAGAAGATTATGATTTATTGTAGCCTATGGGTAGATAACTTTGACTTTTGTATTTTGTGATTGAATTAAGGATTTTGTGATTGACTAAATGATTGTATTTTGTTGAAAGCTATGTGGACATTTTAGTGATAAGCCATTATGAATGTTGTATTTTGATTTTCTGTGATGTTGTCACATTGTGAATGCTGTATCTTGATTTTCTGTGAATGTTTTGCTCTGATTTGTTATGGAATAGAGTGTTCACTATACTATGTAATCAGAACCTTAAAAGCTGTTCACAGTAGCATTCTTCTGGAAAGCTGCTCCTATATGGCATTACACTTCTGGTCTCAATTATGTCACCTATTAAATTAAGAGATTTAAGCTGATCACCTCTAAGGTGTATCCCATCTGTTAACATTGTGACTTTATAGTTCTAGAGCTCTACCCTCAACTTCCCAGAAATCAAGTCCTGCATTTGCTAGTAAGAATTTTTTCCACTTGGATTTCCTACCTACACTCAACATGTGCAAAACTGAAATGATCTTCTGTAATGGCAATAAAAGTAACTACTGAAGTGCCTCTGAGCCTGTAATGATAATTAATTTAGTTGGTCTCTAGTAACTAAGGGCTAAGCACTTCTATGAAAGAGACAGAGGGTGTGAACTCTGTCTCTTATGTGAAAGAAACAGGAGGCATGAACTCTGTCTCCTTTGTGAACAGAGGGTGTGAACTCTATCTCCTGTTGCTGATGTGGCAGGTGTTGGCTGAGACAGGAGGCCATTGTGTGTATATAAGAAGAATTCCAGAGACAGAGAATCAGATTTGGGAATTTTCCTCCTGGTGGCTCCTGGTGGAGGGAGCAGAATTTTCCCAGAATCTGGGAGCTGGGCTGCTGGACTGAGAACTGAGTTGGAGTTTTCTATAAGACCAGAATCTCGTGAAGGCCCACTGGAAGGCTGAGAGGGCTGCCTGGAAGGCCACTTGGAAGGCTGAGATTTCTCCTGGGTCCTAGGGCCAGCCAAATGCTGGAGGACTGAAGAAGCATGACCAGGATAAGCCTTTGTTTGTTTGTGGCTTGGTGAATCCTTGAGTTCCCAGAAACAGAAGTGGTGAAGTGTTTGAGATGTGCTGGACCCTGTGAACTTCAGTGTGTAACAAGAACTGCCTGGAAGACCGGACAAGAACTTGGGAGCTGTCTGCCCCTGAATCCAGGTGACTGGTGGATTCAGGTAGGAACTGGCACCTGGAAGGGGATCCAGGGAATCTGAGGGACCACTCAGAGTCAAGATGAAGAAAAGGCCTCCCCTTGGGAGCATGATGTAATTGAAGTGTACTAGACACTGAAGAGTGGAGTGTTTGTGTAATTTTCTAATGATTGTATTTAGTGATTAACAATACATAGTGACTGATTACTAGATAAGTGACTGATTAAGTTAATCTATGATTGCCCCATGAGTGGAAGATTGATTATTGCATTGTGAAATGACTGAATGATTAAGTAAGGAGGGTTTCCTCCCTTATGGGAAACCAGATGATTATTCTTTTGTTTTTTGTTCTAAATATTGTGGCCACTGTAGTGAAAACTATGTGGCCATTCTAATGTTAAAGCTATTGTGAACACTATATTGTGATTTTCTGTGATAAAATGTAATGTTGTGAATATTATGTTGTGATTTGTTGTGAATGTTTGCCTTGATTTGTAAGGGAATAACTGGAGTGTTCACTATACTGTGTAATCAGAACCTTAAAAGCTGTTCACAGTAACATTCTTTTGGGAAGCTGCTTGTGCATGGCGTTACAGAGCTTAGCCTTCAAATATATCAAGTCTTTGTTGGAAACACTATACATTGTGTTACCCTTAATAGGCCGAAGGGAGTTTGGAGACCTTCCTTCCCTGCCCTTAATATACCTAACATCATCACATGGAGCACATAGTGGGAGAAGCTTGCCAAAAGAAGGTGACAGGAAGCATGTAACAGGAAGAGTGGAACAGGAAGGAGCAGAGCAAATAAAAGCTCACTTTAGCATGAACTGGGACCAAGCAGAGCTAAGAAAGAGAATGTTTGTGATGTTGGCACTCTATGTGTTGTTTTGTGGTGGTGTTACTTTGTCAGAGAGAATTACTCTGTTGATTTGTGTCAGTGTTACTTTGTCAGACAGAAGCACTCTGTCTGTTGATTTGTATTGATTTCTCAGACAGAAAGGGAATCGAAATGATAGTGCCAGCAATGTGTGTAAATATTGTTATAGTTCTGTTAAGCTTGGTCTTCCTAGAAACAGAAATCATGCAGGGCTTGAAGTAAAATGGTTCCCATAGGCTGAGATATAGAACCAGAGCAGAGAGCTGCCTACATGTGAATCCAGACAAATGATGGGAGAGATGCCTACCTGTGAATACAAGAAACAGTTGGGTCTACCCAGGCAAGAGCTGGGAGTGTGGAAAAGGAATCCTGGCATTTGGGTCAAGATGAAAGAGAACTTTACTTGGGTACTCTATCAATTGATGAGATTATGACTTACTATGACCTAGAGATGGATGACCTTTGCACTTTCCAGTACCTCTTAAGGATGATTACACCTTAAGGATGGTTGGAAGCCTCCCTGGAGTCAAGATAAAAAAAGACTTGACTTGAGTACTCTATATTGATTTAGGATATTGTGACTTACTGAATGATATGTTTTGTCTAAGGCTACATGGCCACCTTAGTAATAAGTTGTGTTATGTTCTTGTGAATGTTCTACTATAGCTTCTTGAATATTATGCTTTATTTTATTGCTGAATAAAGAGTTCACTATACTATTCAATTAGATCCTTAAAATGATTCACAGCAGCAGTCCTCAATAGAGCTGCTTCTGATTGGCTTTACGTCTTCTCAAACAAAACTTGTCCTTCTCCCTATCATTATTATTTCCCTCTTATCATGACACGAACTCTCAATCATCTTTGACTGTTCTCTTCTCATCAGTCCAAATTCCAATCGCTTTACCTGAGTCTGGAGAATTTCAGATATGTCATATCTCTCAGATCATCTCTTACTTTCTACCTTTTCTGTAAATACCCCAGTTCAAGACCTTACCTATGATAATAGCTTCATCTCATATATTCAATACATATTTCTTAAGGACCAAACCCTGTGCTAATCTAATCTAATACAGATGTTAGATGTGAGCCCAGATAATACAGTATATTATAGAAAATAAAGTTAGTGAAATGGAAAAAAATTAAAAATATTTTGCCTTTAAAAATAATGTTTTTCTCTCAAAAATTAAATGAGCTAATGATTTATTGCATTACTCTTTTCAAAATACCAGTTTTTTTAATTTTTATTACTTAATCTAATTTTTGATTTAAATTCTTTTTACCTTGTCTTTAATTTTAAAAAAATTATTTTGTGCTTGTTTTAGGTTTATTTTGTTGCATTTCTTCTTATTTTAATTATATGCTCAATTCATTAGTCTGTTCTTTTTTTTCTTTTGTTCATAAAACTGTTCATAGGTATATATTTACTTTTAAGAAAAACATCAGTTATTTTATGCTGTTTCTCCTTAAAGGAAATATTTGGCTTTGGGGTTTTTTTGTTTTGTTTTTGTTTTTGTTTTTTACTATTTCTACCCCCAAAATCTAATACAGTAATAAAAAAACTTAACAAATAACTGATGAACTGAGTTGAACCACGGAAATTCCCAGCAAGTTGTATCCCTTATAAACACAGTCCCCACCACCACCACACCCCCAAACAGCAAAATAAAACAACATAAAAAAATTGTAATTGATATCACAGTTTCTGGCACATAATAAATTCTTTTTAAATGCTTTTTGATTGACTGATAGTGCTTACAACATTATAAATCAGTAGTTTGCCATTTGTTAAAAGCAAAAGACGGGTATATGTTTTATAAGCTTTTACCAATGTTATCCAATATTTTATATGAATTTTTATGCTTTTTAGAGTTATCTTCTTTTGTATGACTTTAACAATTTCCTATTATGTTCTTTTGTATATGGTGGCTCACACACATTAAGTTCTATATATACATGAGCTATTATTGTTATTATTGGCATTGATCTGTTTAAGCTGTATTATGCCACTCTTTAAACCTGTATTTCTTTGAATGGTTCATAATGGCCTCATCAAATAAATTTTGTCAAATATTTTGTTCACATATTAAATACATTTTCTATCTTTTTGTCATATTTGTCAAACTCTAAGAGAAGAATTTAAAATCTCTCTAGAATTTCTGTCAGGATTTTTTGACTTTGATTAATTTTCTAAGAACTTATTTGATATGCCAGTTAGTCCATATGTATTTAATATTAATGTTGTTTCATTATGTATGATACCTATAATCAAAATGTACCTGAAGTTTTCTTTTTTGTCTCCTTCATTTTTGTCTAGGATTCATATGGATATCTAAAATCATAAATACAAATCCTGCTATTTTTGGATTTAAGAGAAGCACAATAGTTTTTATTCTAGTGTTTCATTTGAATCTATGTGAGTCCCTTTGCTTTATATGTATTTTTGTAAGCAAAGAAATTATAGTTAGTTTTCAAGTCAATTTGCAAATTGTTACTTTTTATTACCAAAGTCAATTCATTAATATTTAAGAATATAATTTTAAGATGTTTTCCTCCTTTAGAATCTACCGCATTTTTTCTTTTGATTATTACCATAGTGACCATTTTACTTTGAACAGCCTAATTGTAATCTCTTTGCTCACACACAGCCCTACCATTACCACCCATACTAACCATAGATGAAGTTTAAAATAAGGTCCAAATAAACTGCCACTTCTAACATGAAACCACACCTTGTCCTCCCTTTTCTGTCTTATTATAAATAAATACGAAATCTCCTTCTGAAATTTTTCACTTTCTTCTTCCTGGAATTGTATTTTACATTTACTTTGTTATCCCTTTTTTTTCCCAGTTTTTTGGATGCATACCATTTCCCCAATTCACTTTTGAGCTTATTGAGAATAAGATTTTTGTTATATTCCTTCTAGACCATAAGCTCTGTGAGAGCAAGGACTTTGTATTATCTAAATTTTGCATCACTTCCAGTACCTGGCATACTCCTCTACATGCAGTAGGCACCTAATAAATACCTAATGGTATTGAAAGATAGGTAAGATCTTAACTAGCTCCTTAACTAAATAGAATATAGGTTTGTTTGTTTTTTTAAGTCATTGATGTTGTCCATTGTAGTCAAATAACATGTATTAAAGAAAATTTCTAAATAGCATTTCTTGAGTTTCTAGATTTTAGAGCTATTTTGTATTATTTGTATGACTTTATCTTGAAAACAATACTATTGTCCTCAAGAGAAACTTTCGCTTCTGCTAATTAATTTGCAGAGAATACATAGACATTACTTCTGTCCTCATGAAAGCAAAACCATTATGGCAGTATGAGAGAGTCCAGAGAAAAAAAATCTTGGAGTTACATACAGAAAAGGGAGTATGATACCCTTTACCTTATTATCAGAGCTACTATGGCATACAGTATGAACTGTGTACTGTACAATATGTACTATGTACTGTGGCACATAGCTCCATTTGGAGATAAGGCAAGAGCAGATTCACCTGCATTTGCTGTCAGGCATGTAGCAGCAGCTTCTATCCATCTACTCCCTATGCCGCTTCCAGAACTAAAAAGATTTTTTTAAGTTGATCACTCAATGAGACAAATAGGATTCTGGTCCTATGCTGCAGTTAACTGTAAATTCTTAATAAGATGAGACTGTGAGAAGAACCTGAGAAGCCTCCTTCTCCCTCTATACTCAGAAAATATTTATTCAGTAGTAGAAAGAATACTTTGAACATCTTTTAAATTTGATGATTATCAATATAATTAGAATAATTTATAATTATGCTTCCCAAAGATCTTCTCTCTCTTCTCTCTCTCTCTGTCTCTCTGTCTCTGTCTCTCTGTCTCTCTCTCTGTGTCTGTCTCTCTCTCTGTCTCTCTGTCTCTCTCTCTCTCTCTCTGACTCCCCCACCCTATGCCATGTTGACTTCTTCCACTTGAGTTTTCATACAAACTGTTTATCTCATTTATCTCAATGCACGCATGCTGTGCACGTGTACACACACATGCACATGCACACATCTCAAGAATGGGAGTTAACTGATGCTAACTATCATGGTCAAGTTTTCATCTGGGATTATTTGAGAATTCTGAAATAATAAAAAAAGGTATAATTTAATAAATAATGAATTTACCTACTGATTGGATAAATCTGCAACACTGGCCCTTCCTAGTCATTTAGGGAAGCCAGAGTGAATTAAAAAAAATACTATATGTGCCACTTTAGCCTGATGCTTATTTTTAAGGGCAAGAAATGTGGCCAGATAATACATTTGAATATGCCTATCATTTATAGTTAGGACCTTCCTTCATTTGTCCATACACTTTCTTCATATTTCTTCCTCAACGCTTGTACTCAGTGGCTTAGTCATTTTAAACTGATTTCCCTTCCTGTTTGTCACTTCTACCAACACAAGGGTGTTGGAAGGATTAATTAGTTAACATGTAAGATTCTTTGAAGATGAAAAGCTCTCTGAAATTGCTAGGCAGTGGTAGCATTTCTGTCTAGTACTCATTTCTCCTCTTTATATTTGTAAAATTCATCATGTTCTTTTTAACCCTTTTGACCAGCATTAACTCGGGATTTTTTAAAGTTACCCTTATCTTTTCTCCACAAGCCTCAAAAGTCTTCATTTACCTATATAGTCTTCTTTGGTGCCCTCTCAATTCTTCTGTTACAAATGTGAGTTCATTCTTACCTAGAGATTGTGGAGTGCATTATCATATCAACCTATCTGGTTGTTTTTCTCCTCCGCATTTTCCATTTTTGTTGGAATTATAGTCTGACACACCTAGAGCACGGAAGAGGAAAAGAAAACTGACTTTTGCTACATTTTGAGGACTTGAGCCCTGTGTGCTATTAATTTAGGACAAATGCCATAGTTCAAAGGGCATGGGAAGTTATTTGTGCAATTCAGTGATAAAATAGTCACATAGAAGGAAGAAAGAAGCAATTGCTTTCCTAGCTAGATTTAAATTTTCTACCCAACTAAGTGACATTAAAATGTCTTTATTGGAGCTATATGCACATTCAAGAAAATTTAAAGAGAAGACTGAAAAAAGTCAGTCATTTGTCACTGGATATAGGTACAACGTGTCCTCTACTCACAAAATAGTTTGGGAAGTCAAGGAGAAGATGATATAGAAACCATTGGAGGAGACCCAATTTGTAACAAGGAAATTCATTTCAGATAAGCATGTTATTCATTTGGGCTGATTATCCAGTATTTATCAAAACTATTCTAACTACCAGTGGTACAATTTCTGCTTTACCAAACAAGGTTTCTTTCATTGAATATGAGTAGGAATAGTCTACAGCTGGTTTGTCTACAACTCTTCGGTTATTTTCCCATTCTGATTCTAAAGGAACTGCAGTTACAGAAGAGCACCAGTCAAAGCCAGTTTATTAAGAAAGTGTCTTTCTAAAGATGTTGCTTTGTTTTTTTTTTTCTGAGAAGACATAACCAAATCTTTGTTTTAGCCAAACTTTGCAGGTCACACCTCCTATCCAATATAATTTGTCACAAAAAGACTTTTTAACGGACTAAATGTCTTGCAAAAACTTCTTTGTTTGGAAATTCCTGGATCAAATGTATTCTAAGGAATTAATTTACACATGTCTGAGTTATAAATTTGTCATGGCTTGAGTCTACAGTAGAATAAACAGTGATCTATCAAATATAAGCTCCTTGAGGGGAAGGACTATTTATATTTTGCTTTCTCTTTGCATCCCTAGCCCTTGACATTGTTCCTGAGATGTAGTAAGCACTTAAGAAATACTTATTGAGTAATTGTTGACAGACTGACTGAAGGCCCAATTACGAAGAACTATTTTATTAAATTTTTTAAGTGGGTGCTATAGATAAGTATCGAAAAGAATGAAAGTCACTTCTTTCTCCCTCCATCTCTTTATACAGTCTTTAGTAGAAAAGAAACCTGAGGGAAAGGGCACAAAGTATAAGGGCCAAAGAGTTTTTTAGTTGACTAACCAAACATAATGTCTTGGGATATCACTCAAGAGAGTTAGCACTTCCATGCTGCAAGCGCAACTATGGCAAGAGAGTGTGGAAATAAGGCTGAACATTGATTGGAACAAGGGGGCTTCATTCTTTATGGTTCCATAACAGGAGATTGAAAAGATACACTGAGGAAACAGCTACCCCTTGGTGGAATCCTGCCAACTTAAAGGGAAAGGAGAAACTCAGCCTGAGTTTGCAAAAGCTTCAGTATTTCACTGGAAATTCAGAATTTCATTGAAAAGTCTGTGAATTTACAGACTATGTGCCAAATTCTTTTCTGCATTAAGTGTATATGAGGTTTTATGTGTAAATCAGGTGACCTGGGGTATGTTGTCTGATGCTGCTGCTACTTAGGAGGTAATTCTGGGTTGCTTAAAAGAACAAAACTGCATGTCTCAGTAACACACTGGTGAGGAACCAGAGTCAATGCAAGAACTCAACGGAAGAGAAAGATTTCTCTTCCTTCTGGCTTCTAAAGAGGAAAACAATGATTCCTGATCCTCTTAGAGAGAAACAAACAAATAAAAACAAAGAGGAAGATATTTAGAGAATCTGAAATGCGAAGTACTGATTTCCATCTTACCTTGCTAGGATTTGGAAAAATTTCCCTTGTGTGAGTCCAAAGACTGTTTTCTCTCTTGCCCTCCCAACCTCTTTTCCTTCCCCTTGTCCCTTTACTTTTCTCCCTCCCCATCAGCCCCACCCCATTCATTCTGACTTGTATAGTAAATTCTAACCTCTATAACTTCTCCAGCTTCTCTTTGTTATCTGCTCAGATAAATGGCTTTATTCACAAATGATTCTTGGAGATCGTCTTTTATATAACTAGCATTTAGTAGAAAAGAATCAAACATTTGGAAATAAATTCCCCTCATTAATCTTTAATGGATAGTGACCAGGAAAACATCTCAAAGGTTAGAACAAAATGATTTTCCCTAGTCTAGAAATATTTTAGGAGGAGGCAGATAGATAAAATCTTAATCTGGTACCCTATCTCTTATAACAGCAAAGCAGTTGGCCTTATGATTCCAATCTCTTGATGCTCTAACAGAAGGAATAGAAAATTTCCCTGGAGAATGGCAGAAAAATTATACCTATATCTATTCATGCATCCATACAAATGACATTTAGACAAACTCATGTGTATCATAATAACACAAATACCTACATTGTTGTAGTCGCTAACAAAAATATCATTTGTGTTTCTCTTAGATTTCTTTGCCCACCTTCTACTGAAGATATCTATATAATACCACTACCAACTCTTAGAACAATGGCCTCCAAAGCAGATGCTGTTTCCTGACCCTGAAAGTTATGTTATCCATCAATCAGAAAGTGAAAAGAATAATTGTATGAACTTCTCTCCTATAGCCAATTCTATATATGTAGAGTTTGTCTCCAACACTATCCTTTATCCCACCCAATACCCCCAGTCATATCCCCTCTTCTGTTGACAAAGTATCTTTAATCTAACCACTATCTTGATACCCACAGTACCAACTGCATAGGTACCACTGAAAAATGTAGCACCTCTCCTTATAAGCCTGCCTCTTTTCCCCCAAATGACATTGTGGCATGGTAGATGCCTCCTCAAAGGTCAGGTTGTTTCCTCTAGGGTTATGAGGGCTGAGTAAGATTCTTGTTTCATACTCTTTTGTCTTGGGTGAGACAAGCATGGAGGAGTTATAAGAGATCTCAGATCAAATTTTATTCTCTTTTTTTCCCATGTCCACATGTTTGTTTTTTTCTGAACTTCACTCTTACAGTCAAGGACATTACTATTTTGGTCCAAGTCATCTAGGTCCAAAACCTCAATGTCAGCTTCTGACTCTTCCTTCTATCTTTCTCCATGTAGTCAATCAGTTGCCAAACCTTGCCATGACTCACTTGGCATCAGCTCTGAAATCCATCTCCTACTCTCTACTCACACATCTACTACATTACCTAGTTCTAACTCTCATCACCTCTCACCCAGACCATTAGCTCCTAATTGTCTCTCCCTTCTTATACATCCTCCACACAGCTGCCAAAATGATTTTTCTAAAGCTCAGGTCTGACCATATCAGTCCCCTACTCAGTCAACTACAATTACTCCTTATTCATTCTGATAAGGTACCTTCATCTCACTCTTCTTTTCTATCTGTGTGTGCTTACTAATATACATGATAATTAAATCATAGAATATGCCTAGCAAATACACAATTGTACATTTTAAAATCAATTTCCATTTTTTAAATTAATAGTGGTATATGACCAAAATAGTTTGGAGACCACTGCCTTATACAATAAAAATCCCATGATAGAAGGGAGGGGAGATTGGGGGATAGAGTAGTAAGAAGCAAACACTTTTGAAAAGGGACAGGGTCAAAGTAGAAAATAGAATAAGTGGGGGGCAGAATAGGATGGAGGGAAATACAGGTAGTCTTTCACAATATTACTACTATGGAAATGTTTTGCATAACTACACATGTACAACCTATATTGAATTGCTTATCTTCCCAGTGGGGGTAGGTGAGGAGGGATGCAGGGAAAGAATCTGGAAATCAAAATTTTAAAAAGAAATGTTAAAAAAAAATTGGTTTTTAAATGAAACTGGGAAATAAGATATACAGGCACTGGGGTTTAGAAATCCATCTTGCCCTACTAGAAAGTTAGGTGGGGATGGGGGAGAATATCAGAGAGAACAGATTGAGGGAAGGGGTATTCAGTCAGCTTGCTATCTTGGGGTGGGGGGAAGGGGAAAGATGGGGAAAAAATGTGTAACTCAAAGTCTTGTGGAAATGAAAGTTGAAAACTAAAAATAAATTGGAAAAAAATGAATAAAAAAAAAAAAAGAAAAAAAAAGAAAAATCCCAGGAGTGGCATATCAACATTGCATGAAATCATCCAGTCAAATAATTTTTTAAAATATTATTTTAGAGATTTAGCATTATGCAAATAAAGTATTTGAGAAATTCTTGTTGACTGAATATTTAATGAAATATGAGCTGGCTGCAACATTTAACCAATTAGAAACTTCAAAGAAGCAAAGGAGTAAAAGATGCCATCAAGGAATTTTATGACAGAAAGAGAAACTCATCAGATCACATGATAAGTGCAAGGCACAACCAATGGATAGCCAGTACTCTACTGGTCCACTTTTGATTTTAGGAGAAATAAAGTGAGGCTTCCTACATGTTGGGAAAATCCCTGTAGAGAATTTATGAGAGAGCACAGATAAGTTGTACAAGATGGGCAGCCATGGATACAGTTATGATCTTCATTGTTGGATGAAACTTCAAAATTAATAAAACCATTTGGGTGTTTAGGTATAGTAAATATGATTTGCAAATGTCATGTAAAAGCAGTATCATATAGAGTGCTGGTTTTAGAATTTTAGAATTAGGAAGAAATAAGTTCCCATCTCCCCTCTGACATATACCATGGACAAGTCACTTTTTCTGAGTCTCAGACAATTTTTAAATACACATAAATAACAGACAAGTGTTTTTTTAATATGCATTAGTAATAAGGTGAGAATAATTTGCACCCTGAGAGTTAATACATAGACGGTATCCCAGGTTCTTGATATCTTGGTGTAAATACATTTATAATACACCATCTTAAAGAGGAGTGAAATGTAAATAAAGAACAGCTGAAGAGAAGCTGAAGAGAAGAGGAATTTTTAAAAAGTGAGTAAGCCCTAACTTGGATAATCAACCCTTGAACAATCAACATTTAAATGACAAAGGCAGAGCCTTTGTTATCAAGTCAATTACCGAATTACTGCAAGTATAAAATTATATACAAGAGATCCTTGAGAAAAATTTTGCATTTTAATTACATTGAACTGGAAATTAAATGCTCTTTCCAATTCCATGTTTGTTTTTTCTACTCTCCTTACTTGACAGCCATTGGCATCTTTCTTGAGAAAAGGCCAGAATTGTGAAAGACTTGTTTGTTTCAAAAGCTCACTTTTCCCCACTCCTCTGTCAGTTCCCTGTTTAAATGTAGAGTTTCAAGAAGTGTGAAACCCATAGACTGGAAGTATATAAGATCATTGTTAGACTGTTTTAAAAATGTGATAGCTTAAAGAGAAAGAAATATATTTGATACAGAACAGAACCAGCAGCTGGAGGCAGAGGCATGAGTTCTTAGGCCACACAGAGGTGTGGCAGGAGTTCCTTCACCCTCTCCTGCATGCTAAAGTTTATGTTATTCTCAATCATCAGGCAAACTAATATCTTACCTCTTGAGTGATTTGTAGGCCTCAGCATCCCAAAGCAGAAAAAAAAAAATACAATTGCCCTCTCTATGTGCTTTAGAAACCATGTGATTGAAAGCATGTGATGGAAAAATTGAAATTCATTACCATTGCTGCTCATGTTACCACCCATTCATGGGACTGCAGAAAATAGATGCAAGAGGCTGATTAGGTAACCTGGTTTCCTATAGTATATATTCTCCAGTGGTTCATATATCCAGTCAAATTTGGAAAGATTCAAGTGATGGAGTCACTCACTATGACCCAAGGAAGTCTATCCCATGTCAGCAATGGAGCATCATATAGATATACTGAATGAACTAGAGAAATAGGAATCAATTTTGTAATGGGAGAAAATATGAAACACTGAATACCCCTGAAACAGAACTCATATCAAGAGGCCAGTTGGCATCCTTGAAAAGAAGATCCAGATCTCAGCACAGTTCTTATCATAGAGTAGTGCTTAATAAATATGGATTGATTGGTAGAAATGATAATATAATGCGTTGAGGGCTATTATGGAAGTTAGAAAGATGTTGGTGTCTGACACCTACTAATTGTGAGACTGTGGACAAATCACTGAACCTCTCAATACTTCCAGGAAAGTCTTTAAAACAGTACAGAGCAATATTCACTGGGGTTCCTTACTATATGTTCCTTGAACAGATGAAACAACAAATCTAATTTTAAAACTGCACTAACCTTTATGCAAAAATTTTTAAAAAAGAAACAATGCCACCCTAACCATAATGCCTCTCTTTAATCTAAAGCACAGGTATTATTGTTAACCTGACATTTAAATTAAAACATCCACCACAGAAACAATACACGGAGCCAAAATATGGAAATTATATAACTAAAGTTACCGTGGAAATTGTTTTTATCCTACACATCTCAATAGGAATAGATCAACCCCACTGGGCAGAGCAGGCACCTGATCCTAAATTGTTTTACCCAAACTCTTCTTTTCTTTTCTCAGGATGAACCTCCCCATTTCATGAAAGTTCCAGTCTGCACTTGCTCACTTCATTCCCTGCTCCCCAGATCTTCTCCCCAGCATCCTAGCCTTCTCCCTCTTTCCAACTGCCTTTTAAGTTGTGTCTTCCCCCATTAGAATGCTTCTTTTGGGTAAAAACTCTGTTGTTCCTATTGGCACAACCACCACTCCCCCACCCCCCAGAACTTAGGACAGTTCCTGGTACGTTCTAAATGTTGATAAATGCCTTATCTATCACCCTCAAAATTTATGATTTTTCATATTTTTCTTTTTTTTTATTTTCAAAGGCATTAAGTTTAGTTTTTTATTGTTGTTGCTATTTTAACATAGAACATTTCTTTATTTTCTCACTAAGTGCCTTGAGAAAACAAGATTTTTCCCCCTCATTCAAGTTAGAGCCATTCAGGAGATATGCGAAGATAGTAGAGTATATCAGAAAGAGCAGAGGATTTGGAGTTAAAAGATCTGTAATCAAGTCCCAGCATCACCACTGAAGTAACTTTGTCACCTTGGGCAACTCATTTAATCTCTGTAAGTGCTGGTTTTCTCATCTGCAAAATGGTGTAAATATTAAGTGTGTTGCCTATCTCACAGGACTGCTCTGAGAATCAAATGACGTAATGGATATAAAAGTGCTTGTCACTCTATAGCATTCTATTTTTTTTCAATCATGGCAAAGAGAATAAAATTTCCATAGTTTGGAATAAAATCTTGCAACTTTTGGGTCTAGAGACTAAAATTTAGAAATAATCTATAAAACCTCTGCTTTTTACTAATAAGCAAAATGAGACCAACATAAAGACTTCTTTAAAACCTTTTCAAGGTTCCAGAGAAAGTGACATATCTGGAGGTATTAATAAAAATAGAAAAGTTAGAAGAAGGAGCAATTTTGAGGAGGAAATTGAGTCAGGTTCAGACATGTTGAGTTTGAGATGCCAGCAGGAGATAGGTCCAGGAGAAGGAATAGACCAGGTATTTGGAAATGAGAGAACTCAAGCAAAGACATATCCATTTGGAACTCTGACCTCTGCAGTACCTAGCAAACAAAGAAAATGCAAGCCTTCCCTTGCAGAATCTGTTATAGGGCTTAATGTTGCTGGATTCAGTTCCAAGTTCTAACAGATGGGGATTAGTTTAGGTGTGAAGTCATCATCATATTTTGGCTTATTGTTGCATATGTGTTTTTAAATTTGGAAGGCTTCTCAAAAATACACTTAGCATGAACATGCAAGAAAGCAGATCTTGTTACTGAAAACAGCACCTTCCAATGACAGACCTGAGACACAGGTACAAATTAAATATTATCCTGCAGATCAATCTTGTCTAAAAACAGTGCACTGTCCTGTTTCCTGCTGTCCTCAGTGCTTGGGGTCAGGAATAAACAGGATAGACTCCAGTCTTAGGAACATAGCTTTTCAACACTGACATGAAGCCAAATAGAAAACCAGATGACAACTTGGAAAAGAACCCAAGATGCTTCCCAAAGCACATTATGTGAGAATATTATTTATTGGATGCTTTATAACTGAGATGCTAATAATGCCAGACCAAGCACAGTGTTGAGTAAACATGAATTATATTATGATGAACATACATGGTAGCTATTAAGTGAAACTTTGAGTACTAATGTAGTTTGAATGTCTACAATGAATGTCAACCAGGCATAATGAAACTCAAGCCCATCCTGAGAGATAAAAAGCTATAAGCAAACCATTTTCTGACTGTGTCACTAACAGAGACCAGCAATGAGGTTACTTTGAATACAGGTTCCTTAAAACCTGATATTCCCCTATTGTAATCTAAAGACAAATATTTGTCACATAGAATAGTTGTCCATTTTCAAATAAAGATCTGGAAATATTTGGTTCTCAAGCAACCTAAGATAAATGACAAGAAACAGAAGCAAGGTAAAGTGAAGACCTGCCCTTCTTTAAAAAAAAACAAAATAAAAACTTGTAGGAATTCTATTAATGACAAAAACTACCTAAGACTTTAATGTTGGAAAGAAGTTCATCCTGCCTAAAAGTAACCTTAAATGCCACAGGAAAATGTCCTAAGATTTTTCAATCGTCTACGTCAGAGAACAGGATTTTTTTTTTTAGCTCAGTTATATATATATATATACTATTTCAAGAGAATTTCCCTTTCATATAAAGTAATGAATGAGCAAATCAGTGTTTATTGAAGCAGAACATATTCAATCTGAAGTAAGATTTAAACAGCTGTAATTCAAGGAACTACAAAGGATATTTTCATCTCGGAAAATTTGCAGTAATCCCAGAATTAACCACCTTTTGTACATTAAATAAATTATAAAATACCTTTTCATACCTTTAACATTCAGAAGATCTCTGTTATTTTAACTATGACTATTTGTAAGGGAACCAAACTTCAATTTTCTCTCCAAATAGATTTAATTTTATTATTCCCTCAGTATTCCTAGGAATCAAACTAAGTAGGTTCTTTATACTGCTATTATTCATTTCCCTGACTTTCTAAGAAATATTTTTAAAACAGGGTCAATTACAGGTATCTTACAGGCACAAACTCAATTTAGGGCAGCGGTTCTCAACCTGTGGGTTATGTTCAATTTGTAGCAATGAAAATACATCCTACACATCAGATAGATTCATAACAGTAGCAAAATTACAGTTATGAAGTAGTAACGAAAATAATTTTATGGTTGGGGATCAC
>CM053585.1:493924881-493940339 GCA_028646515.1 Pseudochirops corinnae | reverse complement strand
ATAATATATATATATGTATGTGTGCATATGTGTATGTGTATATATGCACATATGTGTATATATACATGTGTGTATACATACATGTATGTGTATATGTATACATACACATGTGTCTACATAGGAGCATATATATGCATATGAATACATATGTGAATGTGTGTATATGTGTTTACATAGACAGAGGGCACAGGATCAATTTAATAGTATAGGATGATATTTTAAAAGGTAAAATTGAAAGGTGGGAGAGGAATAGAATGAGAGGAGACAGGGAGAGGCAGGATGGGGTTAATCATCTCATACAGAAGAGGCAAGGGATAACTGTTACAATGGAGTGGAAGAAGAGGAAGGTAAAAAGGGAATGTGTCAACCTTACTCTCATTGAATGTGGCTTAAGGAAGGAATGACACACACTCTAAATTGGGTATCTTGCCCTACAGGAAATTAGGGGGTAAAGGGATGAGAGGGGGGATGATGGAAGGGATGGCATGGTGGGAGAGGGAGGGTTATTAGAAGCACACACTTCTGTAAAGGGACATGGACAAAGTACAGAATAGAACAAGTTGGGGCAGGATAGGAAGGAGGGAAATATAGTCAGTCTCTCACAATATGTCCATTGTGAAGATGTTCTGCATAACTACACATGTACAGCCTGTATTTGAATTACTTTTCTTTCCAGTGGGGGTGGGTGATGATGGAGGAAGGGAAAGAATCTAGAATTTAAAGTTCTAAGATCAAATGTTAAATTTATTATTATTATTATCATTATGATTATGATTATTATTAATTACATGCAACTGGGAATTAAGATATGCAGGCACTGGCGTAGGGAGATCCATCCTGCCCTACCAGAAAGTCAGAGAGGTGATGGGGGAGGCCATAGCAGAGAACAAATTGGGGGAGGGGATATACAGTGGGATCGCTGTTTGGGGCTGGTGGGTAGGGGAAAGACAGGAAGAAAATTTGTAACTCAAAATCTTGTGGAAATGAATGATGTAAACTAAAAATAAACGAAAGTTAATTATGAAAAAATGAAAAAATAAATTACTTATATAGAATAAAAAGTGTTAAATATACTTTAATTGTCATGAATTAAATTTATTAAAGTGAAATGACCTGACCGTTGAATAAGAAAATGTTGGATTCGAGTCATGTTCATACAAGCTTGGAGACCATCAGAAAGTCACTTAACCTCTCAGTACACCCAAGCAGCACTCCAAGACGACAAACTACTGATGAATTTCTGATTGACATATTTGTGATAGGAAGGAAGGAAACGAGGAAGGAAGGAAGGAAAGAAGGAAGGAAGGAAGGAAAGAAGGAAGGAAGGAAGGAAGGAAGGAAGGACGGAAGGAAGGAAGGAAGGAAGGAAAGAAGGAAGGAAGGAAGGAAGGAAGGAAGGAAGGAAGGAAGGAAGGAAGGAAGGAAGGAAGGAATTTCACCAGGAAAACCAAACCAAACTAATTTCACTGGGCTGATGAGCTTTGACTTAAATTACTTGGATGGCTAGATAGCACAGTAGATAAGAGTATGAGGTCTAAAATCAGGAAGATGGAGTTCAAATTCCGACTCAGACACTCACTAACTGTGTGACCCTAAAAAAACTAACAACCTCTGTTTGCCTCAATTTCCTTATCTACAAATTAGGATAATAATAGCACCTATGTCCCAGGATTAACGTGAACAACAAATAATGTAATAATTATAAAGTCCTTTAATAACACAGTGCCTGGCACAGAGTAAGAATTATATAAATGTTAGCTATTATTATTACTTTGGGCTCTTACATTAACAAGAGGTTATGTGACCAATAGGTATATTTTAAAATTCTACAAAATCATTAAACATAAATCATAAACATAAGTTGAATTACTTCTTGTGGGAAAAAATTATTCATTTTAACAGAATGACAAAGGGATCAAAAAAGGTTCAACTAACATATGTTATGGCTTCACACAGGTCTGGCTACAGGATAACTATAGAACTCCAGAAAACTGGAAAATTTTGCACATGGTACACGCAGTGCAGCGTATGCCCTCAGATGCTGCTAAGAATGCCATCGTGGTTTTAAGTGGAGTAAAAGGAACAAGGGCTAGGGAAAGGTTTACCTATATCACAATGTTCTTGTATGACATATGATTTGGGTTCCCGGATATAACACCTAGCAAGAGCAACTTCCAAGGTTCTGATTATGAGCATAGTAACTCTCCATTTATTCAGTAACAGATTAAGGCCAAACATTCACAGAAAAGAAAAAAATCAAAATACAGGGTAACTCATTCATTTACTAAGTCCTCAGTTCAATCACAAAGTAAAAAAGTCAAAGTACTCCACCCCTGGATAGTCTCAATTGGAGATTAGTTTCCAGTCATAACCAAAGTATGTTCATTTGGTCAGTCACAAAGTATAAAGGTCATCCACCCCTAGGTCACAACTAGGTTACAATATCAACACAGCATTCAATACCCAAGGAGAGGTCTTTTCTTCATCTTGACCCAAGGCAAGTTCTCAGCAGTTCTTCTTCCTGGGAAAACACAGCTTAACAGACACAATAACAAACACACACATTGCCAGTATCCTCATCAGTTTACTCTCTGCTTATGAAATCGACCTAGACCCAACAACATGGTCTGAGGAATCAGCACAAATCATAGTTCCAGGACCCCTGAAAACATCAGCAAATCCCTCCTCCAGGATTTCTGTAAACATACAACAAGAAAATCCTCTTTCAGTGCTTCTGAACCAACAGCAAGGTCCCAGGACTTCTGCACAATGTCCTCCATCAGCAGATGAATCTGACAAAGTGTCACCAAAACAGACAAAGTACCAGCATCACAGTCATGCTTCCTCCCAGTTCTCCTCTCTTCTCATTTCTCAGGAGTTCTCAATTCTCAGTTCAGCCTCTAGATGCTGGCTCCCAGAAGTTCTTCTGACCTCTCTCAGCTTGGGCCTCTCCCTATGCAGGGCACCAGCTTCTCCCACTTCAGCCCCCTCTCATCCCATCAACAAGTCCATCCCATTGTGGGGTTCAAATTCCATTACCATTACACCATATTCAGCTTAATATTTTCAATATTTTAATGAATAAATACACCATCTCACAGGTGAATGATTACACTAGTCTTAGCCAATTTACTGGACTCTAATCCCTCCTCTTCCTAAGCCATTTTAACAACTATTGCTTTCCTAAGATATTTCTTTTATAATGTCACTTCTTGTTCAAGAGCTTCCAATGACTCCCTGCTCCTGAACACATTAAGTATAGATATCTTATGCCTATCTTTGTCACTAACATAAACAAAATTTTTTTGTCCATGGCTGGCACCGAGAGTTTAGAACCATATTTAGTATTTATATTTCAGTTAGTCCTTGTTTTAGACCATGAAGTACTACTGAACTAGAATTTGTTTAGTCCAACCCTTAACAGTAATAGTTTTGCACTGAGCATGGTAAGTATTAGGACAAAAATACAGGCCTCTCTTTTCACAGAGAACTCTCTCAGATGAAATTACACATTAAAAAAGAATTTTGATTTTGATTTGGACTTCTGAATCTACCCTACCCTTTGACTAAATGATTCTAATAAACATCCTGGGCAGATCAGCTGTGCCATACATGGAAACCTTGTACGTCTAACCTAGTAAGAAATGGCTTAATATGTACGATGATAAACAGGAAAGTTCATCTATTCTCTGAGTTCCCAGAAGGCACTGGGAAGCTTAGCAAATTTAGAAAATAATGAGTTTTATACTTTATCCATAGGTAAAGTCACCTAACCTTTCAAAGGCAGTTAATAATGGATAGAGAGCTAACTATGGAATAAGGAAGACAGGCTCCAATACCTGCCTCATATATATTAGTTGTATAAACAATTACAAGTGCCTTAACCTATAAATGCCCAAGCATAACTCTGAAACTATGAGCTCTTTTATAATGGTAGAGGGAGTTTCCATGTCAAAAGTCCCCTTGATGAATGAATGAATGAAAAAACATTATTAATTATCTACTATATGCTAGACACAGTTCTGAGCACTGAAAATAAAAAAGACAAGACAGCCCCTACACTCAAGGAGCTCACATTCTAATAGGCAAAGGCAATATATATTAAGGAATAATGACCAGAGAGTTTTGGTCTAGAAAGTGTAACAAGGATAGTATGTTGAATGGAGTAATAGATTAAGTAATTGAAATATCTATTTAATGAATGCGAGTACTGATTTGAAACAATTCCCAGAGATAGATGTGAAAAGAAATAAGGGGAGGGGTCTATATCACAGTATGATTTGAATATCACCAGATAGTAATGGGTTTAGATCAGGCTAGGCCCCATTCAGTAGCACAGTAGTCCAGAGCGGGAGCTGGAGTTCCACAAGGCTGAGGGTAGAGTTTAGAAACATGGCATTAAGATGGCTGGAGAGCATCATGGCAGGGCTTGGTTAAGTTAGATTTGGAGAACTCCCATGGATGAACTCAGGAATTTTTTTTTTAAATGATTTTGCTTCAGTCTTCTGAACCTACCTTATTCTTTTGCCAAATGATTCTAATAACCATCCTAACTTGTTTCTCTTAGGTCAGCTCTGCCATACATGGAAATCTTATACTTCAAACTTAACAAAATATGATCTAATGCATAGCATGATATAAAGCAAAGTTTATCCGCTCTCTGACTTCCTAGAAGGCCCTGAGAAGTTCAGCAAATTTATCATTAAGTAGCCAAAGCCATTCCCTTTTATTGAATTGGATAAATAAAAGTATAGTTATTGTATAAACAATATAAATTTCTAGTTACAGAATAACTTTGTCTCTAAGTAGCTATGTGATCTTTGGCAAGTCAAAGCCTGTATAGAGCTATATTTCCTGCCTGTGAAATAAGAAGCTTGATTGTCAACCTAGATGACCTCAAAAGTTTTTTTTTCCTTCTCTAGAGTTCTCATCCTGTGATTCTAAGAATCCAAGCCAATTTTTAAAAAAAGAACAAAGGAGAAAAACAGTAAATGACAGGAGTAGCATCTTCCTGAGGCTTTAGCTTTAATAACTTAAGTACAGCTTAATAACACAAATCCAGTTTTGAGCATAAGCAAGCAAATTCCACCCCCCAAAAATGGAAAGCATTGTCTGCTAACGTATTCAGTTTCAGTATAAGTGCCAGAAAAAAGAATAAAACCCAAATATGGCTTCAGTTCTAGGATTAAGACCAGTAAAAACGAAAAGGGCCTAATAGGTAAGATCATCACCTAGAAGAGGTAAAATCCAAAGTGAGAGGTTCAGGATTTCAAAATGAAGGATGAAGACTTTTCCTTGACTTCATTTATTCTAGATAGAATGAGACCTGTGGTTGCCCTATTATATCTGGCCTCCACTGAACTTACTCACCAAAGTTAGATAAAAGCATTATGCAAAAATGTCCAGGTGGCAAATGACAATTCTAGTACCCAGAAGTCTTTGGGCTTCTTGTAATTTCCACTAAAATTACAAGAGTCTATCTCAGTAATAATTTTCAGCATTTCTATTCTGGCTCATGAAAATCTCCAGAATCTGCCTGGGCTTTTAAATTTATACTTACTGAAAGAATAGACTAGAGGAGCTGGGATGATTCAGTAGAATGCTTGCTGAGAAGTGGGTATATGATGCCAAGTATTGGTGGCAGTGAAGTTGGAAGGTAACAATTTACTAAATCTAATAAATTGGGTATCCAGGACTTCAATATAATCAGAGATGTAGATCTTCTCCTGTTTTGCAGGTTCTAGTTGTTACCACCTCCATCTGCTTAACTCTCCTCTTCTCCCTTTTCCTGTTCTCTGATACCCTGTTCTGACTATCTAGCACTGAGATTTGTTCAGAATGAACTCTATAATTTGTAGTCTTAGAGGGGTGCTTGGGGCACTAAAATGTTAAATGACTTAGAGGTGAGACTCAAACCAAAATCTTTCTGACTTTATGGATGTTTTTCTAAACCTTCTGCAATAAGGTTGAAATCTTGGGTCTGAAGAATAATTCCATTCATAATAATATGCTATCATCTACTTAGACTCAGCACACATCTTTCTAGTTACCAATTGGTTTCTGGCAGTTTTGAGTCCTCTAAAATGGTATTCTATCACTTGCTACCATGTAATCTCACTGGGAGAATTGTGATCCTTTAAAATGTCAATTTCTATACTTTTTCACTTCCTCATAATACCTACCACAACACTAAAGAAATTGTAGGTGGTTTGTAAAAATACCTGTTGATTGATTGTGTTGTTCTCTTCCTAACTAATCAAAGCTGGAATATCAAAGCCTGGAAATCTCTGGATACCTTCTAATGAGCTTTATAACTTTGATTATTTCCTTTCCCAGTGTGTACAGGTCACTTCATATTTGCATTGCTAACAAGCCTCTTTCAAATTATGTTGACAATTTAGGTGGTTTTAAAGGAAACAATTGTTCTCAGCATTAGACCACTGCATGCCAAGCAGCAGTACAAGGCTAACCTCTACAAATGGGTCATAGGGAAGAGAAATAATATGGAGTGGGTAATAAAGTACAGGACAAGGAGTCAAGAAGTCTTTGGTTTAAAACTCACCTCTGACACATCTAGGTGGCTGTAAGCAAGTCATTAATTTCCTAGGACTTTGGAGTTTGTAACATTAAAATGGGTGAAATACCAGCAATGTTAATCTCTCAGAATCATTTTGAAAATCAAAGGATAGAATGTTTGAAAATCACTTTGCAATCTTTAGAGGGCTAATGTGATTGTCAGCTATTATT
The DNA here is from genome assembly GCA_028646515.1 of Pseudochirops corinnae. Classification (NCBI taxonomy): domain Eukaryota; kingdom Metazoa; phylum Chordata; class Mammalia; order Diprotodontia; family Pseudocheiridae; genus Pseudochirops; species Pseudochirops corinnae. The sequence goes on along the minus strand of CM053585.1, from coordinate 493,933,592 downwards.
ATATTTCTACTACAGAACCTCCATAGAAAGCTATAGCTTTTTAACCAATCCCATTCATCTCTGGCATAATTTCATTTAATTTTAAATTTGGTCAGAGGAACCTTGCAAATCAAATGGTTCCTCACTAAATTTTCTTCTATTCCTAGAAAATGAGGTGAGAAACAAACAAAAAAAAATGCAAGCTATTAATATGGCACCTGTGACTCTAAGAAATTTTCACTAGAAAGATCTTGAATAATAAACAGTGACCTTTTACTTCAATCAAAATTTGGCAGCAGCATCTAATGTGGTTCCTGATTTGGTTAATTGTGTCTGGTAGCTTGTTAAAATCCATCCACATAAAGAACGTTTCTAAACTGCCAGATTATCCCTGCTGGCTTAATTGGCAAGGACTAGTTTCTGCAGCCAGAAGACATGTTAGTTAAAGAGCAGACTTCTCAAGGTTTACAAAGAATTGGGATTCTGCTACTCCCACACCTTAATTTACAGTCATAATCATCATAGTATATGGTGGCAGTGGGGGTGAGGCAGCTCAAAGTTGTGCAAAACTTCATCTCTCCCTTACCCACTCAGCAGTCAGGCAGGAAGGAAAAAGAATAGGGAATCACCCTTTCTGTACCTTTTGAATATTTCTTGATTCCAGCTCAGCAGTGAATCAACAGTCTTTCTCTTTAGAAAGTGGTTACTGACATGAACCAATTAAAAAAAAAATCTGTACATGATCCAAACTGAGAAGCAGGTTCCTTCCATTAAGAATATCATCAGACCTTTCTCTAAACAGGAACCTCAGTCTTTTCCACATAGGAATTGCACCAGCACAACATATAACTTCCCATTAACACCTTTATTCAAAATTCATTGATTCAAGAAATATTGATTATGTTGTCTATTATGGTCAGAACATGAATGGATATGATATCAAGTCTGCATGAGAGATAACCCTTGCCCTCATGAAGTTTACAATCTAGGAAAAGGAGAAATAGCTTACATGTAAATAATCCCTGAAGGTTTACAAAATGCTTTTGTCAAAGCAGCTCTAGGAGATAAGTAATATATCATCATCATTCCCACTCTAGGGACCGAAGCTAGGTCTCCAACACCTTACTCTGTAAAAGATCCTGTGAAATCTATGTCATCATAAGACATCAAGTATATTCTAAGTACATGTAAAAACCTACAAACCCCCAAACTGTCAATGCTATACAAAGAATAAGGGTTTAAGATATAGAAGGAATAAGATAGCCACACTGGTCAAGTGAGGAGTGGGGGAGTGCCAGCAATTCTCTTCCCCAACTCCCAAGTTTTAAATTTCTCCCTTTTTTCCTTTGTCATCAACATGGCTAGGAATCACTTCTATTAAGTTCCAACAATAACTTAGCTCTGGTTTTTACCCCAAATGAGAATTTCACATCAGTTCTCATGAGATGGGGAAAGGGTGATGCAAAACTTAGTTCAGGTTCATGCATTCCAGCCAAATAACTGGTGAGTCTAGCCAAGATTCAGGTTTCTTCTGAAATGTTATTTTAAAAGTTTTAAAGATTTGGTTCCTTCACTTCAGCATACCTCTAGGAGTAAAGTCTCAAAAAGTTATTTCTTTTCCTTCCCCCAACCTATCCCCACCACCCAGTAATAGAAGATAGACACAGTGGTGCCAGGGCTTGGCTTGTAGTGGTAAAACTGAACAACTGTAGAATCAGAATCAGAACAGTAAATCAATCACTATTCAATGACACTCTTCTAAGCAAAAAGGAAGAGCTGAAGGAAGGAAAGAGCCTGGCAGAAGAGAATCCTGAAAAAGAAGAGGGGGGTGGGGAAGAGGAGAGACAGGTAAGAGAGAATGGAGAGAGAGAGAGAGAGAGAGAGAGAGAGAGAGAGAGAGAGAGAGAACTTCAATTGTTTGCTTGCTTGCAGAGGTGAGTGGAAAGGTCGGAACAGAAAAAGAGGGGGAAAAATCAGACATACCTGAAGTCTAGACCTGAAGAAGTGAGAGACAGTTGAAAATAGAAAATAGGATGAAACAGGGAAATAGAAAAGAGGATGAAAAACTGAGAAAGAGGAAAGAAAAGGGTAAAGGAAAGACTGGGAGAGAGGGAGAAGAGAGAGAGTAGGGAGAGAAACAGAGAGAGATGGAGACAGACAGAAACAGAGACAGAAAGTGAAAGAGATACACTGAAGGAAGCAGAGAGTTAGAGATAGAAAAGGAAGCAAGGATAAAGTTAGAGGCAGAGAGAAACTGAGCCAGAGTTCCAAAAGATAGAGGCAAAGAAAAACATATCAAAAAATTGAAAGGGAAGACAAAGTAGAGATGTGAATATGCCACCACCCATCCACCCAAGAGATACAGGAAATGGGAGGAAAAAGTTTAAAAGCTGTAATAAATATTGAAAATTCTGACTGAGCAAAGGGATCCTCACAAGTGAAGAGAACAAAACATAGTAACTCTTTAGTTCGAAAAAGAAAAAAAAATTAAAACAGAAGGTCATTACCTTATTAATCCCCTCCCCCCCAAAAATAACATTGAGACATAGTCTAGAGGGGAGTATTCATAGGCTTTACTTCACTGGAAGAGCCAAATGCAATGTGTCAAGTGAGAAATATAACTAAATTACTTTGTTTTGTGGATCAGGAAAATTTTGGTAATCAAAGTAGTTATTTATTACAGCCTCTCCAATGTATCAGCCATAGCAATGACAGAATACTTGGTAACATCTGGATGATCTTAAAAAAAACACAGATGTGAGGGAATTTTCCCAAACAAGTGCATTATTACACTTTATTTTTGAAAACATGATTTAAAATACCTTGGCCAATAACAGTTGAAGCTATGCTCGTAGCCAGTGAGCTTCTTTATTATGTATGGGGGGAGTGAGGGGGATTAATATGATTATTCTATGTTAAATGGAATGGAGAGAGGGAAGGAGGGGGGGCAAATGAAAGAGGAAGGACAGAAAAAGAAAGAAGAGAGAAAGAAAGAAGGGAAGAAAGAAGGGAAGGAAGGAAGGAAGGAAGGAAGGAAGAAAGGAAAGAAGGATGGAAGGAAGGAAGGAAGAAGAAAAGAAAGAAGGAAAGAAAGGAAGAAGGCAAGAAGCAAAGAAGGAAGGAAAGAAAAGAAAGAAAGAAAGAAAGAAAGAAAGAAAGAAAGAAAGAAAGAAAGAAAGAAAGAAAGATTAAATAAAGAAGGATATTGGGACAAAGCCATGATCCAATTCTTAGCTTTCTCAAGTAATTGTGAATACCTCTGTAGTAAAAGCTGCTAAAAATGCAATCTCATTACTCATAAAATGCTATTGTTCACCCAGTTAAAAATAAAATTTCCCAAAAACACTTCAATGGAAAAAGGTCATAATAGTCTCCCCATTCCCCTCCCCCATACAGGTAGTTGAGGATATTGTTTCATCAGCCAAAGCTATTCCATTTTGTCTGACAGCTTCTTTCCTTCTCTTTGCTAAAAGGGACTATACTCCAAAAACTTTACAGAACACTCTCCTGACTGAATAATCTTGACTCCGTGGATTATCCTCAAACAGCTGTGAGGAACACAAAAGCCTTTCCTAGAACACAAGAAAAAAAAAAAACTGGTGGAGCCTGGGGGCAGAATTTTTTCCCAGCTCTCAAGTGATTTTTAAGAGCCAGCCAGTCTGGAAAATGTTGAATTTGTTTGTAGGAAAGGTAAACACTGCCAAAATCAACAAGTTCCTTCCTTAGGGGGGCTGTAGAGCAAATTGGTCTGCAGATTAAGACAGTTTAGTCAACTCATGGTGGAGGTGAATCGAACCCCTCAGGCACCCAGCCTTTACCCCAGAAATGTATTAGAAAGCTGTGATAAATCTTTTCTGGAGGAATTATATCCCATGTGCTTGAGAGGTAAAGGAAATTAAAATTGATTTTCCTATAAATATTTGAGCCAAAATAGTGGGATTTTTTTTCTTTCATTTATTTATTTATCTATTTATTTTTCATGAATAGGTCTACCCAGCGTGAAGGTGTAAGCACTGCTGAACAATTGAACTATGATTAAGTCCTTGTGAAATTATGTTCCTCATGGGCAGCAGGAAACAAAACAACAACAACAAAAAAGATGGATTTGGGGGGAAGTTCAACTATGTTTGTCAGATTCCAAATGGTCTAGGAAATGAACTTACCTACAGTGTTTTGAAGTTTTCTAATATTAGTGGATACAAAAATATCTTGTATTCTCATTTGGATATGGAGACTTACAAAGAGATCTGCAAGAAACAAATCAGTTGTCCCAGACAATGCCCGAGAACCTGTCGGGTGTTGAATTGGGATAAGAATTCAGGCACTATTTTTAAATGAATTCTATCCATCAGCATAAAGGCAAGAAATTGAACTAAAATATTCTCTTAACTCTCTTCCAATATTCCCTGTCACCAACACAATATAGGCAACATGGTACAGTAGAAAGCAGGCCTTAGAACCCAGAAGAGGTGGGTTTAAATCTTACTTCTGATTGATGCTCTCTAGTTCTGTGACTTGGGGGACTTTAAGCATCCAAGGCAACTCTCCAAGGGTCTAGGTTACAGATGAGTTGCTGGCTTGTTCTGATAGGAGTTTCAACATCAACAATCAATTTATTAATTATTTGCTATTTGCCAGTCACCATCCTAAGAACAGACTATGAAACTATTCCTATTTGTGGAAACATTTGTTAAATCTCAGTTTCAGAAAGGGACAGATACGCATATGGGCACATGAGTATCCTCACTAAGCATTTACTCATATTAAAGAAATAACAGATTTAGACTCTGTCATCAACATTTAAAAATATGTATATGTATTAGTATGATATATATTCAAATCTATTCCTCAAAAGACTCATGATCTTATGATTATAAATAATCCCTTTATGAGTACATACTGAAATCCATCTATATCTTCTTATCTTATATCATTCTTTTCAACATGATCCTATAAGTCCCAGGAAGTTCTGAAAGCCTTTGTCTTGGTCTTTTTACATTCAGCATCTGGACTTAATTAATGCCACTATGGCTATCTGTCCAGAATGCCTCCCTTTCCAATCATGTATTTTTCAGATGGTAATTTTTATATTCCTTCCTTTAAGTAAGTTTTTATTGGTAACATCCCTCAAACTTCTAACCCCTACCAGTAACAAGCGTCAGGAACAGCAGTCTTATGGGTTGGTCAATCTTTGCCCCAGAGTGGAAGAAAAGAGAGGACTCTTACCAAAGTTCTGTGGGACTTCAAGGTTTTGCCTATCCTCCTAGTCAACCATGAGTCTATGGAGTGTTTACTCTACTCTCACCTTACAATCCCAAATGCTGGCATCCTCTTGACTTTGGGTTAACACTCTAGTTCCAGCTCTCTCTCTTTCTCCTTTGCAACCTCTCTTTCATTCACAAACTTGTCATCAGGCTGAGCAAACTCACCAATCTTGAGGTCTTGACTAGAAAAAAAAACAAGTTTCAGAGAACTCAACTAAGTACTTCCTCTCTTCCCTTCTGGCCTGGGGAAAAGATAGACCTGACCCAGAGGGTATGTTATATTTTCCCCTTTGTACTTTGGGTCACCTACAGTTTATTCTTCTCATATTAAGAGTGTTTCTCAATTCACATTGCCATGACTCTATATAAAGGGTTTATATAACATCTCTAAATATAACGTTATTGGGAAAAATACTGAAGTTGAAAAAAATAAGGTTTTGTGTCAGGAAACAGCTTGAGATCATTTAAATCACTACAAGGTTTTCCAAATTCAATCCAGCCTGCTCTCTTCCTCTGAGTTCTGGGTCCAGTTCATTGTCCACTAAAGTTCTTGTCTGACATAAAGCTATAGCTACACATACATGTGTCTATATATGTGTATGTTTACCCACACACATATGTGTCCATAGAGAGAGAGAAGAGATAGATAGATAGATAGATAAACAGACAGATAGATACATGATAGAAAAAAGAAAGAAAAAAAGAAGGAAGATACATGATAGAAAGAAAGAAAGAGAAGGAGGGAGAGAGGAAGGAAGGAAGATAGATAGATACATGATAGATAGATAGATAGATAGATAGATAGATAGATGATAGATACATAATAGAAAGAAAGATAGATACATGATAGAAAGATAGATGATAGATAGATAGACAGACAGATAGATGATAGATACATGATAGAAAGATAGATAGATACATGATAGAAAGATAGATAGATGCATGATAGAAAGAAAGATAGATACATGAAAGAATGAAAGAACAAAACATAGATAGACAGATAGATAGATAGATAGATAGATCGACCTGGTAAGTAGGTAGGCAGGTAGATATATAGAAATGCACTGAACTGGCCATCAAACTAAATATCATAGTCATATTTTATCCATTTGTTCCTTCCTGTGATAACATTCAGAAAGATTTATTCCCACTGATTCTGAATTGAGGGATGACTATAGTAAGCAGCACATTGGCATCTGAAAAAGTAAATCTGTGGAAGAAATCTTCACCATCTCTAACAAATTCAGCTTTGATTTGATTTCTACATAGGACATTCTCTGTGACATTGGTGAATGCCTTTGGCAACAATATAACTCTGTTCTATGCCTTTCTTCAGATAGATAATCAGAGGATTGTTGAACAGGATTATCTTAATGGTTGCAAACATCAAGGAATCTCAGATGATCTTAAGATAAACATGGGAGAAAGCTCATTGTAGAACTGCATATATTTGACATATGCACATAAAATTTATACAATTAGCTATAAATCATATATTAAGCACTTCTCCACTTTTTTTATTCTACCTTTGCAAAAGTGTTTCCTATGAAAAATGACTTTGGAAGTCTAAAATATCACCAAATGTCTCAAGCGAATCCATTATCTTTTACCCATATGTATGCATTTCATTCCTGTCAGTCGTGCCTTAAAGCCAGCAAATCTTACAAATAAAAATGTCTTGGCTCTTTAATTTCTGCTGTCCTGGAAAGAACACTGAACTAAATCTCAAGTTGTTGTTGTTGAGTCATTCAGTCTTGTCCAACTCTTTGTTGTGGACCACACTCTGCATAAGGTTTTCTTGGCAAAGATACTGGAATGATCTTCCATTTCTTTCTCCAGTGGACTAAAGCAAAGAGAAGTTAAGTGACTTACCTAGGGTCATGTAACTAGTAAGTGCCTGAGGCTGCACTTGAACTCAGGTCTCCCTGTCTCCAGGCCCAGCATTCTAGCCACTGATAGACCTAGCTGCCTATAAGACTTGAATTCCAATCCCAAATTTGCTATTTAATTTGAGTGTAATCTTGGGCAAGTCAACTAGAGTCTCTGTAACTTACTGTCTTCATATATAAAATGTAAAGGTAAAACTGAATGATCTCATGGCTCTTTCCAGCTCTTGGCACCAGAAAAAATGGTTTTGAAAATCATAAGATTTGTTTTTTTCCTCAGCAAATACAGTTGACAGCTGAGGCAAATATAGTATGTAAAGATTAATATAGAATTTTTTTTTTCTGTATTGATACTGGAAGTTCAGTAAGTCCACTATAATGACACATTATTTTTTTTTGAGGGGGGAAGGCAGAGCAATTGGGGTTAAGTGACTTGCCCAAGGTCACACAGCTCATGAGTATTAAATGTCTGAGACCGAATTTGAACTCAGGTCCTCCTGACTCTAGGGCTGGTGCTCTATTCACTGTACCACCTAGCCACCCCAGGCCACTTTATTTTCAAAGAGTCCTTGTCACAGAGTCCAAAGAATTGTTGTAACTGTAAAAAATGAATTCTAGCACTTATATGGAGGGAAGAAGTGGTAAGTAATACAGGGCTTCACAGGCTTCCTGTGTTATTGTAAATGATTGACCCTATAAGAACATTTGATATAACAATAGCTAATACATTCCTCTTGCTTAACTCACACACCTAAATTTGCCTGGATATAGCAATTCAATGTAAGCTTTTCAACAAGTCATTTTCTTTACTGCAATCTTGGACATAACAAAGAGTTAAGTAAATCTTTCATTTATGACGGGGGTCACTTGACCTCCATGAACTTGGCTGAAATAAGTTTCAATATGCTCTAGTATAAAGAAAAGAAAACTCAAAATGGTGGGAATAGGAAATGCAGATATCATTCCTTGATGTCTTCTCCTGTCTTTGGGGAGAACTCAATGCTGAATACAACAATCAACAAAACACCAACCTAGATTGTAGCCTTTTTTTCACTCCACTGTCCTTTTTATATTTTGTGTTCTGGCCAAACCAGACCATGAGTAGTTTTCGAACCTTACCCTCTCCCCCCACTCACTCCAGCTTCTCCTCTGTGCCTCCTCACCTCTGTTAACATTTCTATCTTCTCTCAAGCCCAGCTCAAAACTAGCTCCGCCATGAAATTTTCCCTGACCTCCATCCATTCCTTTCCCAGTTAAAAGTGAACTGTACCTCCTCAAATTTCCTTATCACCCTTTATCTGAATACTTCCTTCAGCTATATCTACCTTATATAAATCTTACTAGTACACATAATTTTCTGTCTCCCATCCCATAAGTTTGGAATCTCCAGAGTAGAGATTTTGGAATATTCAGAGTACAGAGTAGAATAATCTTTTTTTTTCCTGTCTCCTCACAATGAGCAGAGGTTCTTATACAAAGTAGGCATATAATAAATATTTTTAATATAATTGAATGATTATTTTCTTCTGAACATGAAAAGGAATTTCTTTTTTCCTTGTTCTCTACCTCCCACCATCCTATT
>CM053585.1:493908399-493924381 GCA_028646515.1 Pseudochirops corinnae | reverse complement strand
ATATGTGTGTGTGTGTGTGTGTATATATATATATACATATACATATACAATTATTATTATTATTATTATTAACTACATCCTACTGGAACTTAAGATACACAGACACTGTGGTAGGGAGACCCATCTTGCCCTACCAGAAAGTCAGAGGGATGATGGGGGAGGACATAGGAGAGAATAGATTGGGGGAGGGGTTATACAATGGGATGGTTGTTTTGGGGTGGTAGGTAGGGGAAAGATGGGGAGAAAATTTGTAACTCAAAATCTTGTGGAAATGCATGATGTAAGCTAAAATAAATAAAAGTTTAAAAAAAGAAAAGAAAAAAACAAAAAAAAAAAGAAAGCTTAGAATCCTCTCCTCCACAAAATCTGCCCATCTGGTTGAATGTATCCTAATTCAAAAGTATTTTCTTAGAATAAGCAATAACATACTAGCCTGTTTACAATTCAGAAGGGCATGTCTACCCACAGAATTTGCAAAGATATTTGAATCCAGCAGGGAATTCTCCATTTGAAAACAGGAGAAACCATTTCTGATCTACTAAGTTTATATTTTAATTTGTGTTTATTTGGCAATTAAATATAACTGGATAAAAGAGTGTCATTGAAATAATTTCTATCATCAAAAGCTTGAAGCTATCAGCAAGATTTCCTTGAGAATTTGGAACAACAGCAAGAGGGATAAGTGGGGGAAATCAATAATTATAGAGCATTTCGGAAAAAAAAAACATTTGAATGGGCAACGTTTTAGTGACATGTAAAAGTCACAATTTGTATCACCATTCTTCTGGTTGGACTTTAATTCATAAATGACACAAACTTAAATTTTAGGAGAAATGAATAAACTTAAACCATTTCCTTTGAAACCTTGCCAATCTTTATTTACATCACTAAAAGGTCGTGAACATTTTTATACCTGCCTTCTGGGAAATAAAAAAGATTTCAATAAATCATATTCTTTTTCCAATTCCAGTAATAACATGGACAGCTATTAAAATACTCAATTGTATCAATCACTCAAAGTTACACCTACAAGTTTGGTAGGTTCGTAGCAATGCTTTAACTCCAAAAACAAACTGCAAAATGTATTTTGCTATTTTTCATTAGATATTCAGACCAAATATTCTCTTTTATTCTCTTTTATCTCCTATACAACTGTGAGGTCTGGGCCTACCACAGATGTCACATCTGACTTCTCAATCAGTCACATCAATGCCACCTGTCTGGCATTGAATATTAAGTGGCAGGACACCATCTCCTACAACAGCGGTTCTCAGCCTGTGGGTTATGTTCAATTTGTAGCAGTGAAAATATATCCTGAATATCAGATAGATTCATAACAGTAGCAAAATTACAGTTATGAAATAGCAACAAAAATACTTTTATGGTTGGGGGTCACCACAACATGAGGAATTGTATTTAAGGGTTGCAGCATTAGGAAGGTTGAGAACCACTATCCTACAACTTGGTCCTCAAGGATAGGCAGATGAGTAGCCATTCAATCTGTGGATTATCCAGGCTTGGTGCTTCCCTTTTCCCCACTCCTGCTGTCTGCCTTTTGACAGTTTAACTGATCATTAACACCACCACCAAGTGTGTGAAGAAAAAAACACAAAGAAATGAAATTCAAACCAATAATTCTCATTAAATATTTCTGAGGAAGGAAGACATTAAAACTATCTGGCTGAAGAGAAGTCCCTTGCATGCTTGTGTTTAATTAGCTGTAGGTTTCAGTTGTCTACGTCCCTTGTGTATTGTTGCCCTTGGAAGCCAAAAGTTTTGTGAACAAATTAAATGGACAAATGTCTTATCTCTTACCTAAGATTTAACTTAGCTGATGATAAAACTGCCGTACCACTGGAAAACATACAGATTGCTACTGTCCACAATCATAATATTGCATTTGAATCTTTGGGTAGTGAATTTATGTATTTCTAATAGACACCATCCCCAAAGCATCTCTCTCAGCAAACTTGAAAATGTAAACCATCCAGGTGGCTAGGTGGCACAGTGAATAGAGCGCTGGCCCTGGAGTCGGGAGGACCTGAGTTCAAATCCTGCCTCAGACACTTAACACATACTAGCCATGTGATCTTAGGCAAGTCACTTAATCCCAATTGCCCTGCCCTCCCCCCTCAAAAAAGCAAAAAAAAAAATTTAAACCATCACATATGATGCTTACCACATGTTATACAATATGTAGAAGGTAGATTAAATCATAAAAAATATGTAGACACAAATACATACACATACGTGTAATTACATAAAATATAGACATAACCATACATATTTACTTCTGATAGATTTTTCCATCTTGAGTTTTGCTACCATTCTAAAAGTGAATTCCTTTTTAAAATTAATACCTAAATTAAAATATAACTTCACATGAAAGAAAAAATAAATTAATTTTTGAAAATAATAATACCTGTGCACAGTTCTATTTACACTTTTTTGATAAAATTCTTAAACAAAAAAAAAATTATTTCACTTCATTTTAACAAGGTAGTTAGCTCCCTAAAAGCAATATGGCAATCAAGCAGCCCTAAAAGGTCACACTATCTCCAAAATCATGTAATTGGCAATACTTAATATTAGATTTCACAACTGACCTCTATTCGGCACCACCTGTGGCCCCAAATTTCTGATTTGGTCTTCCCCGCATTGCTAGGAAAGCTTCCCTTTATTAGTATCCAAGGGAAGAGCATGACCTCCTCCAGGCTACATCAGGAGTCCTGCAGAACAAGAAAACCCTACAGGCTTAGGAAGTTAGAGATGGAGACATAGATCCGGTATGAGGTCAGGAGAATTCATTAACTGGGCAGAATGGCATAGCCAGTGTTAAGCAGGGACAGCTGGGTTTAGAGCAAAAGGCTAATTACTCCAGGCACCAAATCAATCTCCTGATAGGTTTGCTGCTAATTAATTTTCTCTTCTTCATTTTCACATATTTAGACAGTGATTCAGGAGGCCACGGCTTACCCTCACAGACTGATTTCTCCTTGCTTCATGTTTTCCTCCTGTAACCCTCTCCAATCTTGTCAATTTTATTAGCCAACTGCACATCTCAACATCACTTTTCCTGAAGGTAGCTTCCCTGGGCCATCTCCATGGTCCTGACCTTGGTAAGACCTTTCTCAAAAAGACTTGGGGCAACAACTGCCACTACTTGAAAATAACAAAATGAGACCATAATAGTAAGGGGATTTCTTTAGCTGCTGCCTTCCTCTATTCCTCCCTCAATTAGGAAAGAAAAATCAGAGTATAGCTGGCATCATTCTCTTACTAGATAGTCTTGCCCTATCCTGAAGAATTCAAATAGATAAGACAAGTTTCTGGGAAGCATGCTAGTCGTAAAAGTACTGGTGAATGCTAATACTCTAATCACATTTTGGGGGACGGGAGGGGAGGAATGGAATGCACCAAAAGGCACTTGGGGTAATATGGGACAATTACAGTGCTAGGAGGGGCCACCTTCATAAAAAGAGATTTCAAGTGTATTTCATTTTACATTCTCTTAACCAGATGCTCATCTCTTAGAAATACATAAGAAAATAATACATGCCTGCAGGTAGACTTACATTTTTAAGAACCTTTCAAGGTCATTATTATAGACTAATAAAATTAAGAGTAATAGCCTAAGATTAAGTGTATGAGGTGCTCTATAAGCACCACCACCCCCATCACTAAGCAGCAGTTGCCTACAAACAGAAGAATAACTAACTTACTGACTGACACTTATCACCAAGAAGTTTACTGTGGGCTGAACTATTTATCTGTTGGTTTGTTTCTGGACAGCACATGACTCTGTTCTTGGACTCATTGTGGAGTATTAATGCAGTGCCTAAGCACACTTGCCTTTCAACTGTAATAATATGGTTTTGGATTCAACCTGGACTGAATTTACCTCTGAGCCAGTGACTGCAAACCAACCCAGATCAGCTGTGGGTCTGGGATTAGAAGGGGTTGGAAGGTGGAGCAAGACTTAATTAAAATGTGTCTGCAGACCTGCTGAAAAATAAATGTGTGTTCTTAAGCTCCCAAGTGCACATGCTGCTTTCTGGAAAGCAGGCACAGTCAGCTGAATTGGGCACTGTGGTCTAATGAGTTCATTTGGTCACATTGGTGAAACTGTATACGGCATAACATCAAATTTTATAGCATTGCTTCTCCTCATCTGGGACACAGGCACATGGCAACTGGGGACACAGGAACTCTCACCAAAGGATCAAATCCTATCCTGAGGGCGGCACTAACACAGATTTACCATAAAAGCTTGATCTGGGGTTATTTGTCCACATCAGCAGCCCTGTCAGGACAAACCCCATTTTCTAAATCAAATCCTGTTTGTATTACTGCGGATGTCTTAGTCCACACTTCTGCTGTCCCCAAACCCTCATGGCACACTTCAGAAAGACATAGGTGCCCTGGGAGAGATAAAGGTGCATGCAGAACATGCCATTTTTTTCCACACTGTAAGTTCTCATTAAATATTTATAATAGCAAAAAATTACTAAACCAATAGCAATGGTGTACTTTATTACTCATTTTACTACTCTCCAGACATAGTTACACTATTCTGGAAACAATACTTTTTTTTAACTTTATAAAGGACATTTTCTGAAAACATCACTAAAATACCTCACAATTCAGATTGAATGGAATGATCAACAGAGAACTAATGGTGAAAATACACTTATCTGTAAGGTGGTAAACTATGAAAGAAGACTGGTGCATGTTATCAGAAGGCATCATTGTATCCATTGGTCTTACCACCAAGGGAAAGGCAACAAGGCACATGGTCAGGGAACCTCATTTAAAATCCTCCCTCCATCACTTATAATCTGGAACACATAAAATCTTGGTCAGGTTCCTTAACTTAACTCTCTAAACCTCATTTCCTCGTTGGTATAATGAAGCTAAATAATTTCTAAGGTGCTATCCAGCTCTAAATCAATGATCTGGGCATTATAACCACCTTCCTCTCCCACAGAACCCTTTCTCTTAACAAAGAAACAAAAACAGTTCAACAGCATTTCAAGAAGGAAGATCTGCTGAAACAGAGTGTCTACAGGGCCCAAGTAGGGAAAAAAAAAATACCTGGAATCTTAAGAGCTATGGGTTTAAATTCTACTTCCAATGCAGTCTTATCTATGGGAGTGTCACAGAGTCTCAATGAACCTCAGAGAACTTAGATGCTACTCAGAGGGATGTGGTACATATTCAGACAGGGAAATACAAGGTAATTCAAGGAGGAAAAGAATATTAAAAACTAAGAGGATTAAGAAAGGCAGCACTTAGATTGGGTCTTAAAGGGAGCAAGGGATTCTAAGAGGTTCATTCCATGAACTAAAAGGTAAATATACTGGAGAGAGATTGCCTGAGTTTCAGGCAGAGTAAATAGGCCAGGTTGGTTGGCATGGAGTGCTTCAGAGAAAGTGATGTCCACCTTTGGATGTGTCAGTTAGTATCAGGAGTGGGAATTACGCTAATTTCTTTTATAATGAAAACATTTTGCATCTGAAGAAATTAATAGGAGAAGGTAATGAGAAATTAGGCAACAGATATAGGGTATGTCTGGTTTGCCCTTTAGATTTCAGCCACTATTCTGCATGCTTAACACAGTTTCTATCACATAGGCACCTAATAAAGGCTTACTGACTAACTTGAACTTTGATCTTGCCACCTTTATTTCCAAATCTTGGACACATCTCCTACCATATTTGTCTACCTCATCCTTGTCTGGTTGTTACCTAGAAATTTTTTTTTCTTTATTCTTGCTTCCTCATTGTAGAACAGTTACCACAGAAAATTGCTTCTTGAGATGACTGTGCCTAGGTCTAGATGTTCTGGAGGTTTCACAGTGCTTCATGGAGGGCTCTAGGCAACAAACCTTGGCTGGACCTGTCCTGGCCTCCATCAGCAGGAAGTGAAATGAGGGTGAGGAAAGGAAATAATACATATAATCTGCAAATTATGTACTTGTGTCCCAAAAGTCTTAGTGCAATATTAAGCTTTAACAGCTTAAATAACTATTTAACAGTTCCTTAATAACTTAAAAGAATACCAGGACTTTTGGGAAATCCTGTGTGTCTATATATGAATGTATTACATCTATGTGTATGCACTGTGTGTTATGCATGCATATACATATAGATACCAATATATGTATATATCTATTATCTTAATATCTTTTTCTCAGGCAACTTGCATTGGAAATCATACGAACAAAAAATATGTGGTATTTGAAAAAAAAAATCTTCTCCAAACCTGTTATTCTACCAATGAAAATTGCAGTGAAACTCATGTCCCATCAACTTTATGGACCTTTAACTATGTAACATATAACAAAGCAACCAAGAAAGCAGCTTCATTCTTTTAATTTACTGCTGCTTATTTAGATGATTAAAATTGTCCCAGATGATATGGGACAGAGCAACAATGTCAGTAATAATCTAATGCATGCTTTTTTTTTAGCATGTTATTAATGATTTATTAACTAAAATTTAAGATCCATGCCAAAGTATGATTGATTTTGTAAATAACCTCATCATTACAAGGGGCATCAGATAAAATATTATATACTATTTAAGATACTGCTTGTTATCACAACCAGGAGCTGCTATGATGTTTTACATATACAAAGTATTTTCCCATTTTAAAAAATGGTAGCACCATCATTTTAGAGAAATTATAATTCCATTTATTGGTGCTAATTTGATCAGAGCCTCTCTTTCTTCTCAGGAGCTCATGAGATACAGTAATATGAATGTATGTTGCTAAAGACCATGTTTTGATATTGAATGGTATGCAACTTTGGCAACAATCAGCACTGGCCTACCAAGCTAAAGTAAATGTTCTTCAACATCTGTATTTTAATTTGTTCTCCTGTTATTTCATACTTCTAGCCATTATACTTAGACAAAGAATTGTAAAGTCGTTGTTTAAATCTTTATGTTCAAAAGAAATTAAAATGAAAAAGATTTTCAAAACAGCTTAGTTGCCTTTAATTTTCTCAAATAGCAAGATTGTTTTAATCAAGAATAAAACATTACTCAAAGAAGATAATGCTAAACACATTCAAATGTGGGACTGAATAACTCTAATTCTATTTTTATGCTTTATTTTAGAGCAAAATAAAGATTGCTTTTAACACAGTACTGAGAACTACGGCATTTTATCAGGCCCCCAAGCAAGTGTAATATTTCCTTACACGAATAAGAGTAAAATACAGCAAAGGAAGTAAGCCAGAAGCTGCCCAAGAGCTTCTAGGGACCTGATCAGCTTACCAAGCTTTTCTTAGAAAAGTTTTATCCTTTTTCTCTAATAGTTTCTACACATTATATCAATGCTACTTTTAATGAAAATAACACATTACATCAATGGTACTATTGGCACAAGAGTGATATATTGAAAGGGCCAAAATTAAAATATCCAAAGCATCATCATGTCCATGCCTTTTTTTCGGTCCAGATGCTTTCTCAAAATTTGTATACCTAGTCACTCTAGGAAAGAGAAAGTATATGGGTATCTGTTCATCCTTCCCATCATCAATGAAAATATAACAGATTAAACTCACCACCCTGGTTATCATCAGTCATTGGTAAATATCTCACCAGGAACATGAATTACAACAGTGACTTTAGAGTTAACTTCTATAGTCCATAATATCATGTAACTGCAAGAAAACCCTCAACTAGTTCATCTCTACCTCTAGGCAGGGATTTCCCCCTCACAAATCCCAAAAGATATGGCTACTCATTTCTAATAGTTTCATAAAGAATGCTTAGGCTATCTTCCCCCTCTGGTCTCTAACTGTGCTACAATCAAGAAAAAGTTCTTTTGGCAGTCAGTCCAGTGAACTAGCATTTCATTAAGTGCCTACTATGCACCAAGAACCGTGCTAAGCACTAGAGATACAAAGAAAGGCCAAAAAAAGAGGAAGAGAAGAGAGGAGAGGACAGGGGAGGGGACGGGAGAGGAGAGAAGAGAAGAGAGAAGGAAAGAAACAAACACAAAAATAATCTGCTCTCAAGCTCTTGGTCTAATGGGCAGAGGTAACGTACAAACAGCTATGCACATTCAGGACAACTACAAGTTAAGTTGGGGGTAGTGTCAGAGAAAAGATGAAGGTGGTCTGGGAAAGAGTTAGGGGACAGATATGGATTTGAATCTTACCTCTAGACCTTATAACACGAACAGGCCATTTAACTACCTTGACCTCTTTCCTCATCTTTTAAAAGAGAGAGGACTGAACTAGCTGGCTTTTGTACCACAAATTGCTCTAGCTGCATATTTGAACTGTTCATTTTCTGTCTGGAGGTCAAGGGAAACAAGGAAATCTGCTTTACAAAGTGCAAACTTTCCAGAGATGTCAGATTTTAGAGCTGAAAAGGACCTTCAAGATTATTTTATTTAACCATTCCAATCATTTAATGGAAGAAGAAGCTGAGACACAGAGAAATCATATTATTTCCCCCAAGATCATGTGGCTAGATAAAATCTGAATCAAGACAAAATTCCTTATTTCCTTTTTTTCTCACTGCCTCTTCACAGGAATTATGTCATATAAAAGGGGATCCTAGGTCAAGCTTTGCCTATAACATGACCCCCTCCACTCTATCTCTGACAAGTGATCACTAAGCCTCTGGTTAGAGACTTCTCTAGCTCTTTCCACTGTACCAATCGCCTGATCATAGATCCTCTTTGAGTTTTGTTTTTTTTATTCTTGTGCCTGTTAATGGCTCATTAAAGAGAACTTTCAATAAGCTATAGCTGCCTATTTGCCTGGTAACCAACTTTTTTACATCCATTAATTCTCTTTACTTTTCTGTCATGGGCATGTGCTGGTCAGTTTTAAAGGGAAAATGGATAATAGTAGAATGTTTGCAGTTAGTAAAGTTTCCTACCCTCCCCTGCTGGCTTATATTTTGACATTCAGGGCTAGAACCAAAGGAGCAGAAGGATTAAAACTATCATTTCATGTCAGGTGTAAGACATGATACAACAAAAATTGAACTTGGATGCATCATCATATGTCTTATGTAATGCTTCCAGTAGGAGAAATATCGCTTTCAAATCCAACAGTTACTTTTTTCCCATTGGATTCTTCCTTTTTCCCTCAAACTGTCAGCAATTCTTGCTGGGGCATTTCACAAGGAGCAACTTGGTTCTTGAGTACGAACAATGATACTTCATTATAAATGTTGCTGTGAATACATTTCATTAACCTGGAAATGGTGGTGATTTGGTAATAACCAGCATTGGAAGAAATACCCCAGGGGATGGATGTCACAGAGATATAAACAAATGAATGATAGAACTCTTCCATAAACAATTTGAACAATCCAGTGGACTCAAATCTAAAACCAATGCTACATTATTCTAAGAATTTTTAAGTACACACCTAGCATTTAACTTTTCACATGAGAATTTATTTACTGTATTTCATTTTATTCAATTGAATTCAGCAAGCAGTTACTAAAGACCTATTATTTGCAAGGTTATTGCTTATAGTTGGTCCTTCATTCTTGAAGAGGGCCATGACATCAGGGAGGTGATGCCATGACATGCAAGCAAATTGGATTTAAGTGAGAGAGATCTGTGAAAAGTCACCAGTCTCACTTTCTTCTCCGGGGCCATTTGGGGCTAGTGGTAAGACATAGGTCAGGATGACTGGAGACAGCCCAAGATGCAGTGGGAGACCTTGGTCTTTTTAAGTTAAAGTCGTTATTAGATTTCAGTTTGACTGGGGCAACACCCATTCAGTGATTAAGGTTAGGTAATAAATGAGGCAGAGAATTTACAAGGTATTATGCTATGCAAAGATGAAAATGAAACATTCCCTACCATGAAGGGGCTTATGTTCTACTGTTTAGAGGGAGGGTAGGGAACAAAAGTAGAAAAAAATACAAAATTAAATTGGAGAGACCACCAGCAATTAATGCAAGAAACATGTCACATGAGAGGTTCCAACTGAGTGAAGCCTTGAAGGAAGTTAGGGATCCTATGAGTGAGAAGTGAGAAGGGAGAGTATTCCAGGAAGGAGAGGCAACTTATACAAAGGCACAAAAGAGGGTGATGGAGTGCCAAAATCAGGAAACAGAATAGAAATCTGGCTGGCTGGAACAGAGAACATGTTTTAGCAAAAGGAAACCTGATTTAATATATTTCATGCCTATAAAATGCATGCCAGGGTTATAAATCAATTTCTAAGTCAGTCTGTTCCCATAGAGGATAAAGAAATTGTTCTTTCCATGACATAAGATAGAACCCTGAACATTATACTTAAAATTAACAACACAAACACTATTTGAAATCTTTTTTAATGTCTATTTTTCCTAGACTCCTAGATAATTAGTTGATAAACTGCAACAGAGTAAGAACAACCTTGCTATTGAAGTTATAAAGAAAAATGGGACCAAGAGAACCTAGAAGGGAAACCAATCTACCAAATGGCAAGAAATGGAATCATAAGGCTTATGTATATGGGACAAAGCAATAAAATAAATAACAACCAAATTGAAACATGCTTTATTCATTCATAAGATCCCAGAGAGAATCCATGCAATCAATTCTTTCATCTCTTTTCCAAGGGATTAACAAATTATAGATTCTATATGCAGAAACCACAATATTGTGCTTGGTGGACCAATGCTAAGAAAACAACATAATGTTTGAGCACCAAACTTATAAGATAATCTATCACCAGTAGTTTAACTTCCAGAAGCAATAATAAGAGGGATGTAGATTTATTCTTTCACACTCCTTTGAATCTGATCTCACCTTATTCTATCCTTACTAGGACCATAGGTGAGTTTTTACCTACCTCTCTCTATGTCAACCGCTAGACTTCTTCATATCCTTGTGACTAAGTTAAAATTGACATTGGAATAGGTTCAAAATTACATATGAGGGGCAAAATGGTGTGACAGAAAGAAAATAGGATTTAAAGTCAGAAAATCTAGGTTCATATCCTGTTTCAGAAAAATTTTAGCTCCATTACCATGTCACTTAATTTTTCAGAGATTTAATTTCCTGTCTGTAAACAATGGTAATAATATCATTAATAGTGCTTGTACAGTACTTTAAAGTTTGCAAAACATCTTATTTCATCCTCACAGCAACTCTACATGCTAACTACTTCTCTTATTCTCATTTTAGAGATAAAGTAACTAAGGCAGAATGCTTAAGTGACTTGGCCGAGATCACAAAGCTAATTAGTGTCTGAGACTAGATTGAATTCAATTCTTCCTTATCCCAAGTCCAGCTGCTCACACAGTATCTATACCTGTACTACCAATCACATGGCTCGAACTATAAAATAGATAGACAGATAGATAGATAGATAGATAGATAGATAGATAGATAGATAGACAGATAAAATTTTTAAAGTTCTTTCTAAGTCTTAAGACATTTAATAAATGTGAATTATTTCTTAATATACAAGGAAGTGAATGGATAACCAAGCAACTTTAAATCATAGTAGCTAATCTCAGTTGGAATAGTTCTATTCAATTTCCTAATTCATAAACCAATTGTTTCTCCTCCATATTCAGTATAGCTTTTGAATAAGTTCATTTGTTGTACAATTTCTCAATATTTTATTAAGACTGACTTTTGTCTTTTCATTTCTGTTGCCTAGAACAGTGTCTAGAACATAGAATATGTTTAATAAATGACTGAGCCAAACTAAATTATTAAATACTAATAACCTATATTGTAGCTATCCACTATGTTGCTATTAGTAGCATTAAAGGCTAATAACCTACTGTAGCTCTCTACTGTATTGGTGCTGAAGTTCCTTTTTGTAACCACTTTTTAAAAGAACACATTACTTGGCTATACATTTATTTTATTTAGAGTATCCAAACACAATTCTTATCCAAGATGCTTTAGTCAGATCATATAAAATATATCAGTTTCAACATTAGTTGTACTGCAGCAGAAAAATTATAGAATTACTACAGTCAAAATGCTTGGCCAAAGTGACTAGGCACATTCTATCTATATCAGGAATTCTTATTTAGGGTCCATGGATTCCCAAGTAGTCTGTAAAAAAGCATTCAGGGGTCCATTAGCTTAGATAGTAAAACACATATATCTTCACATTCAGCAACTCCTTCAATTATTTAAAACATTATTCTGATGAGATATCAACAGGTTTCATTAGACTACCAAAAGGTTTTTCACGTACACACACACTTCAAAATATTTTTAAAAAAACAACAATTTATATGTTGAAAAATTTGGAGGTGATGGGACTACCAGGCAATCCTTAAAACTGAGCTCAAATGGCCCCTCTTGCATCAGACATTTTCTGATCTTCCCATCTGCTTCAGCCCTCTTCAAAACTGCCTTATATTTGTTTTATGTTTCTTAGCATATGTCTAGATGCATACATATTGTCTTCCTCCAAAAGATGTAAACTACTTGATAGCCAGAATTGTTTTGGGGGCGGAGCTAAGATGGAGGAAAGGAAGCAGTAGCCTTTCCAAGCACCTCCAAGAATTCTGTCACTAAAAGCTAAAAAGTGAATTTGAACACATTTAAGAGTGACAGAACCCATTGGGAGACAGTGTGTGGCAGATTCTCAGCCCAGAAAAGTGCCTATTCAGGTCTGGGCAGGGAGAACACAGAGCACACAGGAGCTGGACCAGCGCAGATCCAAGAGCAGAGTACGGGAAATTGAGAAGAAGCCCCAGCCAGCCAGAAGACTCACCCAGCCAGAGGGGTTTGCAGCCATCTCACCACAGGACAGAGGATCATCGGAGCTAGGTAGGAAAAAACTCAGGGCCCACAGCAGGGTCAGCAGCTTTTCCTGGGGCTAACAGCCCACAGCCTGAATGTTTAAAAATTACATACCTGAACTTCCAGAAGTCAAGATGGAGGAAAAAAATTTAGTTGCTCTGATCCCCCCTCCCTGACCAAGAAAAGTATGGAGTTAAATGCCCCTCCCAGAGTAAAATCTTGAATTAGTGAAAACAGCCTCAGGCTTGGGTGTCACTGAGGAAAGGGGAGACAATATTGAGTCTAAGCCCAAGAGGGTGGAGCCAGCAAGCCCTAACAACAAAAGCCGAGGTGTGCTTTATCACCACCTGGCCAATCAACAAACTGCAGCCCTGCCCTGCCCTTTTGCTGGCCTTCTGCTACTGAGCCTGCCTGAGCTGCAGCCCAGAGACACAGAGGTGGAAACCTGAAAGAGCCAGACCACCCATCCCCCATAGGTTACTCTGTAAGCCTCAGGGTAACTCAGGGGAAACATTGAGAGTCCTGGCCTTGTCCTCAGTCTGGACACTCAGAGGGTACAGCTCATGAAGTTAACAACCAAACTCCTACCTTCCAGCCTGAGAAGCTCAATACTTCTACACCCCAGAAGCAGACATCCATTCTAAAAATCCAGGACATAGGCAACCACAATGGGGCAGGAGGAAACTGCGAAGACTAGGACCATCAAATCTTTTTATACTGAGCAAGAACAACCAAATTCAGAAGGCAACACAGACTCTATACTCACACTGGAGACCACAGAAGGAAACATGAATTGGTCTCAAGCCCAAAAAGCATTATTGGAGGATCTCAAGAGGGATTTTAAAAATGAAATTAGAGAGGTAGGACATAAATTTAAATCTACTATAACCAAATTGGAAAAAAAAAATCTCACTGAAGAAAACAAATCTTTAAAAAGTAAAATTGGAGAACTAGGACAGAAGGTCCAAAATCTATCTGGAGAAAATACTCCCCTAAAAATGAAAACTGAACATATGGAAAAGGAACTCGAAAAAATAATTGAGGAAAATAATTCACTAAAAATTAGAATCAGTAAAATTGAAACTAAGGATTCTATGATGCAACAAGAGTCAGTCAAACAAAATATAAAGATTGAAAAATAAGAAGTGCAAAATATCTCACTGGAAAAACAACTGACCTGGAAAACAGATCCAGGAGAGATAACCTAAGAATTATCAGCCTTTCAGAAAGCCATGATGAAAAAATCATCCTGGACAGCATCCTCCAAGAGATTGTGAAAGAAAACTGCCCTGAGGTCCTAGAATCAGAAGGGGAAATAGTTATTGAAAGAAGTCACTGATCTCCTCCTGAAAGAGACCCCAAATTGAAAATTCCAAGAAATATAGTAGCCAAATTCCAGAGCTACAAAGTCAAGGAGAAAATACTGAATGCAGCCAAAAAGAAATGATGCAAATATTGTGGAACTACAGTCAGAATTACACAGGACTTAGCAGCTGCTACATTCAAAAATCAGAGGGATTGGAATGTGATATTTCGTAAAGCAAAGAGCTAGGACTACAACCAAGGATCAACTACCCAGCAAGACTGAGCATATTCTGTCAGGCAAGGAGACGGTCATTTAATGAAATAAAGGACTTCCAGACTTTCCTTATGAAAAAGGCTGAGCTCAAGGGAAAATTCGATCTCCACTTACAAGACCCAAGAAAGATATAAAAAGGTAAACAAGGAAAACATACACTCACACATACACATATACACACAGATGCTCACATGCACATAACTTGAGACTCAATAAGAGCAAACTGATTACATCCCTTTATGAGAAGCAGATACCTGTCAATACTGAAATTTATAAGTATTGTGACACTTAAAAGGGATGTACATAGAAAGAGGGTGTGGGTATAAGTGAACTAATCTGAAGATTTTTTTTAAAAACCCTATTAAGGGAAAGAAAGAGATTGTAATGGAAGAAAAGGAAAGGTAGAGGCAGAAGATTGGAAATTATGCCACAAGAAGAGGCATAAAAACATACTAAAGTAGAGGAGTGGGAAGAAAGGAGATGAGCATCATATGATCATTACTCTCATTGGTTCTGATTTAAAGAGGGATCAACATAAATGGCTAAGTTTAGATTCTAACGTGAAAAGACACAAAAACTCATAACAATAGAGGGAAAAGAGGGAGGGAGAGGAGCACTGTATGAAATTTACTAGAGTTGGTTTGGGTTCAAGGAGGGAATAACATACTCTGTTAAGAATAAAAATCTATTGTGCCCTACAGGCAATAGGAGGAATAAGGGGGGAGGGGTATAACAAGGGGAAGGGTGGTGAGTAGGGAGGGAAAGAGTAGCAAGAGGAAAGGGTAGGTAAAGAGGGGGGGACAGAGGGAGGGAATACTGAGGGAGGCAGTAGTCAAAGGGAAAACTCTTAAGGAGGGGAAGGGAAAAGGAAGACACAAAGATATAAACAGGGCAGGGAATATGATGGAAGGAAAGTCACAGATAGTAATCATAACTGTGAATGTGAAAGGGATGAACTCTCCCATAAAACAGAGGAGGATAGCAGAATGGATTAAAAATCACAATTCTGCAATATGCTGTCTACAAGAAACACATTTGAAACAAGGGGATATGCACAGGGTAAAGGTAAAAGGATGGAGTAGAATATATTATGCCTCAGCAAAAGTAAAAAAAAGCAGGAATAGCAATCCTTATCTCAGATAAAACAAAAGCTAAAATAGATCTAATTAAAAGAGATAAGGAAGGAAACTATATCCTGCTAAAGACACCATCGGGAATGAAGCAATATATCTTTACTTAACATATATGCACCAAGCAGTATAGCATCCAAATTCCTAGAAGAAAAGTTAAGGAAATTAGAGGAAGAAATAGATAGCAAAACAATACTAGTGGGGGACCTCAATTGCCCCCTCTCTGAACTTGATAAATCTAACCTCAAAATAAACAAGAATGAAGTTAAGGAGGCAAATAGAATTTTAGAGAGGCTAGACATGATAGATCTCTGGAGAAAACTGAATGGGGGATAAAAAGGAATATATCTTCTTCTCAGCAGTACATGGCACATACACAAAAACTGACCATGTACTAGGGCATAAAAACCTCACAATTCAGTGCAGAAAGGCAGAAATATGAAATGCATCATTCTCAGATCAAGATGCAATAAAAATTATATGAAATAAAGGACCATGGAAAGAGAGACAAAAAAACTCATTGGAAACT
>CM053585.1:493866088-493907899 GCA_028646515.1 Pseudochirops corinnae | reverse complement strand
ATCCTGGGTTCTCCTAATTGTGTTTCCACAATATTCAAATTATTTCTTCCTGGCAGCTTCCAACACCTCCTTGTTCTGGGGATTCTGGAACCTAGCTACAATATTTCTAGGAGTTTTCTTTTGGGGATCTTTTTCAAGAGGTGATCAGTGAATTCTTTCAAGTTCTATTTTGTCCTCTGATTCTAAAGTATCTGGGCAATTTTCCTTGAGAATTTCTTGAAGGATGCTTTCTAAGTTCTTTTTTTGATCATGGCTTTCACGTAGTCCAATAATTTTTAAATTGTCTCTTCTGGATCTGTTTTCCAGGTCAGTGTTTTTTTCAGGGAGATATTTTACATTGCCTTCTATTTGTTCATTTGTTTGTATCTGTTTGATAGTATCTTGTTTTCTCATAAAGTCATTTGCTTCCATTTGCTCCACTGTAATTCTAAAGGAATTATTCTCTTCACAATGCTTTTGAGATTCTTTTTCCATCTGGCAAAGTTGACTTTTTAAGGCATTCTTCTCCTCATTGGCTTTTTGGGCCTCTTTTGTTGTTTGAGTTAATTTATTTTTTAAGGTATTAATTTCTTTAGTTAGGTTGTTGAGTCTCTTTTCATGATTTTCTTGCATCATTCTTATTTTTCTTCCCAATTTTTCTTCCACTTCTCTCATTTGGTTTTCAAAATCTTTTTTAAGATGATCTGTAGCTTTTAGGCAATCTTCATGTTTCTTGGAAGCTTTTGGTGTGGGAGTTCTGTCTGTGTTGTCTTCCTCCCATTCCCTGCTTTGATCCTTCTTTTCTCCAAAGAAGGAATCATGAGTTTGGTTACTGTTCTTACTTTGCTTCCTAGGCTTATTCATGGCTGGCCAGTCAGTGAAAATTTCTTTCTTTCTTTCCTTTTTTTTTTTTTTCACTCTGTGGAACTCTGCTTCCAGAGGGGAAAGCTCTGTCCCAAATCACTGTGGTTTTCTCAGCTGCCAGAGCTTTTAAGAGGCTGCTGGGTCCCTCCCCAACTCCAGCTCACTGAAAAAAACACCCCAGGACCCCTGCCCAAGACCATGATCTGGATCTAGGCCACTCAACATGAGAGCACTTGGCCTCTGAAAGATTGCTTGGTCCCCCTGCAGTCTGCAGGCTGGGAGCTCTGAAGGGGCACTGCGGAGGCGGGTGCAAGACCTCTGCTTCTGTAGCTTCCTTGCCCAGAGGCAGTTTGGCCAGACCTGCTTTTCTCCCCTGATTTAGCTGAGCTCCACTAACCTTCCTTATGGCTTGATAATTCTGGGAACTGGCACAGCTGCTGTAGATCTGCTCTCCTAAAGCTCCAGCCAGGGCTAGGCTCGTCTCGTCCAGCCGCCTCCGGGGCAAAGCCACAGTTTCAGGCTGGGCTAGTTTCGGCTCACAGAGCTGAGATGGTTCCTCGTAGCTGAGCTGCCTTTAGCTGAAAGTATAGTTGTGTGTGTTTTCGAGTTCTAGAATTTGTTTTGGGTCATATTTTATGGGTATTTTGGGGTGGCTATGTGAGAGCTGCGATATGTTGCTGCTCCTATGCCACCATCTTGGCTCCACCCCCCCCCCCATTCTAAGCTTTCTTTAACTCTCGCTAGCATCTTAAAATTGTGAGAATCATGGATTTCTCTTCTTCTGACTTCTCACTGTCTGTTAAGTTTCACCAAATGGCAAACAGAGAGAGAACATTAAGACTCATTTCATTTTAGTTCTTTAGAAAAGAATGGTTTGGTTTTTGTTTCCATTTCTCTAAGTATTTTAATCATGAAAGGACACTTGGACCAGCTCACCCTTTTAAAGACTATTCTTCATAATATTCTAGGAAAGAGACTCAGAACCAGATATACTTAATTCCTCCCATATCTGCTCATACCTCTCATTTTTGTAGTGTGTTGATCTTACATTGGTCACCTGGCATGAATATCTCCTTAGCTTAGGTTACTTCCATGGCTTAGGTAACACCTGGTGCCTTCTCCTTAGCTTCTTAAAAAGATAGCTAGGAGAGTTGAAATCATAATCAGCCCCTGACAGGAACAGGAAGTCTAGCAAGTCAAAACATTGCTTCTATGGATTGGTTGAACTCAGTCTGCTGTCAGAAATACATGTTTTTACCTGTATCATCCTCCCTGAAAATATGCAGTCTAATTCATCGGACTGTGGTCTTGGGATAATGTCAGTGCAATAGAATTCACCAAAAGCAGAGCCAGACAAAGAGATCAAAAGGACAACTACTGGAGTATATACAGTGAGACAGGATTTCTTAAAAAAATGTTTTATCTCATCCAGTACAACACATAATACTGTTGTTGTGAAAAGCGGAAAGGCCTATGTTAAGAAGAAGTAAAGCTTGACACCTATAAAGAATGAATAATGTAGAATATAACGAGTCATCTTGTCAAGACCTGCACAAAACCACACCTTTTAACAGAAGTAAAGGATAGGCCTCTTGTGTATTTCCTTAAGAAAACAGTTTTAATCTTCCTTGGGTAGATTCTATAGAAAGATGTCAAAAGCTTTAAGACTTCAGCAGAAGTTTAAAAAATGTCAGAAATTTATCTTAAACCCATCATTTTTAAAGGTTTTAGTTAGAGAAATAAACATTCGAATTACAAGCTATTTTTTTTAGCTTCAAATTTTGAAGTAAACATAGAAAATGTTTTTAAAGACATACTTCCTGCTGCTTTTGTCTTTTCCTGTTACATTACCCTGGATTTCTTTTCTCACAGTGGGATTTCAAATTAATTTATAATTATACACACTCAGAGGGGATGAGAAAGAAATGACCTAATTATAGACCAAATGGATACCCTCTGGCTACCATCCAATTACTCAGAGCTACTAAGGCAAATGATGGGTTCTGTCCTGTCTTGGGTAGATTTAGTGGTTACTGTGCCAGTGAAAACTGCTAATGGTTCAAATATGCCCCTGCTTAATATCTAGAAAAGGATGAATTTAGAAGGGAAATAAAACAAAAATTGAAAATGAATATAGGATACACATCCCCAGATCTCAATATACATAAGCCCATACTGTGAGCATCTAGGGAGAAAAAATAGCAGACCGTTTTAACGGTGTTTCTATAGTGAAGTAGATCCTAATTAGTTACAATTAAGCTGCCGTTGAATAATAGCTACAGTGACATGGAAGATGAAAATGCACATTTCTGATATAATTCCCATCATTCTCCAGCTTTCTCTCTCTCTCTCTCTCTTTGGGGTGTGTGTGTGTGTGTGTGTGTGTGTGTGTGTGTGTGTGTGGTAGGTTATTTAGTTTGAAAATAGAAATGAAAGCAAAAATTTTAATGTATTGGTG
Source organism: Pseudochirops corinnae (assembly GCA_028646515.1). Lineage (NCBI taxonomy): Eukaryota > Metazoa > Chordata > Mammalia > Diprotodontia > Pseudocheiridae > Pseudochirops > Pseudochirops corinnae. The sequence goes on along the minus strand of CM053585.1, from coordinate 493,904,598 downwards.
ATAAAGCAGAATATTCTTTTGCTGATTATTGTTCTTACTGTATAACTTTATATTTTGACTCAAAATAGTATTTTTGTTTTATTTTTAGTGATGTGGATTCTTTCTCCCTCTGTCCACATCCCCATGAGTGTAAATTTGTCCACTGTTTTTGTGTTAGGATATGTCTTATTCTCTCAGCAGTCTATTTCTAGACAAAATATATTCTTAATAATTTTTTGTTCAGTAGATGATAAGTCTAAACTTGTCAGAGCTTCAGACCTCAGAATATAGCTATGAAATGAATAAGTAATCAACAATGCACTGGGTGACAATGGTGCCTCCTTACCAAGATGTCAAAGACAGTGTGGCTGCCTAACAGAGGCTTACAATCTATTCAGGAGACAATCAACAAGTATTTATTAAGTACCTACTATCTACCAGGTGCTGTGTTAGGTGATAAAACTGCAAAGAAAAAAATGAGGCAATCCTTGTTCTCAATGTATTTGTCTGCTATTGAAGATAAAATAGATACAAGTGAAGAAAATAAAAAATGATATAATATGCTTTGTCTATACTTAGATGCCAGAATGCATGGTACTAGTTGTTGAGTTTTATATGCATTCATGGAAGGGAAAGTTTATTGGTGGACTGGATACCCAAGGAGGATTTGAAGAAGTTGAGGGATTGAATTGGCCAAGGGTAAGAGATGGGGAGGAGTCATTATTGATGGATAAATGAATGGAGTAGTATATGGAACAATAAAGGAATTGTCCTAGCTGGAATGGAGGGTTTCTGATGGGGAGAAAACTGACAAAAATCAGAAAATTATAGCTTTCAGCTAGAAATATAGAACTGGAATTTAAGTATGTAGTCAAGGTGAGAGATGCAAATTGGGAATAGATAAGCATAAAAATGGTAGCTGAACAGGAGAATATGGAGAAACCTTCTAAAATTGTGGGCTAAAAGGCTGTTTTGGAGGACATTCTTAGTTGGGTAAAGAGAAAGATTAGACAAGACAGAAGCTGCAGTCAGAGAGGCAGAATTAAGATCAAGATAGTACATTGTCATGGAAGCTACAAGACAAAAGAATTAGAGAAGAGCTTCAAATGTAGAAGAGAGATCAAGGATGATGAGGAATGAAAAAAGCATGACTAAATAAATTTGATTTGTGCCTGAGTAATAACTGTACAGTGAATTCCCTGCTTACTAAGGAATTAATTAAACACTCTCTTACATTGGACATGTTGCATATAAGAATTTTGCTTAGCAATCAATTAATTCATCCTCTTTCCAGTCATATTTTATTAGTGCCTTCTTTTCTTCAGACTGATAGGAGGTGGGTACAGTTATGGAATATAGTCAATATTTTCATCTTGCCAATTAACAAGCTGGTATTGGTTAGAGATGTGTAGTTTTATTAAAGACGAAACAAACACTATCTTCGATTGGACATGTTGCATATAAGAATTTGTTTCAAACTCAATTAATTCATCCTCTTCCCAGCCATATTTTATTAATACTCTTTTCCAAAAAGGGAAAAAATGTTTCCCCAGTATTGTTATTGCATGATTTTTTAGCAAACAGCTTTTTCATAAGGATTCTCAGCAAGTTAGGGAGACCAAATATGAAAATCATCTGACTCTGCATGTCTTGTTTTATGTTATTGTTTTTTGTTTCAACATTTTAATGTATGCAATTCAAAGAAATGTATCAAAGAGCTAATTGTTTAAAAAATACTGCTGTATAGCTCCTCTTGAATTTAATGACCATTTTATATGGCAAATTTAGCTGTCTGTTGGGAGCCAGTGCTGGGAATCCAGAGTCATGTGGGTACAAGAAAGATATGGGGAGCAGGATGTGATCTCAGCCATTTACACATGTGTTCAGTCAAACTTCAGGTCTATTTCTCCAAACATCTATGACAACTATAACTTTTATAGCACAGTTATAACTCCCTAAATATGGGGCTGGGAAGCCACTGGTGAGAAACTTTTCTTTAAGATGTAGCCTTAGGGTCAAAAATATAATTTCTCTTTCATGGCTGTTTCATCTATTCTCTTCTGAGAGTGTTCAATGACCCCATTCCTAAGAGTAGCAGTATCTTAGTTCCTTCCACTTCCTCATTTTTCCAGTCCAGAAAATATATTAATGACATATACATCTATCTAAATTAGTTCTGAAAAAAAAGTGATCCCCTGGAGGAGAAAATGGCAAAGCATTCCAGTCCCTTTGCCAAGAAAACCCAATGGACAGTGTGGAGGACAGAAGGGACTGGCATACTATGGTCCATGAGATCACAGAGAGTTGGACATGACTGAATGACTGAATAACAACAAGGAGTATATCATCTACCTGTCTATCTATCCATCCATCCATCCGTCTACCCCTCTCTCTATCCATCCATCTTATGTATGTATATATGTGTGAATGAGGACTTGTGTTGCCAAGCAGCTGTACCAGGAGTTGTTTATGCATTTGATGTTGAAATGAAATAGAACGTGTACCTTCCCTAAAGAAGAATGCCAGCCACAATACTAGTAAATGAATTAGCAATTGTCATTTGTGTTTCTTCTATAAGAAAATGGTATACTTTCAATACTCATAGATTTTTTTTATATACTTACAATGATCTCAGGCTCTGAAACTCATTTAATTGAAATATGTTAAAAATGTGAAAATGTGATACACTGCTTGTCTTGCCTTTGCTGTTGAACTTTACTAGTTCTACTCTCTCTTTTGAGCTATTTTCTATTTTAATTGAATAACTATAGTGGGATATAATTACCTGTAAATGATGACTCTAAAGATGACTTTTTAAAATAGCAAATTATTTCTTCCTTTTTGCCTCTTTGTACATCTCTCCCATGTATGTATTACCAAATCCTCATTCATCTCCTTTTAGACCAAGAGTCCTTCCCCTAGGGAAATTAAAATAATATTTTGATAACTGTATTTTGGTATAATTGGTTTCCTTTGCCATCTTATATACTTTATCAGGTGCCTCTAAAAACATTATGGGGAGAAAGGATCAGTGGGCTTCACCCAACTTCCAAAGGATCCATGACACTCAAAAAAGTTAAGAACCCCTGCTTTGTACTCTCTTTTGTAGTGAATTGTTTAGTAAATTGACAATTTTTTAAAGATAAGGAATCTTATATGACAAAGATAACCTCTTGGCCACGGTTGCTCAATATAACAATATAACAACAGCAACAACAGCAACAACAACAAGCAACAGCAAAACAGCAACAGCAACAACAACAGCAACAGAAATGGCTAAGATTTACATCGTGCTTATCACGTGCCAGTCCCTGTGCTAAGAGCTCTCCAATTATCATTTGATCCTTACAACAACCCTGAGTGGTAGGTGCCATTATCATCCGCATTTTACAGATGAGGAAACTAAGGCAAACAAAGATTAAGTGACTAGCCCAAGGTCACACAGCTAGTAGGCATCTGAAGCCATAATTGAATTCAGGTCTTCTTGACTCCAGCCTCAGAGCTCTAGCCATTGTACCATAATCTAGTTCAGATGATCATTTCTCTTTGAAGGTCTTGATTATTAAGCTTATTAAATTGCAATTGCTTAAAATTTGGGGGAACTCTGATAATTTTAAAGATTTTCCTTTTAAGTATTGCCTTTTCTGAAAAAAACTGAGACTTTTTGGTTTCCTTAGCATTAGTTAGATGTGGAGAGGATCAGGAAAGGCTTCTTCTAACAAGGGAACTTAAAATGATTCTTAAAGGAAATTAGGGATTCCAAAAAGTAGAAGCAAAGAGGGACTGGATTTTAGCCATAGGAGAGGGCTAGTACAGACTCAGAGATGAAGTGCTGTGTGGATGGAACCACAAGTAGGCTAGTATAGCTTGTCCCAGAGTCCATGGTATTGTTGGTTGGTTACTGTCCTTTGTTTTCAAAGAGGATCAAAATGACAGCAATATATTAAAGTCAAGTAACAGTATTTCTGATGGTGGCTGATCAGACCAATACGAGTTCCAAATGCACTACCACAGGTTGGCCACCAATAGTATGAGTGAATATTTCAAGTAGATTCTCTGAATTTGGGCATCTCACATATCTTTTGAGCTGCTTCAATCCTACTTTGCTATAGAACACAGTATCTTCTCTGATGAGGGCATACTATGCTGGGCACCTCCCACAATCAATTATAAAGTTCTTCAGAGAATATGGTATAGTGTAATAATATATAAGAAGACTGGAATGGTAAGAAAGGGATAGATTATGAAGAAAAGTTTGTATTTGATCCTGAAGCCAACAGGATGTGTGTGGGATGTGTGTGTGTGTGTTGTGTGTGTGTGTGTGTGTGTGTGTGTGTTTGTGTGTTTTATGTGTTGAAGAAGGGGGGGTGTAGTATGGTCAGACCTGAATTTTAGGAGTCATTTTTGTGGCTGTGTAGAGCATGAGTTGGAGTGTGGAGGGGTTTGAAATAAGGAGATTAAATAAGACAACTTTAGAGTAGTTGTTAGTTGAATTAGTTGAACCTCTATCTTAACCTTTTCCTTGGTTTTAATATAGAGAAAGAATTCAAAGGTGGCAGCACCCATAGGGACCCTAATAAAGGAATATTTTATTAGTAGTTACTTAAGTGATATTGTTCAAAACCTTTTTAATGGGTTGCCAGTGGAAAAGTATATGGTGATAGGAGCAGACTGCAGCATACAACCATCAAAAACCTCTGAGAAACAGGATGAAAGGATGTTATCAAAGAAGTGAATGGCACAAAGACAAGATAGACTGGTCAGTTTGTGAGAGAGGAGGATATAGATAGATGGCCATTTGTTCCACTGATATTCTTAGGATGCTGGGAGAAAAGGAAAGCTTTCCAATTTTGGGAGGATTCTCTCAGGCAAACATTTGGGAAGATGTGGATTAGAACTATATAGTTTGGGCAGGTATGGATGTGTTATGGCCTGCATTGTTGGAAGAAATACACGTCACTGAGAATATCAATTCATTTGTGTAGCACAATGAATGCTTTACATAGATTCATCTTCTGGTTGGACTTTTAATTGTGTTAAATTTTTCATGGTTTTATATAACTTTTGCTTGTGAGAAGTGGTTAAAACATCAAGACATTGGCTTTTTGGCCAATCTAGTTGGAAAGTTCAGCTTTCTGACTACTCTGGTTTATTTTGTTCCCCATGACTTAGCACATAATAATGAATAAATGTGTTGATTGATATGACAATTTTTAATGAATTTTACAAACTTGAATAGGCATCTTGTTTGGTACTGTCTACACATAGTCACAGTTTGACTCTAATTATTAAAAATTAATAAGATTTGATTATTGGAGAATTATAAGGAATCTTAGGGCACATCATGCCCTGGATATAGTTTTGCTTAGAAAGGTTGTGATGTGTTCAAGAGCATACAGTTAGTTGTATGTGGCAGTATTGGTTCTGAGATGTAAGTTTAATGACATCAAAAATAGAAGATTAGAGACCACCTTAGAAATCTCCTCCAATCCTCTCATTTCATCAATGAGCAAGCTAGAAGACCACAGATGTGGATTGACTAGCTCAGGGTAATGTGTGTGGCAAGTAGCAATGCAATGATCTGTTCACTCTATCTTGCTCTCTTCCTTATTCTTCCCCCCCTTAAATATCTTTATATGTCTAGCCTCACATGCTTATGAAAACTGTGATGAAAGTGATTCATCAGTCAATTTTCATTTTTCAGATTGTATAAGTGAGTGATGGTTAGATTATATCTTGGATTCTGTTGTCATCAAACATCCTAAAACTTTTTGCGTCTTAAATTATATCTTAATTACAATAATATGAACTAGAGGAGTATTCAGCACCTTTGACTGCTCTTTGCATTGTCAGCAGAATTTGAAAACTGGCCTTTATAACAAGACAACCAAGTCACAGAAACCCATTGGCTCTCCCTCAGGTTTAATGGATTTATTAATGCATGTATAAGAGAAAAATAATAAGAGAGAAGTATCCTCCCAGAATAAATCATAAAAACTTACTGCTGTAGGTAGTTAGATCTTGAACTCTAGAGTCCAGTTCATAATCTCCTATGTGAATAAACTGAATTAATTAATCTCACCAACAATCTGTTATCTAGTAAACAATAAATATTTGAAATCCTATAAGAGCGTTTATCATCCTGAAAGTCATTCATGACACCTCTAAAGGAGAAATCTGCACATTTGTAGAGTAGCAGTATCAAAATGTTTAAACTAGAAAGTGACACAATATAATTGGCTTCCTTTGTCATTTTATGCATTTTATTTTATGTATCTACCACATTTGACTATTTGGCAGTGTCAGATATTAACTGCTGAGGCAATAAATTAAGGTCCATATTTTCAAAAACATTTGCATGTGATTATAAATATCAAACTGATATAATTACAGCAATACAAACTTGTTTTTATATGGTTCCTACTACGTGCCAGGCACTGGGATAAGTATTTTACAAGCATTATAGCATATGATCTCATTTGATATGTGACCTCCTTAAGTGAATATTCCATGTGTTTTCATTTGGGCAGGTACAGTCCTTACCAGTCTAAGGTTTTATTTCTCTGCTCTGGTCCAGCTTTCTTTCCATTGAATTTGAATCAGACAATCCTCAGTGCTAAAGTAAAATAGTCTCCAACTCTTCCTGGTTTGCTCTATGCACTAATCCTCAGCACCACTATTTTCAATTCTGAAGCTACCATAGCTACATATTGACAAGAAGGAACAGATAGCTTTATCTGTGTCAGAATCTATGACTCTATCAAAAATATCCTGCAGGGGTAAGCCCCGGGTCCAAATAGGTCTTGTTAGATCTGTATGGATACTTTAGAGCTCCCCTTTCTGAACACACATTTAATCATTGTGCAGATTCAAGCCGTTTTCCCTTTGCCCCTAAACTCTGGATACAGAGATCACAAATCTGTACCTCCTGCAGGCAAATATCTTTTATTAATGGAAACATCAAAATTCTGGCTCAGCTTTTGGCAACTCCATTTGCAGAGAATTATGAAGCTATTTTGAGGGCTCTGGTAAGGTAGCATGTATATTGGGTAAAATGCCACATGCAGATGAAAAGCCTAGTCAAATACATTTAAAATGATTCTGTAAAAAGGTAAATGACTTCTGGATTTACATTTTAATAAGAAAAGCTAACAAGAAATATTTAAGTCCATTTTGGATCAGTCAGGGATATTCTCAACAACCATTACCATTAACAAAAATTCAATGAATTTACTCAACAAAGTTTTTTGTCTTGGGCCAGAGTTCCTAAGTGTCACCAGACAGAACAGTTTTCTTATATAATCACTTCAATGCCTTGAAAAATGCATTAGATAACCCAATTAGCGCAGGGTTGTCTGAGAACTGGGAGAAGGCAGTTAGACTCCATCCAGTGGGAAAGTAGATCAGAATATGTGCTAATTTCAACTGATTTTAATAACCCACTAATATCTATCACAGGCATTTATGGATAAATTCCAGGACTCAAGCTAAAAATCCTACTTGCTTAATGGCACTGGGAAATAAAGATATCAAAACATGGTTCTATGGATAGCAAAATTTTTTTCCCAGATATATTTTACATAGTTGAACCCAATGTACATTTCCGAAAGAGATCCTTCAACAATCTACTATTCTATCTGAGCAGAAATCTAGTAACAGAGATTGCAGCTCTCTCCATAAATAATCACATCATTTCCTGAGTTCCTCTGACCAAAAACAAAATAAAACATTATGACATTAATACCAACCCTCTGATAAGCCTCACTGAATGTAAGTCCAGTGGTTGTTGGACAACAGAGTGTTGCCAGTTTCAACTTGGCAAGATCTATCATGGCTTGTGTTGTCTTGGTATCATCTTGGAAAACCTAAGTGAATTAATAGCAGACAGAAGGGAAGCTCAGATGAGAACACAGTAGTAGCAACTTGGGTGGTGGTAGTATAGTCAAGGTGGGAAAGAGAGTCTCTCTTTGGACAATGTGATTCCAAGAGGCAGAATTGCAGAATAATTGAGTTCTAGTCTCTCCTTAATCAGAACTGTTAAGACTTCTCCCATTCTTTTCCACAAATAGACTCCTGCCATGGCCTCATAGCTTATATTCCAATAGGAAACTGGCAGTAATATATTTTGCTATATCATACCCCAAAACTTACACACAGGTTTCACCTTGACAACAGGGGTGTGTATTTATAGATGTCATAGGATTAAAATATATAAGAATCACTTTGGGAATATAGGGAAAAAAAGACCTTCATGCTATGATGAGACATGAGACTAGGAATTCAGTGAAGTCAAAGAATAGTGTCCACTAAGGAAGGGAATCTTTGCTAGACCAAGTAAAACTGATAAAATGTCAAATATATTTTTAACTTAATTCAGTGTATTGTAGCCAGTCTCCAAAGTTCTGAGGAAAAGGAATAAGAAATAGCATTTTCTGTTGCTTCTGCAGAAGTTTGAATATGAAATAGCACCAGGCTGACTGGATTTTCTTTTTTTTACATATAAGTACACAAATGTTGCAAAGTTTCTCTTGCCATGTATATGTACAGCTAGCCTTTTGTGGGCTGAACATTCTGAATTTTCCTTGACAAGCTAAGATTTAAAACAGAAAAAATAAAGCCAGGTTTTCAGTGTTTTAGATTTTAAAGAAAGGGACAGGAATCCTGAGCAAATGGTCATCAGGGGTATGTTGAGTTAGCTCTCCTTTCACCACAACAGTTAATGCAAGAAAAATAATATATGCCTACTATAGTAACAAAAAAGCTGAAGAAACAACAAGAGAATACAAAAGGTGTGAGATTATAATGCTCAAACTTGATACAAAAGAGCGTTTAGAAAATGTACTTTTATCCCTTCATTGCAGAGGAAATGGAGATGAGGAGGGGCTATGGGTATAGAACATTGCTTATTCTCTTAGACACAGTTGATGTTTTAGTTGATCTTGCTTCACTGCTTTGATTTATTTCCCTCTTTTTAATTATTTTAAACAAGGGATAGCTTCCTGGAGAGGGAATGGGTAAAACAGATATTTGAAAATGAAGGTTCACATAAAAACAAGTGATGGCAAAAAAATAATTTTAGATAATTACATTTTCTGATAGTGAGAAGGCAGAGAAACATCAATGGGTTAAAGAATAAAAGATATAATAGGAAACATCCAGAGGAGAAGAGTAGAGGAAGTGAATTAATATTTCAGGGGAAAACTCATCCCTTCATTAATAAATCAATATTATAGTTTGTAGGATAATATAGGTGAATGTTTCTCAGATGGGGAAGGCAGTGTATAGAACAGAAGTCCCAAGTGAAGTCTGCTCAGAACTTAAGAGGAGAGGTGCATTAGAAGCTTTTGATTTTTTTCCTTCTCAAACACTCCTGTCTTCCCAACTTTCCTTTTGTTGTTGAGGGCACCGGGCATCCAGGCATGTAACCATGTAACATGGTACATGTAGCCACGTAACCATCCTGTACCCTTCATTCACACTCATCTGAGATAATTAGGTTGTCAACTCATGCCATTTCTCCCTTTTCAACAGCTTTCCTATATTGTTCCATTCTGTCCTCTGACATTGCCATGACACTGATCTAGCTCCTCTTCACTTCATGCCTGGGCTATTGCAATAGTCTTCAGATTGGTCTTCCTGCCTCAAGTCTAACCTCTGTTCCAACCATCTTCCACTTAGCTGCCCAAGTGATTTTTCCTAATGCACCGGTCTGGCTGTGCAACTCTTGCTGCCCTACTCCGTAAATTCTTTATGAATTCCAGGATCAAATATAAAGTCTCCTGTTTGCTTGCATTTAAAATCCTTCATAATCTGACCCCTTCCTACCTTTCTAGCCTTTTAAAATTTTACTCCCATCCTTTTCTAAATGCTGTTCCTCACACTTGATATTCTGTCTCTACATTCTGTCTTTGCGCTGGCTCTCTCCTATGCCTGGAATATTCTCCTTTTCTACCTTTAGCATCTCTAATACCCTCCAATTTGAGGATGCCTACCTACCCTTTGAATATCTTTCTCTCCCTACTTGCTCCCACCAGTGCCTTCACTCTGATTGCCTTCCTTCTATTCTGTATATGTCTTTTATGTATGTAATTGTGCTCATGTCATGTCTCTCCTTTAGAAGTCCCAGCCTTAAGAGCCAAGATCATGTTCTGTTTCTTTCAGTATCTCCAGAGCTTAGTATATATAGTGCCTGGCATGTAGAACACACTTAATAAATGATCGTTGACTAACTGCTTTTCATGTGGTAGAAGAATAGTGACAGAACACTGGATGAGGAAGGAGTGAGGATGGGTATGGCCAGAAGAAAGGGGAGTTTTTGGTAGCAGCAGCAGCAGCAACCTTGGCATGACATGAAATTGTCTTATTTGTGATTTGCATTTTTTTCTTGTGACCAACTCTTTCACATGGCTTTTTCCTTAAAAAGTCCATCCCACGCCTCCTTCACCCTTGCCATTGAGCAAATTAAAACAGCAAACCTGAAAAAATAAATACCTCAGTACATAGTTACATAGTCCAGCAAAACAATTTTCCTTATTGACCATGTCCAAAAGTGGATGTGTCTTCCTGAATTGTAAGTTCACCACTTCTTTGTCAGGAAATGGGTAGAATTTTAATTTTTGTTCTTGGTGGACTAGTGGTTTATCACTGTATTGATCAGAGTTCTTAAAGTCTTTCAAAGTTATTATTCTTTATATATTGTTACCATCATAGAAATTAATATCCTAGTTCTGCCTACTTTACTCTGTCTCATTTCATAGAATATTCCAAAAATTTTTTTTCTCCACAATTGCCTGTTTTCCTTCTGATTTTGAGGATTTGCTTGTACAAAAGCTTTTGATTTTTATATAATTCAAACCATACGTATTATAATTTGTGATCCTCTCTATCATTCGTGAATCATGGATACTTCCTGTATAGATCTCAAAGGTAATTTGTTCCTTGCCTCTCTGCTTTATTTATGGCATGGCCTTTTATATCTAGCTTATGTATCCTTTTAAGCTTTTTTTTTCATGTACAGTGCAACTTGCTGGTCTAATCCTATTTTCTACAACACTAAGGTCCAATTTCCCCAGAAGTTTTGTCAAATTAAGAGTTCTTTCTCCAGTATATGAGGCAGATAGATTGGGCCTGGAGTCAGGAACCCCTAAGACATTTGCTTACTTGAGCAATTTACTTAACCTCTCTGTTTCAGATTCTTCAATGGTAAAATGAGTGTAATAACAGCACCTACCTTCCAGTGCTATTGTGAGGATTCAATTAGATGATGTTTATAAAGTTCTTAGAATAGTACCTGGCATACAGGAGGTGCTTAATAAATGCTTGTTCTCTTCTCTTCACCTTCTCTCTCAGGTTTATCAAGCACTTGATGGATAAGTTTAATTGTATTTCTTCAATCTCTTCCATTGATCTACTTTGATATCTTTTTAATCAGAAAAAATATTTTTATGGTCGTTACTTTATAATTCAATACCAAGAGATACTGTTACCTTTCACTGTCATTGGTTTTCACTGTTTCTCTTCATTTAAAAAAAAAAACACTTTTCCTCCCCAAAATAAATCTGGCTATCATTTTGTCAATCTCTATGAAATATAAATTAAGTATAATTTTATTAATATAGAAATAAATATGTAAAATAATATATAAAGTAAAAATCTAGGTAGGATAATTATTTTCTTTATATTGGTGTGGCTAAGCCATGAGCACTGAATATTGCAACTGTTTCTGAAGTTAAATTTTATTTTTAATGGATATTTGTAATTATGTCAGTATAACACTTTAGCGTCACTTGATAGATAGATATTCAGATATCTTATGCACTTTGTATTTATATTGAATAGGACTTCCCTTTTGCATTATTTCCTCCTAAGTCATATTATTGGTATAAAGAAATTCTTTTGATCTTTGTGGCTTTATCTGGTATCCTACTACTTAAAAAAACTATTAATTGTTGCAACTAGATTTTATTTTTTGAGGTTTTAAAAAATAAACTCTCAGGTGTCAGCAAAGATAATATTGCTTCTTCTTTGACTATGTTTCTGAATTCACTATTCTTGTTGCTATCATTGTTACACTTAGAATTATGCCAAATAACAGCCAACATGAGCATTTTTACTTTATTCCTCTATTTATTGGGAAATTTCTAATATTTCTCCACTGCAAATAATGCCAACTTGTAGTTTTAGAGATAAAAATTTTATATCATTAAAAGGTTCTTAATTTGCTTATGCTTCAAAAAATTTTAAGTACATTTTTTTTGCATTATCAAATGGTTTTTCCAACAATCAATGCTTTTTTTACTACTTTATCTTTCTGTTTTTCTTCCTACAATTAACATTTCCATCTTTTGCAATACTTGTCTATCTGATGAGTGTGAAATGACACTTCAAACTATCTCATTTTGCATTTATTTGGTTATCAACAGTTTTTGATAATTATCTAGATGGTCATTTTCTTTGTAAAAAACTATTCATATTCTTGTACTATTTAGATGATTAGCTTGTACTATGTAATAGCTACATGTTATAGTAGATAGAGTGACAGCCCTGGGGTCAGAAAAACCTCAGTTCAATTCCAACCTTGTACACATGGGAGTTGTGTGACCTTGGGCAAGCCACTTGGCTTCTATTTGCCTTACTTTCCTCATCTGTAAAATGGGAGTAATAATAACACCTACCCCCCCCCCCCCAGGGTTGTGTGGACCACATAAGATAGTAATTATAATTTATCTAATATTGTGTCTGGTGCATAGCAATTCTATATAAATATTTGGTATTATTATTTAATATTAATCACTAAAAGAATGGCTTTTAAATTTATAAATTCATATAAATTACTATAAAATTTAAAAGATTTTTATTAGATGTTTGATTTAAATATTTTTCGTATTTCCTAATCTTTCTTGTTTCAGCTTCATCAGCTTTATTTGTTCAAAATCATTCAAGTTTCAATCAGAATTGTCATTGTGTCTTTTATTATGTATTCTGTCCCTTATCTTATTGTTAATTTCCCCTTAACTATTGGAAATATGTTGTCTTCTTGTATCCTTTAATTTTTATAATATATTCCTTTATATTTAGATCATTTACACATTTGGAATTTACTGTGGAACATAAAGTGAAATATGGTTCTATTTCATTTAATTGTGAGGAATCTATGTAGTACAATTGATAGAGAATTGGAATTGGAATTAGGAAGACCTGAATTCAAATTCTGCCATATACAACTACTGGCAGTGTGTGAGCCTCGGTAACTTATTTAACTTGTAACAATCTTTATTTCTCTTTCTCTAATATGTGGATGACAATAATAGCTACAACACTGTTTTGAGGATAGTAGACTGTATATTACTAATATATATATATGTATATATGTGTGTATGTATGTATATATAGATATAGATAGACACGTAACTGCTCTGAAAACTTTAGAACACTATATAAATGCTAGCTTTCATCATCACCACTGTTACCATCACTGCCATTATCATCAAAATCATCACCATCCTGGTTTCCCAGATTTCCAGCTGTTTATGTTTTTTAAGACTGAATTTGTCTTTATTACCCAGGCTGTAATGCCTCTGCCTCTCCTTATTCAGCCTGGTGGCCCTGTTCTACCAAGGGCTGGCCATATTGGTTCCTAATTTCATGTGAATGCCTAATTGGTATTAGCTCTAGTATAGCAATAAACTCCTGAACTCAGTGATGCACCAACCTCAGCCTCTCCAGTAGCAAGGACTACAGGTGTGTGCCACCACACCCAGCACAAATGTCCTTGTCTAATTTTTTTTTTTTTAAAAGTCCTTCTCCTAATATTTATAAATGAATTACTATGAGCCAGGTACTTTGTCAGCCATCAAGGTTATTGTTACAAGAGTTATCAATCCTTACTCTCAAGGAAATTACATCGGATTGGGAGGAAATTATATTTTATACCATGTAGTTAATTGAAAACTAAAGCTCCATACTTGTTTGCTTCTAAATTTTGCTTATGTAGTCTTTTCCATTTGCCATTTTCCTAATTTTGAACTTTTAATGACTACTTTAAAATATAATCTGAGACCTGCTCACAGCGGTTCTCAATCTGCGGGTTATGTTCAAATTGAAAATCCATCCCGAATATCCGACAGATTCATAAGAGTAGCAAAATTACAGTGATGAAGTGGCAACAAAAATAATTTTATGGTTGGGGGGGGGGTCACCACAACATGAGGAACTGTATTAAAGGGTCGTGGCATTAGGAAGGTTGAGAACCACTGTACTAACACTTGAAATAATTTTATTCTTACTTTAAGAAATTTCCTTTAAATTCCTGACCTTCTCTTCTACCATAAGAATATTGTTATTATTTTGTCCTATTCTATAAAGCATCACACTGTTAATATGATATAATGCTAAATCTGAAGATTGATTTCAGTGGAATTTTCATGAAATGATTGTGGTTAAGCAAAGAACATTGACTATCTTTCCGGTAATTTAGATTATTTCTTGTTACTGTGAAGACTGTTTTGCCATTGTATTTATATGAGTCTTGTGTTTTTTGATAGGCTAGCTCATAGGTATGTTTCATAGGTATTTTCATTGGAGTTTTTTTCTCTATCTTTTGCTCCCAGTTTTTTCTAATAATATGTGAAAATGGAAATGAATTTATAGAGATAAGAAAGTAAAGCATAGGATTCATTAGTTGTAAATATCTTCTTGATAGCTATTCTGTTTGTTCTAATAAGTATACTATTTGTAATCTTTTTTATTCTTCTTTCATCCTTTCCCTTTGAGATACATTGATAATTGATCCCTCAACATGACTTTAAAATAATGCTGTGTCCACACAGGTTTCTTCTACTTGTACTTGAGTCTGGGTGCTCTTCCTCTTTCAAAGCATCATTTCTGCTTCCTCATATAGAATCTTATGTGTATAACTGTTGGAATCTAAGTATGATTTAACCATTTTTCATAATAGCAGATCACATAACTTGGAAACTTTCATTTAATATAATTTGTCATCCTCCTTTCCTGTTTCCTCTTTAAATGATTTGGGAATGGCTTGACTTAAATATTTCTCATAGTAAGCTTTCAGCTGCATTTATCCATGATTTAATTTTTTCTTCTCTTTTTGAAAGCAAAACTGCTTATAAACTGTCTCTCATCATATTTTGCAAATTAGACTGTACTCTCAACTGGTATTTCCCTTTGGTTGACATGCTCTTCGCTTCATTAAAAAATCGTAAAGAATATGTTGGCAATATATCAGAACTCAGTTGAATACTGCTCATGACGTTTTCTAACCAGATTTCCATATCAGATAATTTTATTCAATATTGAGTTCCAATTACACAACATTGTTGATTGTCATTAAGTGGGGTGCATTACAGCAGTTACAATGGTTGGGACAGCTAGGTGGCATAGTGGATAAAGGGTCAAGTATGAAGTCAGTAAACTCGTGTTCCTGAGTTCTAACCTGGTCTCAGACACTTACTACCCATGTGACCATGGGCAAGTCACTTAACCCTGTTTGCCTCAGTTTCCTCATCTGTAAAATGAACTGGAGAAGGAAATGATAAATCTTTACAGTGTCTTTGCCAAGCCAACCCCAAATAGGGTCACAAACAGTAGGACACAACTGAAAAACAACTAAACAATAATATTACAATGGTTGAGATAATAGACATTGATGTATCTTGTAATATATTTGAAAGGATCTGTTAAACCTAAAACTTTTGGGTAAGTCTTAAGCATTCCCTCATGTGCTATAGAGTTTTCAGCAGACCTTGAAGCCTAGGGTCATAGATCCTTTTCATGTTGTGTGTTCCAATTTGGTTTGGGTACCCTCATCTGTCTGTAGCTCTGAGGCCATTATACAAATAAAAATCTTCGAAATTGCTTTGAACATTGACTATTTCACATTCATGAAAAGTTGTCCGTGGTGACCACTTAGCTGCCACACTAAAGGTGGAATGGAGCATACTTTACAGATGTTTCTACCCCAGAAGAGAATGAGAGGGAATATTTAGACTCCTGAAAGATATAGGAAAAAAAAGTTGTTTTACAGAATAAATGGGTGTTACAGTGAACTACAGTGGAGAAAGCCCTGGACCTGGAGTCAGAAAGATCTGAGTTCTATTTTTTTTTCTCAAATATTTACTATGTGATCCTGAGCTAATCACCTAAACTCTGTCTACCCATTTCTTCATGTGAAGAATGGGTATAATAATCATCCCTGATTCCTAGAGTTATGAGGTTAAAATGCGATAATATTTTCAGAGCACTTAAAAAACAAAACTTACAGTACTCTGTAAATGCCAATTATTATTATATTATTATTATCATTCAATAATGTTTTTTAAATCTATTTTGGATAATATAAGAATTGATCTGATTGGAAGTTGGGGTTTTTACAGACTATTTCATGGTATCTTTTTTTTTTGTACTACAATTCTTTGTCTTATGTGGATGCAGCACACATATACACATACACACAAAGCAGAATTGAAATAATTCAAGAGAAATGCAAGATGTGCAAATTTAGAGAAACTACCCCAAATGTTCACATGGACTATTTGTGCCCTATCTGTAGTAGAACATTCCAAGGTTGTATGAGTCTGATCAGCCACAGTCAGACAAGTTGAAGCTTGATTCTAGCATAGTAATGTCATTTCGGTCCTCTTTGACAATGAAAGACAACAATGGATCAACTTGCCCCCTATGCCCCCTGCCCCATACATATGTATTTGTACATATATATGTATATATATATATCTTTTGCAAGTGTGTGAAGTATTTTATTGGTGATCTAGAAGGCTACTTGTTGGCTAGTCCTGATGACACAATATAGTAACTGATTTACTAGAGATTTAAAGTCAAGGGAATGTTTCAGGAATTATCTTGGTGAAAATCAGGCAGAGATACTAGAAGTCTCTTTAGATGCAATGCTTGAAAATCAGAAAAAGTCAGGAGCTAGGTTTATTTACTTGAGGTTTCTTAAATTCAAGGAGATAAATAATAAAAGGGACATAAACATAGAGTGAGATATTTCCATCTGGTAAAATCTAATAGTCTACAAATTCCCAAACTCTTGAATACTTTTTTCTATGTATAATCCTCATGGTTCTGTACATCAGACCTTTATTCTCTGAATTTCCATTCTGGGCACTATTTGCATTCAGTATGCTCAGTCTTGGGCACCAAGCTTTCATTAGCTTATTGTGTATTCTCTAAGGAATTATTGATTGGTAGTCAGCCAGAGCTCTTCCATATTAGTCAGATTGAAAATGCTATTTTTATTCAGATTAAAGAATCTGGGATTCAACAAGTCAATAGCATACAGAGATGTCAGGCCAATTTGCTCCTTGAGTAGTCTTTTTGGATACCCTGGGGTATGGGATAAACCAAGTATGGATTCTTTCAGACTGACTGTGCAGCACTTTATTTTAATTCCATTTTACATTAATAGCTATGCATAGTGTCTTCAGAGTAGCCAGTCAATTGAACTACAAGGAATGCATTGAGTTTTGAACCTAGCAGTCGCAGTGCCGAGTTTGAAATAAAATATTGATCCAAACAAACTAATATGTTCTCCTCTTCTTCCTGCTTCTCTTTTAAGTTATGCATTACAAACATCAGTTCGTTTTCACCAATTAAATTGAGATACAAAGAATTTACAGTAATAGTTTTGATTATCTAGAAATGTTTATCTCAAACAGCCTTTAAGAATGTATTTAAAGTTATACTTAACTCACTTTGTCTATATTTTCAGTTATTTTGTTGATGTATCTTGAAGACAGGTCATTTGATTTCCCACACTGTCATATTTGTGCTTACTTATCTATCTTGGAATAGAACAGAAAGATCTGTTTAGGCTACTAGAGAAGGCATGCAAAAACAATAACAATAATTCCTGAATGACATTCTGGATCATTTACATGCGAAAAACTCTTTTAATATTTGGGCAAAGTCAATGAATGAAAATGGGGGTTTGATGCCCTCCAATAAGTTTTCCTGAGACATTTCTTCATAGGAATACATATCCTGATTTAAAGTTAACTTGGAATGTTGACGATAAGCAGACACTTCCCACATAATTTCCAATGCTTTAGAGAATCTAGGAAAAGAAAGTGAGTTTTCAAAAACTGTTAAAGACACAAATCATTGCAGAAATGATAGCTTCCTCTTGGCTCAATTAAGGGAACTCAATGTGGCTAAGTTGTTGTGGTTCTCAGGGCTCTAATTGCACATAAAACCTCCCTTCAAATCATAACATATGTGCTATTCCTAAGTCTCGTTCCATTCCAAACAAAAGGCAAGTTTTTAAAATGTGGTGAGATTTCATCCAGCATTGGCAGACAGCTTAGATGGCAATAACTTAACACTTGCACCATGAAATTAAAATTTACATCCACTCAGTGTAATTCCACAGACCAACAGCAGGCAGTTGTATTTTTCCTTTTTCTTTCTTTCTTTTTTTTTAATGAGAGCAGGGAGATTTAATTATTGCTGTTTAAACAGAGCAGCCTAGCATGGCCTGTTGACAGGGCCTCTGGTGCTGGCAAAATATGGCAGATAATGTAGGCTGCTCTAGCAGAGCTTTCTGTGGGACTCCCTGACTTGCTGTCCTCTGAATACAAGATTCTAGGGCCAGTGACTCCTAACTCCTTGAGTGTTAGATGCAAAGCCACTGAGACTGGAAAAAAACAAAAACAAAAACAAAACCAACCTCATAACATCATGGTTGTGATACAAAATATTTTGTCAAAAGAAGGCATAACATGGTATAGAAACTGCCCATATCTGCTCCTGGTTCTATATCTTATTTGTCAAATTTCTGTACTTTATATTTTATTGTCTTTTCTTTCAAAGACTAAGATTTGTGAAAGTTTTTAGTATGTTCAGTACTAAGATGATGTTTCATTTCTCCTAAAAATAAAGAGTCATGAAGAAATAGAATTTAAAAAAAAATCAGGGAGGGAATTAGTTGAGAAGATTTTCTTAGCAATATATTACAAATTTTGAGTTTGGTTTTGCTTTGGACTTGGATTTTCATCAATGTTGGAGAATTCCCATTGTGAGAACTCCTCTAGATTAACATCAGAAATGTCTCCATAACTTATATTCTTAGAAGGTGGCTTGAGAAATGCAAGACTAGGTGATTTGCTCATGGTCAGGTGTTGAAGGCATGACTTGAATCTGGAATTTCTTAGCTCTACAATGAGTGCACATTCACTACCCAATGCTGCCTTGTGTATATTAGAGATATATTTAATTTTTCAGTGACAAATATCAGGAGTGTGGTACATCTCAAGCTGCATGCTAAACAGAAGACCCAGATCCTTTTGCTATTCAAGGTAACACACAGTTCACATTGCTGCACAACTGTTTTCAGTGTGTGTGGGGTATGGGGGTGGGGGACAGCACAGAAGGAAGTGCAGTTTAAAATCTGGAAAGCATTGGATTGACTTTTAGCACTAGAAATACAACCAAACAGAATGGGGGAAATATGGTAGAATGCATAGCATTGTGTTAACAGTTTAAATGTATAATGCAGATGTGGAAAAATTATAGATGTGGGACAATGTTTCTGACCAGTTTGGGAGATGATGTTTCAATGCTTTTCAACTGTTAAGTTGTTTAAAACTTCTCCCTAATTGTCTATCTGCTGAGGCAGCAGTCTGTACTTAAAGACTTGATTTCCCCTCTCCTTCCTCCAAATGTGTTGCATGGTTCTTGTCTGAGTTATAGGCTTTAGCCTGTTTTCCCCCTTCTGTATTGCTTCTTATGTTCCATTTTCATGGTGTTTAGATTAGAGCAGACGTGGACTTCCTCTGTCTCACGGCCAGTCATGAATCAGGGTGGGAGCAGGGACCATGGGACTGTCAGATGAACTGACTAGTTCCAGCTTTAAAATAACAAGTGTTTGATAGCTTAGTTTACGGAACAACAAATTGTGGCTATATCCTCAAATGCAGCTAGCTACATGTGTTATGATAAGTAGGTAAGACTTAATTCATTTAGACTTTTTTCCTTATATTTAAAGTTCTAATAAATAAATCTCAGGAATAAGAAGACTTCATGATTTTCCTCACTGGATATAAGCCTATTTTACTTACTTATTATGTTAAAATTAGCATAGTGTTTCATAACCCTATTTCTGCCCAACTTCTTGCCATAGACCTATGTGAAGTGCTTATAAGAGTGAATTAGAAGCTCTTCCCAGTATAGACGTAGGGACTAAGGGTGTGCAATGTAATGCAATGCATGCCATGTGATGTGGTACCCATGTCAGTTGGTTCTGCTTAAATATTTTTCTTTATTTCAAAGAAGGTTTCTTTTTATTTGGGGGGGGGGGGGAATTTAAGAGAAAATAACAGTTGTGAAAACAAAAGGCTGAACTTAAAAAAAAAAAATAAAACCTTAAAAAAACCCCACGAGGCCTGCCAACTTATGGAACGCTGGACATTTTGATATACTAATCATTATTCCTACTATGATTTTAACTTTGACTCTGAATGACCTGGAGCCAACATTGATAGGGGTCTTTAAAACACAAGTCCATTTAAGATAATGTGGTGCTATGTAGAAAAGAGGCCCTTGGGCATTTTATTTTATTTTTCTTCTCTCTCCAGAAAGTGGTCAAATTGAAATGAGTGTGAATTGTTTTTTATTTAATTCCTTTTTATTTTTTTCTTGGATAGGAAAAAAAAGAGCAACAAGAAATTGAGTCATGAGAAGCATGTCCTTTCAGGGGACAGCAGCATTTTTTTGTTGTTTAATATTTATCCAGAGATGATTTTAATGGTACGGCAGAAAAGATGACATCACATCAAAGATAAACAAGGAAACAAACAAACAAAAAAACCCTTCCCTCAAAGTGCTTTCTGTCTAAATCCTCAGATGAAGTGTACAGTAAGCTGGCAAAGGATATGCCTGGTGGTAAATTCCTCAGAAGTATATGGACTTGACAGGAATCTTTGTTGGGTGGTGGGGTGGGAGAAGGTTGTGAAAAATAACAACTTTTATCTACATACAATAGTAACTTAGAGGTTAAAAGGTGCCCTCCATAACTGAAAGATTCTTTAGAACTTTGATTAGCAGAATATTACCAAGAATAGTTTCTGATTTGGTGTGTCTTTGGAAAAAGCAACCAGGATGAACATTTTGACGGAGGAAGTAGGAAAAAAGGCATGGAAGAAGTAATTAAGAGTAATTCAGATTTAGTATTTATACCAAAATATTTAGTGCCATATCACTTTCAGGCTAAAATACAACTCCATAGACTGACATAAAAAGTTCTCCATAATCGAACTTCCTCTTTCCATCCTATTCCATGTTCTAGACCAGTGGTTCCCAACCTTCCTAATGCCATGACTCTTTAATACTCATATGTGGGCATATCTGCATGTGGGTGGACCCACCTGGAGACGGATAGAGGAGCAATGTCTCTGTTCCTAAGACCATTGGAAATATATGTTTTCCAAGGGTCTCAGGTGACCTCTGTGAAAGGTTCATTCGGGCCCCAAAGGGGGCACAACCCACAGGTTGAGAACCACTGTTCTAGACTAATCCACTTTCTGTTCTCCATACGTGATAGCCTCTTGTCTCCATGTCTTTGTATGCATGTTCCCCTATGTCTGGAAATTCACTCCCTCCTAGCTACCCATTCATATGATTCTTAGTTTTCTCCAAAACATAGCTCAGTCACCAGCTTTAACATGTGACCTTTCTTTACTCCATCCAATTATTAGTAATATCTCCTTTTCAAAATTACTTTGTATTTCTTTGCATGAACGTATTTGTGTGCCTTTCTTGGCCTTCTCAGAAGCATGGAAACTCCTGAAGGACAAGGATAGTTTTATCTCTTTATCATATGTGGGAGAAAAATAACAGCTGCTTAATAAATATCAAATCGAAAGAAATAATAATCATTGGGCACTTTAGTTGTATTAACATTGGAGTGACTGGGCAAACCATTTAGCAAGTAGTTATTGAATGCTTATAGAACTCAGACACTTAGCACACACACACACACACACACACACACACAAAACTAGCCACGTAACCTTAGGCAAGTCACTTAACCCCAATTGTCCTAACTCCCCCCCTTCAAAAAGCAAAAAAAAATGTGTTGCTTCATTTTTCATGGTCTCTCATTAGATCATAAGCCCCTTGAGGATTTTATGAGGGGTTCCCCAAGACACACAATTTAATTTATGTATCTCGGAGTCACTAACATACATTTGAGCTACATCTTAAAATGGTTAGACTAGTTGACCTATAAGGTCCATTTTAACTCTCAACTTCTATGATTCTGTGATTGAATAAAACTGAATCTCAGAGAAGTTGTGATTTGTCCAAACTCACAAAGCCAAATTAGAAAATTAGTGTAAGGAAGTTTCCTTTGGCATTAATTTCTACCAGTGACCAATCTACACCAAGTACCTCGGTGGCACAGAGAACTGGGCCTGGAATCAGGAAGGTGAGTTGAAATTCAGCTTCAAACATTTAATATCTTTGTGACTTTGGATCTATCACTTAACCTCTTTGCCTCCATTTCTTTAGTACCCACCTCACAGGATTGTTCTGAGAATCAAACGAGATAGTGTTTGTAAAGTGTCTGGCCTATGGTAGATGCTGTATAAATGATAGCTATTGTCATTAAAAGTACTCACTGGGTAATAGCAATGAAAAGATTTGTATCCAAAAGTGAAAACTTTGTATAACTGGAATCCCACAATTCAACTCTTAAAATTGGTGGCAAATTTTAATTTTCTTTAATATGGTCCCCCTTTTTTGTCTCTAAGTCTTACACATATGATATTTGTTGAGGTGAATTCATAGACTTGTTGGATCATATATTTAGTACTAGAAGGTACCTTAGAGGCCTTCAAATCAAATCCCCTCATTGTATAGAATAAGGAAACTGAGGCATAGAGTCTTACCCAGGGTCCCATGGCTACTGAGTGCATGAGTTGCATTTGAATAACTTGAAAAGTGTTTAATCTTTCCCTGTGTGATATTCTAACATCCTTCTGTGAAAAATCTTTGGAATGACAAGTCCAAAAAGTGATGAACTCACACATTCCCTAGGGTTTGAAGATAAATCTTTATCAGGAATCCAGTTATTTAGAATGTGGCTTTGTTTTCCTAAATGTTAATAATTAAGCATTCATCAATGTCTATTTGAATTGTAACAACATTATTTTGCTCTTGCAGAGGACCCCATTGATAGAACAACCTATCTCTTATGACAGCTATTTTGACAGGTTTATTAGCAATAGCATCAAGTACAGTCTCACTATTTGTTGCCCCAAAGTCTATGACCCCAGGCTATAAAATACCAACTTGGAATTCTGAGTATTATGGTATGAGTCTACTAGAGGGTAAAGGTAAAAAATACCTCTTTTCACTTCTACTTGATTTATGATGTGCATGTAATGCCTGGAATTAGAAACCAGATAAATGAATCATTAGAGGAAAAAAGTGGAGGGAAATATAACTCTTGACATTTAGGTACATTTCTGCTCTTGATTAGTATCCTTTCCCGGTCCACTACATGCCAACCAAAATTCAAAGAATGATTATAAAACTTAAATGCTTTTCCACTGCAGAAAGCATTTGAATGAAAAAACAATAGAAATACCATGGTCTAAATAAATGCTAAATTATGATATTAAGGAGATAAGGACAAATTTAAGTTCTATATGTATTATCATGTTGATTACAAAAAAATAAGTCCTCAATTTGTGCAACTTGTTGGATGACAAAATGAATTATATAAGCCACTCATTTATTAAGAGCTTATGGAAATGTATTGTGCTGAATTCTGAGGATAAAGACACTTTGAAAAATAGTACTTGCTCTCAAAGAACTTACATTTTAATGAGATGCAACTTGTGCACAGAGAAGTAAAGAGAACTTGAGAAAGCATGTGCTAAGTGGTACTGGAGCCCAACAATTTTCTGCTGTATAACTTTGGGCCTCTTGGCCTCAGTTTCCTCATCTATAAAAAGAAGGAACTAAATTAGGTGTGTTCTTTATAATTCCAAATCTATCTATTTGCATTGATTTAAGTTTAAATGCAATGTCAAGATTATGTTAGAGATTTTCATCAAAGTTCTGGTGAGTTGCCACAAATTTCCCCAGGATTTAAGTAACAAGAAATGATTCTTTGAAAGATTATAGCTGGAACTTCCAGGGGTACAGCCATGATGACAGAATAAAGGAAGCAATCAATTAAGGTCTCCCAATATTCCCCTGTAAAAAAAACTTTAAATAATGCCTCAGATTGAATTCTGGAGTGTCACAGCCAAGAAAAGGTCAGAGTGGGATAGTCTTCTAGCCCAAGACAACTTAGGAAGTCAGAGAGATCTCTGACACAGGGTGAAGGCTGGTCTAGAGACCATGTGGATATGATACTAATGATGATGGGACTAGGTGGTGGCATCAGAAGCAGCAGCAGCTTCAGGAGCTTTCAAGGCAGGGATGGTAAAGGTATCTGACAACTAGTCAGAAAGGAATTACAAGGGACCCCTGTGATAGTATTGGATATAGGACCATATGCTGTTTGCAACTCCATTGCATTGACTTATTTCTGGGCTATAGTTTAAGGTTTGAAAAGAGAATTTTTGGTCAGAAGGGAGTGAAAGCCCTGAGGGGCTTTAGTCACAAAGGATCAGGGCCCCTGAGGAACAGTATCATCAGGATCCCAAGATAAGGACTAGAGTGAGCAGATAAGGACTAGAGTGAAGACCATGAAAGCAGTGATCATATTTTTCTTCATTTCATACCACTTTGGAAGCCCCAAAATTTCTAGACCCTGAGAACTAGTTCTGAAAACAGTAGTGCAGAAAAAGCCTGAAGACTAAGACAGTGCCCCTCCCTCACCCAACACATGTAATAGAATCTAACTTTAAGATAAAGGGCAAAATCAAGAACTCATGTAGAAGAATAAGGAAACAACAACAAAGAACCTGATCATAGAAATATGCTGTGGTGACAGGTAAGAGCAACACACAGACTCAGAAGAAGACAATGAAACAAAAAAAAAATAGTTATAAGCAAAGCATCAAAGAAAAATGTGAATTGACTTAAACCCAAAAAGAATTCCTAGAAAACCTAAAATGATTTTCAAAATAAAGTAAGAGTGGTATAAGAAAAATCAGGTAAAGACCTTACAACAAAGGAAGAAATATATGAAAAGACAACAGCTTGGTAAAAGAGTCATAAAAAAATACTGAAGAAAACAACACCTTAAAAACTGGAATTGGCCAAATGGAAAAAAAGAGGTACAAAACTTCATTGATAAAAATAAAAATTACTCCTTAAAAAGCAGAATTGATCAAATGGAAAAAGACAAAATTTCACTGAATAAAATATTCCCTTAAAATTAGAATTGGACAAGTGAAAGCTAGTGATTCCATGAGACCTCAAGAAACAATAAAATAAAGCCAAAAGAATGAAAAAATAGAAGAAAATGTGAAATATCTTGTTGGAAACAAAAACTGACCTGGAAAATAGTTTGAAGATAGATAATTGAAGAATTATTGGACTACAGAGTTTAGACATCATATTTCAAGATATAATCTACCTCTGATGAAATCTGAATGGGAATAGAAAGGAGTGGCCTTTTCTGAGCTGTATATGGCACCTTCAGAAAACTTGATAATGTAGTAGAGCATAAAGATCTCACAATCAAATGAAGAAAAGTAGAAATATTAAACATACCCTTTTCAGGTTATAATATGATAAAATTGCATTAAAAGGTATTATGGAAATATAGATTAAAATTAATCGAAAGCTAAATAATCTAATCCTAAAGTAGTGGACCAAAGGGGGAAAAAATTATAGAGTCACTAATTTCATAAGAAAGAAGGACAACAATTAGGTAACATACCAAAATATACAGGATGCTGCCAAAGCAATACTTAAGGGAAAATTTATATTTCTAAAACTATACATTAATAAAAGAGACAGTCAATAAATTGGGCATGCAACATAAAAAAAAACAAGTAGAAAAAGAATAAATTTAAAATCTCTAATTAAGTAGCAAAATGAGAATCCTGGAAATCAAAGGTGAGATAGGTAAAAAATTCTAGTAGCTCAGTCAAACACTTTGATATGTCACTTTTTGTTTAGACTAAAAGATTACTGATTAGACAGGAGGATATAGAATGCTGTATTACTCTGCATTCAACAAAATGAAAGGAGAATATGTGATAGCTATAGGCAAATGGACAATTAAAAAGTCATAATTAATAAATTATAGTTGCACCCATACCATTAGAAAGATGTTAAACGATTAGAAAGATGTTAAAAAAGGAAAAGCATCAATGATACTTATTTTAATAATAGAATTCTCCATTCTGCTTGCTGATAAAAAAATCTGCTTTCAAAAAAAGGAGATGTATTTTAAATATTTTTCCATAACAAGACTTAGAGATTTTTATTTTCACGTAGAAATAAATGAAGCTTTAGAAAGAGAGAAATCAGAGTCAAGACAAAAGAAAGCATATTTGGATTACTAAAGTCTCCCTTGGTAAAAATTACGAAGAGAATCTAGGGTGGGTAGCAGAGTCAAGGGCAAAAAATATCTGCAAAATTCATCAGCATGGAGCAAGCCTGTAGATATATCTGAGGCCTGGTTTACCCAGTATAGAGAACTAGGCCTCACATCTTTCCCATGGTCAAAGCTTTTCTAAGGTTTGCTGCATGATGTCAATGCAAACTTTCCCCAAACTTCCTGGATCTGTTACAGGCTATTCACCAGAGGTTAAAAAAAAAAATATCTGGGGCCTCAGCCAGCAGCATTCCTCTATGGATACTGGTATCTCAATTTGCTTTTTATTTTTCTTAATTGGCACTAGGCAGTATTTAAAGGATTTCCAGTTAGGAAAACCAGAAGTAAGATTGGGGGGAGCAGGGACAATTAAAAGGGAAGGTCAAAGTTGAAATTGACATTAACCTTTTAACCACTTGGTGGATGTGATACCAAATTTTTAATTCTAGGTTAAAAAAAAAAAACAGTTTTGTGGCAAAAGCATCTCTTTAATCAGTTGCAGTATATTATAATATATTGCTAACTTCCCAGAGTAAATCTCATCAGGGTCTGCTTCATTAATGTTTTAACCTACTTGAAAAGTGTAATTAGGATTACTTAATGTCAAGGGCATTTTCCTAAGGAAATAATAAAAATCACATCATACTTTTTGTCTGAGAAACATATATTTTAAAACCATCAGTTGTTTCTATATTTTTTCTTTTTCTTTTTTGGCCTCTAGTCCCACCATCTATTAAAAAATGGACATATCACAGTGTGACTGGTATGATATCAACTGGGCCTTTTCCGTGTCTCAAACAAAATCTTCTTCCAAGAATATTAGACATTATCTGATAATGCAGATCTGCTCTCATGAGCTCTGAAAGCAAAGAAATCGGAGATTCTTTTTTTAGGAAAGGTCTCTCAGGAAAAATGAGTATCATTCTTGATAAGTAACTCCAGGTTGGGTACCTCTGAAAGTATAGTGAGGGTGGTGTCCCTTTAAGCCGAAGAAAAGGGCACGTCCTGCTGTTATTCTTGACCCTCTGACAAAATAGTCAAACACTGTTTGTAAAAGAGCGAAGTAATTAAAAGTATCCCAGGGTTATGGTGAAATAGGGCAAGTAAAATGCGCTCCTGGATGCCAGTTCTCTTTCAGGACCAGCTCTTTTGTATCTGCTCTCTATTTTGTTTTCTTTTTTTATTTCCATTTTTCATGGCACAGTTTCCCCTCTCCTTCATTGTTCATCTCTTACTGTCAGTTTGTAAAATTATAAGTCCCATTATTGTTGCTTATCTGGCCAGAGGTCATGTAGTCCATGGATAATTCCCCTCCTCTTTTAAATTTTTTTCACCTCTGAATAAATTAGCAATCATAAAAATCATATTACGGTAGGATGTAGAAATGGGAATATAAAAAAGATACAGGAAACCTCAAAACTTCATTCCCATTATTTCACTTTCAGGAGACTCTAGAATACAATGTTTCCAAAAGACAGCATGGCCTTGGACCCAGTCCTGAATTTCTTCTTCCCTGTTGGGTTGTTGGCTAGATGCACTGTGGACTACCAGGTTGGCTCTGTTCTGGCCTTAGAACTAAGAGAATGGCTGGAATTCTTTTCTTTTTACATTTATCCTTGCTTCTGTTACTAATCAGCTATTACATTTGTCTGACCTTAGAATGAAAATGATTTACTCCCATTTGGATTCCTCATAATATTGATCAATTCATTTTCTGATCTTTCCATTTTGAAAGGGATCTTTCATAAAAATCATGTACACCTGGGTACCCTACTTACTTTGAGAACTCATTTCATAATAACTCAATAACTTATATCATCTAGGTAACTGCATTTACCTCAGAAAAGGGCATTACTGACATGCGGCTCCCAGAAACTCAGAATCTCAGCATTAGAAGGGACTTTTGAGATTAGTTAGTACAACTCATACTAGAACAAAAATTACCTCTTCAACCTACATCACAGGTGGTCATCTATCTAGCTTTGGATTGAATATTACCAGTGAAGGCAAATCTAGATAGTCCATTGCCCACCCCCTTTACTTGAGTGTAAGCATAACTCTAATTGGTAGGAAGTTTTTTGTTTGTTTTTGGAGGGGGGAAGGTGGGGCAATTGGGGTTAAGTGACTTGCCCAAGGTCACATGGCTAGTAAGTGTTAAATGTCTGAGGTCATATTTGAACTCAGGTCCTCTTGATTCCAGGGCCAGTGCTCTATTCACTGCGCCACCTAGCCACCCTGGTAGGAAGTTTTTGAGTCTAGTTTTCATGACTGTTGTTTTCTCCATGCTACTATATACTTCCCTATTGCCTTCAAAAGACTGTCATGTGACATGATCTCCAGACTCCTCATGATTTGGTCACCCTCCTTTGAATTATCTTCAGCTTGTTAATAGCCTTTCAAAATGTTCTGATGTGGCATCCAAATTGAACAAAAGATTTCAAATATGATCTGATCAGAATGGAATATAGAATGAGTAGCACCCTTCTAGTCCTGGGCACCATGCCTATCTTCATGTAGTCTGAGATGGCATTAGGTATTTTTTGAGGGGGAGCATCTATCATATGATACTTTTGGTTAATGTCAAGTCTGGAGTCTATTAAAAAAACTCCCTATCTTTTTTTCATGTGAACAACCATCTTGCCATCTTATACTTGTGCAATTATCTCTTCCAATCTAAAAGTAAAATATAATCTTATCAAATCTGATTCACCTTTCTAAGGTGAATTAAGCTCTTTAGGAATTCTGATTTCTGTTATTAGTCTTATTATCCCTCTCATTGTGTGTGTGTGCGTGTGTGTGTGTTTAAAACATTGAAAGTTATTTTTCCCTAAAACCTCTATTTTGTTTTTTTGGGTATGACCCTTAGAAAATGATTTCTATTGCTTTTATATTCTTTGTATGATTATCTTGTGTTTTGTAGTCTATGGATCCACTTTACAAATGATGGCATCATACTTATTTCTTTGCCATTGTGATGTGTTTTAGAAAATACACTTTCTTCTAAAAGACAGACAGAACTACTTTGAACTTGTAGTCAACTCAATTTTTCTGGGGCATGTATTTTGTTGTTCTCAGGCTACTTTCATTCTCTTTTGCCTTCCTTGCTTTTAGTTGTTTTTCCTGCTCATTATCAGTTCTAGCAAAATGTAGGAAAGAAACAAGAGAAGAGATGAAAATTGAGCCTTGGGAAATTTAGGTTTTTGATAATAGTTCTACCACTCACCTACTGGTGAAGGAGGATATATCTAGATATATTTAGCAACAGAGTCTACCGGTTCCAGTTTGGAAAAATTCTAAAAAATTATGAAAGAAAAAATATTCAGACATGTTCATTCTCTTTCTTTTAATGAATTACTGAGACTATATAGGACAGTAAGCATTTAGGAATAGGTTCACCTCAATTTACAAAGGAGATGTATCCTGGAAAATATATGTGATAATTGATCACATAATTTTGATTTGGCCAGGTTCTTAGGGATCATCTAATTCAGTCGTGCCAAACTCAGCTAGAAAGGGAGGCTACTAAATTTTGAGCTGCACATTGACTTAGAAAATCACACGTTTATTTATTTCTTCTCATTAATATACAAGCACATTAAAATTAGATAGGAACTACATATTATACTTAGGAGTGTTGTTGGCTCTGTGAAACCTCTGATCCAAGTATCTGATACTTCTGATCTAGTCCAACCACCTTGCATGAGTTAACTTACTCAAGGTCACACCATCATTAAGTAGTAGAGCTAAGATTTACACTGAAGTCCTAAGGTTCCAACTCCAGGACTTTTTTCAAAGCATATTGCATTTATCTGAATGTAATGGCAAGCAAAGCAGTACTTTGCTGCTTATTTCAGCTATTCAAGTGCCTTTGAGCCTTGCCTTAGATTATGTCAAGTCTTTGTTGGAAATGGTATATATGTTGTGTTGCCCTTAATAGATCTGAGGGGATTTGGAGACCTTCTCTGCCCTTAATAGACCTAACATCATCACATGGAGGCCATGATTGGAGGATCTTGCCAAAAGAGCAGAACAAGGGCAAAATAGGAAGAAGCAAAGCAGATAAAAGTTCAAGGATGAGCTGGGACCAAGCAGAACTGAGAGGGGGAATGCTTGTGATTTTGGCACTCTTAATCTGTGTTATTTTCTGAGATCCAAGAGAGAGAATGTTTGTGATGTTGGCCCTCTGTTGTTCTGTCTGTTGTTCTGTGCTGATGTTACTTTGTCAGATAGAAGCACTCTGTTGTTCTTAGACAGAAGTCCTGGAAGAGGACTTTACTGCTTTTTACAGAAGTCCTGAAAGAGGGTTTTACTGCTTCTAACAAAAGTCCTGGGACTTTACTATTAATTTGTATTTGATTTATCAGCCCAAAGCTTTGTCTGTTGGTTTGTGTTACTTTGTCAGAAAGAAAATGAATTAAGATGATAGTGCTAGCAATGTGTGTAAATATTGTTATAGCTCTGATAAGCTTTGTCTTCCTAGAAACAGAAACTATGAAGGACTTGGAGTGGTATGGTCCCCATAGACTGAGATATAGAATTGGAGCAGAGAGCTGCCTGTGTGTGAACCTAGGCAAAAGCTGGCAAAACTGCCTACCTGTGAGTCCAAGCAATAGTTGGGTGAATCCAAGCAAGAGCTGGGAGCCTAGAAAAGAAGCCATGGGGTTTGGAAGTCAGCCTTGAGTTAAGATGAAAGAATATTTTACTTGGGTACTCAGTGCTGAATGATGATATTATAACTTACTGTGACCTAGGGGTGGATGGTGTTTGTACTTAACCCTTAACAATGGTTGGCTTTAGGATGATTGGAACTCATGGATGTATGGGACTCTTTCCTCATTGATGAAGATCAATGCCCCACACCCATGGGAAGTGGCACATAGGTGGTGACAGAAGTAGAGATTAATTTCCCTCTTCTTTGAGCTCCAAATGAACTTTGATTTGAATTAAAAGAGGAATCTACTTTGAATACTTCTGGTTGTCAACTTTGAGATACCAACCCCACTTAAGATTGCTGAAGGAAATAAAAGACTCTGAGAAGAAGCTGACATGAGAGGAAATGGCAGTCTCCATCATGTCCCTAGCTCCAGCTTACTACATTTAAGATTTCAGGGAACTTTCCCTTGGGTAATGTGTAGGACTCTCCCTTGGTTGAGCTGAGTTACCTCGCTCCCAATGGGAGAAATTCTTTTGCTTTGTGTTGGTTGATACCAATCTCTCTCTCTCTCTCTCTCTCTCTCTCTCTGTCTCTCTGTCTCTCTGTCTCTCTCTCTGTCTCTCTCTCTTTCTCTGTCTGTCTCTCTGTATAGATATAGATAGGCATATGTATGTATATATAAGGGAGTCAATTCTTGAATATAGAGCTTGGGGTTCTTATTTCCTCATTAATGAAATAGATATCATAAATTAGATTGAAATTGAAAACTGTATCTCCTGAATTAATGATATTTAAAGAAGCACATAGATATAATTCTATCCTTGTACCTCCTTTTGCTGAGGAGAGCATAACAGTCCAACATCTTACCCCCAACCTCCTACTTCCCTTCCTGGAAGGACTTCAAGTTTCCCTTGGAGAAGAAGGATGGGAGTGAAGAGGCTACAGATGTCTATTCTTCCTCCCTTCAAGCCACATGATGATGCCACCATGTTATATGGGGGAGGAGAGGCCCCACTTTGTTTATGTTAACTAGCAAGTCTCTTGGGCCCTGAAAATAGATTGGCTGAGTTTCTGGAAGCAAGCAAAATGGAAAGAACTGTGTGTTTGGACCATAAAATTTGGAGTAGGGGGAATCTGAATTCAGATACCTGCTCTCCCGTTTAGTTTCCTTATGAAACTGGGCAAGGTTCTTAATCTCTGGGACTCATTTTCTTCAGCTACAAAACAAGGAAGTTAAAATAAATGTTCTCAGAGATCCTATCCTTCTTTGGAGCTATGATTCTTTGTATGACCTGTGGTCTCTGCCACATCTGAGATCATAGGTCTAGAATTGGGAGAGATCTTAAAAAATATTAGTCAATATCATCCCCACTACCCCTGCCCTTACTTCCTCAAGTTAGAGATGAGGCTCAGGATCACATAGGTCATATGTGACAGATATGGAACTTGAACTCAGTTCCTGCTTCTCCAAATCTCCTGCTTGCCTTTCACTGTACCACTTTAGGAGAGAATGAGAGAAAACACTCTTTATAGACGCCACTGTTCCTTGGAACTCCATGAGATGTGCTATTGGAAAACAACTGGGATTATAGAGTGGTTTGCTGTCTTAGATGGACCCAACAGTGAATGAGATGATTTTGACATCTGCTTGTAAGTGTGGTAATATCAGGACTGAGAAGGTGCATCTCTGTGGGTTGGCTCCTACAGCTTTTGGCCCTCATTCAATAAAAGGCCCTCTCTTCCTCTGGCTCCACAAGGCAGCCAACCCAGGAGACTCACAGTTGCTATGGTAGTTATTGCAGAAGTGATAGTGAAAGCAAGAGGGTAATAGGAGGATGACGAAACCTGAAATCTGACATCAAACACATACACTCCATTGTATCATTAAAAAAAAAAAAAGGTTGGATAGAATGAAATATAACATGCATCTTGCTTGGTGCTTGGCAAAGGTTCCTTCAACAGCTGGGGGACACTGCGCATGCAAAAAAAGCAAAAACAAAACCAGAAACTAGTTATATTTCAAGGAAAAAAATGATGAGAACCTTAATGTTTTTCATGGGATCAGTTGGGTTTTCAGGCTAACACAGTGAGAGTCTTTGTAGGTCTAATGTGCCTTCCAGAATATTGTATCCGGCATAATACAAATAATAATAAAAATAAGAAATAGAAAATGGAAGAAGATCACTTATTTCAATCCAAATAAAAAGCTGGTTGGAGGGAAACAGTGGATTGTATAGCTTTGGTGGTAGGGGAATAAGGCAGAGAGCTGGCTGGGGGAGAGACAATAATAGTTAACCTCAGCTGTTGTAGACATTATATTTTGTTGTATAGATCCCAGGCCTTGCTGAAGGGAAACCCCTAAACTGAGAAAGAACAATGAAAATTGTTGATGAAAAGTCTGTCCCAGTTGGGAGTTTGGCCTGCTATGCAATTGCCTCACTGAAAATGCTCAGACTTTCCCAGTTTGCAACAGTTGGATTAGAAACTCCTCTGTAAGCCAAGATTGCTGTGAACAGCTGGAGCACAAGCTCCTTGGTGCCCTTGAATTTCTCGTGGGACACCATCTGAATGGACAGTGTCAAAATACAGAATGTCTTCTGGCTGAAGAGGCTTCGTGTTTCTAGACTGCAATTAAGCATTCTTAAATAAAGTTTAAAATGGAAATTGCCTAATGAACAACAATTTGCCGATTTAGTTGATATAAGCAAATCAATACTTCCAATACCAAGTATATTTATTTACATTGGCATGCAAAGTTAGATTGTGGAGCAAATAAAGTGAAAATATGGTGACAGGGTAAGGGGAGTGAGAGGAAACAGGCCCTTTGTGAGGAATTCAGACTAAAATTTTTCATATTTGGGTGGAAAATAGGCATCTTGCCTTGTTATGAAACATCCCCTGAAACAGAATGGATCCAAATTTTCATATTTTATTATGCTGAGTTTTATTTCTTCAAAGAAAATAAAACTCAAGAATGATACGTGGTGTGCAGAAGTGACATCTAAAAAGACAGTCTTTTAAGAGTTACACATAAAGAGCTCTGAAGGATGCTTTGGAGTCACCAGACTTGTTCCTCTGCTTGAACTGCCGGGTATCGTTCCTGAGCTATAGAGTCAGACCTTGGCCTGGTATTTGGTGATTGTCATGTCCTGGGAGCACAACACGGTTAACTGGCTTTTCCTTTCAGCACATAAATCTTGAAAGTTTTGAGTTATTAGAATCCTTAAAGATACATTTATTAATCTAAATTCATCTCCCAGTGATGAAACATGTGGGGCAGAGAATTTTGAACCAAATGCTTATTGATGATTCCTGATTGTCACTCTTCTTTTTCTCCCTGTTTAAAAAAAACAACAAAATCAAACAAAATCAAACAAAACAAAACAAAAAAAACTTGGGAAGGGCAAAAGTCACACCCCCACAAACAATCTACTCTGGGCTGGAGAACAACAACAAAAATGCTGGTTACATTTCATCACACAATGTCTTTTCAATCCAAGGGTGGGGAACCTGTGGCCTCTAGGCCACATGTGGCCCTCTAGGTCCTCAAGTGCAGCTCTTTGACTGAATCCAAACTTATTTACTGTGAAGTCTGGATTTAGTCAGAGGGTCACACTTGAGGACCTAATGGGTCACATGGACCTCAAGGCCACAGGTTCCCTACCACTGGTCCTTGCATTTCTCCCTCTTTCATGAAAACTTTCCCAAAGGGATGAGAAAGACAATGAGTTCTTTCTGGCTCATTCAGCCTGCGTGTGAAAACCTAAGAACTCATCTCAGTCTCCTGATTATAGAATTATTTTCCTTCGTATCTATAACATTTACCAAACTGTAGATTCTAGTACATATTTTGTGGCTTAAGCATGGATTACAACAATGTAAGCAGCAGAAAACAAAAAGTAGAAAATTAATGGATTAGGATTATGTTGAAGGCAATTATTTATTACTTGTTTCTTTTTCTCAACATTTTTCTTTTTTTCATTAAATGAATCTTTACTATCATCATAATTTTCCTCAATATTTCCTCTCCTTTCCAGCACACAGTCTCTCCATGTATCAAATATTATTTTGGAAAAAGAAAAAAAGGAAAATAAACAGAAAAAAACCCCAGCATAACTGTCAATAAATG
Source organism: Pseudochirops corinnae (assembly GCA_028646515.1). Lineage (NCBI taxonomy): Eukaryota > Metazoa > Chordata > Mammalia > Diprotodontia > Pseudocheiridae > Pseudochirops > Pseudochirops corinnae. The sequence continues at coordinate 493,869,294 of CM053585.1, read as the reverse complement.
TGCATCCTGAAAATATGTAGGAAGTATAATTTTTGTGGATCACCTACCTTTGCAAAGTGGTACAATAGGGGTATCTTTTAATATCTCTTCTTTCAAGGCCAAGACAGATCCATGTGTGACTTCTGCAGTTAGAAGGAATGGTCTAGATCAATGGTTCTCAACCTTCCTAATGCCACAACCCTTTAATACAGTTCCTCATGTTGTAGTGACCCCCAACCATAAAATTATTTTCATTACTACTTCATAACTATAATTTTGCTGCTGTTATGAATTGTAATGTAAATACCTGATATGCAGGATGTATTTTCATTGTTACAAATTGAACATAACCCACAGGTTGAGAACTGCTGGTCTAGATTAAGACCCTACAAGGGAGACTAAGAAGGAATGGGCAGATAGGTAGGAGAACCATAAAAAAATAGGGTTGTGAAATCTAGAGAGAAACTAGTAATTTAGAGAATTTTCATGTGAGTATTAATAGTTTACAATTCTTTGGAGAATTCTTTGTATATTTTGACCACTTATTGATTTATACACATATATGAATATGTATGTGAATATATACATACATACACATATGTTCATACATACATGTGTGAACACACATAATATATCTCTCTGTTAATTGCTTATATATTTTGCATACAAAGTCCTTATTAGAGAAATTTGATATAAAATCCCCCCTTTTGAGTACTTCACTTCTTATCCCAGGTGCATTAATAATAATAATAATAATAATAATAATAATAACAACAACAATAATCATCACTAACATTTATATGGCACTTACAATGTGCTCAACACTGACTGTGTTAAATTCTTAACAAATAGTATCTCATTTGATCCTCACAAACACCCTGGGTGGTAGATGTTATAATTGTCATCATTTTAAATATGAGTAAAGTGATGCAAACAGAGCTTAAGTGACTTACATCAATGCACAGCTTCTGTAGTGACTGAGGGTTTGAAGTCATGTCTCTCCACTGGGCCACCTAGCTGCCTCAATTAATTTTTGCTTGTGGAGAATCTTTTCAGTTTCAGATAATCAAACTCATTTATTTTATCTTCTGTAATTGATACTCTCACTGACTGGTTATGAATATATCTTCTCCCTAAAGTTATGAAAGGTAAATTATCTGCTTCTCTTATTTTTATATTATTATTTCTAATGTTGAGGTCACTTACCCATTTAAAATGTATTGTGAAATTTGGTGTAAGTTGTTGGTTTGAACCTAATTTCTGATGAACTATTTTCTAATTTACCCAAAGGTTTTTGTTAAATAGTGAGTCATTTCTAAGGTAATTTATGTTTCCTGCTTTATTGAACCCTGGGTTATTGCGTTTCATTGTTTCTGAATCTCCCTTGTCTAGTCTGTTCCATTGATCTCTTCCTTTCTCTCTCTCTCTTTTTCTCTCTCTCTCTTTCTCTTTCTCTTTCTCTTTCTCTTTCTTTCTCTCTGTCTCTGTCTCTCTCTGTCTCTTTCTCTCCCAATACCAAATGATTTTGATGAGTGCTGGTTTATAATATGACTTGAGATTTGAAACTGCAATTACCTCTTCAGTTTTACCTCTTTTCATTATTTCAATTGATATTCTAGATCTTTTATTTTTCTGACTGAATTTTGTTACTATTTTGTCAAATTCTGTAAAGTATCCCTTTGATAATTTGATAAGCACAATATTAAAATTGTAAATTTAGTTTGGTAGCATTGGCATTTTTATGATACTGGTATGACCCCAACCAGGGAGGCTAAATATTCCTCCATCTATTTTCATGGTTTATTTCTTTAAGAAAGACTTTGGAATTAGACGTATAAAAATATTTTTTGTGCTTTGGTAGATTGATTCACAGATATTTTTTGTATTTAGTAGTTTTTTGAATGAGATTTACTTTTCTTTTATCACTTTCTGAATTTTATTATTATAGAATGCAGTTGATTTTTGAAGATTTATTTTTGTTGTCTGCCACTAGGCAAATGCTCTTTTCTCAATTAACATATCTGCTGATTCTCTGGGATGTCTTGAGAAATTAAATCATCAACAAATGGAGATTGTTTTATACGTCTTTTCCTGTCTTCATGCCTTTTATTTTTTTCTCTTTTCTTGTTGCCATTGCTAGCATTTCTAGAATTTTATCAAATACTAGTGGGGAGAGTAGTCATCCTTGCTTCACTCCTACATTTATTAGAAAAAAAAGCTTCTAGAATACCACCATTGCACATAATGCTTCCTTTTGATTTTACAGTGATGCTTTTTATGATATTAATGAAGGTGAAAATAATTAGCAAGATTTTTTTTTTTTTTTTTAGCATAAATGAGCATTGTACTTTGTTAAAAACTTTTTCTGTACCTATTAAGATAATGATACGGTTTGGAATATTTTTTATTTTAATGTGATTATGTTGATTGTTTTCCTATTGATCCATTTTCCCATCCCTGGTTTAAATTAATTTTTTCTTCTTGATGAATGCTTTCGGGATAAATTCCTGTAGTCTGTCTGACAAGACTTAAAAATTTTTGAAGTGATGTTCATTAATAGTATGACTCTATAGTTCTTCTGTGCTTTGTCCTTCCCTCTTTTAGGTATTAGCCCTATATATAGACACACACACGTGTGTGTGTATGTTCATATATGTGTATGTTTGTGTATAAAATCTGGTACAATGCTTTCTTTTTCAACTTTTGAAAATTTATGTTCGATAGAATTTATTCTGTCAATCCATGGGGACCAGTGTTTTTTCTTTTGTGGTTTCTTTATAACTCGTTCTGTTTTTTTTCTCAGTTGGATTATTTCAAATTTCTATTTGGTCTTAGTTTGCATACTTTATATTTTTAAAGGTATTCTTTTATTTTATGTCCCTGTAATGCCAAGCAAAGGCAACTTCTAAGGTTCGGATTACCAGCATAGTAGACCCCATTTATTCAGCAAACATTCACAGAACAGAGAAAGTCAAAATACAGTGTAATTTGTTCCTTTAGCAAGTAAACTCTCAATTCAATCCAGGTACTACTCCACCCCTAGACAGTGCATTCATTTAGTCAGTCAAAAGTCTCTTCTCAAATGCAGATTAGTCTCCAACCATAAACAAAGTACATTCATTTGGTCAATCACAGAGCACAAAGAAAACTCAAAGGCTTCTCACCCCTGAATCTCAAAAGGGGCAGGAGAGCACAAAAGGCCATCCACTCTTAAGTTACAAGGTTAA
>CM053585.1:493840402-493865588 GCA_028646515.1 Pseudochirops corinnae | reverse complement strand
AAGGGTGTGAAGGAAAGACTGAGACACTGAGAGGGAGAGATGAAGGGAAGAAAAGAAAGAGAGGGAGGGAAGGAGACAGACACAGGGATAAGGGGAGTGCTCATTTGAGCCTCACAACTATCTTGAGGGAAGTAATAGGATTTATTATCCCCCATTTTAGAGCTTGTAAGTGACTGGGGGATGATCTAAATCAGGCCTTCCTGATTCCAAGTTTAGCTCCCTCTCCATTCCCCCAACCATCACTTCTATCAGAATGTAAATTCCTTGGGAGAATTGTCACAAATTGACATATGCATCTTTAGCATTTATCACAATATTTAGTTTTAAAATGCTTTGTTAATCACTCATTCTTTCATTACTCTAGACTGACCATCTTTGAGAGACATCCCATTTAACTTTTAGCATTTTTAGTTAAGAAATTTTCCATTATTATTATTATTATTATTTCTTTTTATGTATTACTATCATTACCATTTAATACATAAGGGAATAGACTAAAAGAGGAAAACAAAATTGACCAAGGTTGTACATGTAGCAGTTACATATATAAGACTAGAAAGCATATCTCTTAAATGCTCAACCAGCACAATTCCTAGTAGATCTCATTGACTACTTAGTAAATTCCTTTCACTTTTCAAATTATATTCTTCAAAACTATTTGAAGTTATCATCTTTGTATGTCCTGAACACTGCTGAATCTCATGTAAAGACACAAAACCCAGCCAGTAAATTGAATGTGAAAGTTTACTTGTAGAGATTTTGTTATTAATAGTAAAACAGAAGTGAAATAAATCACTTTTGCAGGGAGCTTATTTGGGAGGTAAGTCTTGTCAAACATTTAGTCAGCTTTACTTGTCTGTTTCTTCCATTTAGGGATTGAGGAGGGTTATTTCCTCACCACTCCTAGACCCCAGCATTGACCTGGGGAGGGAGGGTGGAGGGTTGTTTATTTTTTAAACCATATTTTGATTTATCGCCTATCACCTGTGTTGAGACACAGAACAACAGACATACTTTCCAAGACTCTTTCTTGCTTGAAATGGTATCATATATTTAAATAGTGGCACTTCCAAAATCAGTTGACCATTACCATTATTTCTTCTTTTACCAACACCATAGCAATAATAGTATAAGTCTGATTAATGAGATTTTCTAATATCTTTATTATTCCAAATTAAGAATGCTCACCTCCCTCTGAAGGATGTAACACAAACAGAGCAATGTCTTAGGATTATATTGACACCTTGATATTTGTGAACATTTTTTAAAAATACATTGGTAATTACATTTAAATGATAGACTTTTTTGTAATCCCATGCATTTAATTTTTTTTTTGCATTGAAATATTATTCTAAGAATAATTCCATAGGTTTCATCAGAGTGACAAAGGGATTCATATACATACACATGCATAAAGCCTGTGATGACAGACACAGGTCTCTGCTCTGAATATGACACAGGCACACTGGACCACTTGCAGTGGTCCTAGTAAAGGACACCCTATCTTCCATCTCCTTTACTTTTACTGGATGGCTCCAGAGGAGAAAGTGAGGCTGGTGGCTTTGCACAGGCCTCCCTCACTTAAATCCAATTTACTTGCATATCATGGCATTACCTCCTTGATGTCATGGTCCTCTTTGAGAATGAAGAACAAACAACTACTTTATACTTACTATCCTCCATGCACTTTCTGGCCTCTCAGTTCAAATCAACCTTTTCCAAGTCTTTTCAGGTCCTCCCAGTAGCTAGTGCCTTCACCTCTAAGATTACTTTCCATTTACTCTACATTAGTCTTGTTTGTACCTAGTTACTTATAAATATTCTTTTTCATTAGAATACAAGTTCCTTGAGGGCAGGGACTTTTGTTTTACTTTGTAGCACAGTGTCTGGCACAAAGTAAGGACTGAGTAAATTCTTGACTGACTGGGAGGCCAAAGTGATGTAACCCAGAGCAGAAAGCAGAAGCTTTTTAGGAAAAAAACATAATCCCATCTGCATTAATTCTGGCCAACCATGAATTACTATCTTTATGCAAGACTAGATATTCTCACTGATAAAAATGAATGCTTAAAAGTCATTTGGTCTGGTTTGGGTCACCTGTCAGAAATAAAAATATCTGAATGGCTATCCGTAGCAACATTATAATTATTTTTCCCCTCTTTTGGCTTTCCCAATTGAACATTCTAACACAGTGAGATTCAAAGTGCCATTGCAACTTAAGCAAAGATTTAGAAGCTACAGATAATAGCTATGCTTGCTACGTGCCTGCTGCCAACTCTTCCTTATGGCAACAAGGGCTGCCATTGTTTAGTCAACAGAAATTCCTCAGGAACAGATCTGTAAAATGCTTTTCTGGAATGCAGATTGACAAATACTAGTAAATACATCAGGCTTTAATCAAAACATGAAAGCCCCCTTTGGGGACCACGTAAGGCTGACAGGGTTTCTTAACTAATACTCTGCTTGGGATAGAATTATTGTGGGAAAAAGAAAGCAAACATTTCTAAATCTTCCTTATAAAAGGTTTAAACCTGAATTTGTAGCATTAGATGCATCAAAGGAAACTGAAAGTTTTCTATAAGATAGTAGGTTTGCTTTCATTGTTTCCCAATAAAGGAGAAGATATATTGCCTACAGCAATGAAGTCCAGAAAATAATCTTCTACCCTGCTTTAGTCAATTAAATCACCTGTCTTACCAGTCATTTTTAGAGGCCTTAACAAATAATCAAACTGAGTCATCTGAGTTTTGTTCCTTTCCCTCCCTCCTGGAAGATGTGCTAATTAGAAGTGAAATCGTCAAAAGGATGGATAAGAAAGGAAGAAAAGAAGTAGGTCCTAGAGATTTTTTTTTTAAATCTAATTAATCTAAAGGTAAAAGAGAAAACAAGTGGTGTTTCTCAAAGTGACCCCACCAACCAGTGGTGCTAAAGTTAATATACAATGCTCATGAACTTCTCTTGTGCTGATGCTTCTGACCCTTTAAATCTCATATATGCTACATGAAGACTGCCCACAAATGAACTGCATGCCACAGAGGAGATAGCCATTACTTCATTGTCCCAACTTCTCCATGCTCACCTTCTCTTCAGAACAGTGAGTCACCTTTGATTTCCTCTAAAAATAAAACCACTTATCTCAGTAATACCTATCCCTGCCAAAAATTATAACTCCAGCCTGCACTCTAGCTTGCTACTTCCTTTATGCCCATCATTAATAAATAAAACCAGCCTTTACCCTCCCACTTCCATTATGACCTCATACTCTGATTCATCTTAGTTCCTCCATTCAGGACCCAATCTGACTGTCCACCAAGACTCTTGAGGATGTTCATTTATTGCATTCCTTTACTAACCCTTATGTTTAGCTTTTAAAGTTCTTTATAACCTGACCCCAACCTCCATTTCCAGCTTCATTGCATATTACTAGCCTGACTTTTACTTCACGACTACGAAAAACTTGTCTTCTCTCTGTTCTTTACATATTACATCCCATTTTTAGTCTCTTTGCCTTTATACTTCTTTTGCTCATAATCCGCTTCTTTCTCATAGAATCTCTCTTTCCTTAAGATGGATGATCAAGCACTACTTTCAACATGAAGTCTTCCTTGGTCCCCTCAAATGCCTGTGTCCTCTTTCCTAAACTACTTTTCTTAGCTACCCTGTATATATTTAGCTACCCTGTATAAATCTTCTCATTATATTTCTTCTTTGTATATTAATATGTTTTTGCTTTCTCCCACATTCCAATTTAAGTGCTTTGAAAATATAGATTATTGCATTCTTTGTACCTTTATCCATAACATCTAGTTTAGCTTAGCCTCTGACACACAGTAGGTGCTTATGCTTATTGATTACAGTAGTGGGTTCAAAGAGCCTTTCATTCTCAGACTTTTTTTTTCTTATCCTCTATTTTTACAACCTTCCTTCAAGTGTCCCTAGATCACAGTTCCCCTGCTTGTTTCCCTCTTTTAACAAGGACAATTTTCTCTTCATTGTTAAAACTATTGACTAAAAATGATTGCTGCTAAAATCTCTCCAGTAATAGAGCTATTCTGAACCTTTGGTGAGAAGGATAAATATGTACCCAAGAGAGAAAAAAAAAAAAACTTCTGTACTGTCACCAGTGTAGATATTCTTTCCATTAATAGCATTTTACCTTAGTAGATGGTTACGTGAATTACTGTGATCAAAAACTTCCTCATTGGGTAGCCAAAATGTTGGTGATGAGTCTCTTTGAATTTAAGTGGCTTCTTAAAAGTGGAAGGACCAATTTTGGGGTCCTATATCTCTAGTTCTCCATAAATCAAATAATGAATCTTATAAAGCAGTATTGTTTGTATTTGCAATGCATATTTTCATTGGGTTGGAAGCAAGTACCATATTTCATAGAATTATAACTTTGAAAAGTATGAATTTAAATACAAGTAACCACAATGCAGGATTCGTCATTTGGGCTAACTGGGATCTATTGGTTCTTAAGATCTTTTTTAGAAAAGTAATACTCACAAGGGTTATCATTATCTTGACATAGCCTTGGATAACTCAGGGTTACTTCCATAGCAGGATGAGGCACTAGAGGAGAGATGTAAATAAGACTACATAAACATTATTTTGTGTCTTGTTGCTCCAAATCTCAGTGCAAAGTACTACTTCCTTCAGGACCACTTTCCCAAGGATCCAGTCCTTTCATATTAATTTCATCTTCAGAACAGAATTGAGATAAAAGATGGTCTAATTTGTCTTCACCAAAGAATCAGTTTGGGAGGGGAAGACCTTCCAGAGTTTTTGCCCCAAACAAAAACAACTGCTATTTTACACTCACTCTGAGTCATCAGAACCAAAATAAAGAGCAAGTGAGGCTTGGGCTGGGACCTATTATTGGCTGATCTGTGAGAGAGAGCCAAAGTGATTTGGGCTTAAAGGCATCCATTTGAACCCCAATGGATTTCCAGAGCTATATTTCAAGAAATCATAAATGAAAATTATGTAAGAAAAAAAGTATTAATTGCTCTAGTTAATTTGAGAGTGGGGGGAATGGTAAAGTAAATAAGTAGAGAAAGAAAAAAAATCTAGTTCCCAAACCCAAGATACCTTGTGAAGTACACATTATCAAAATTTGTATTCCTTTGGACAACGCGCCCACACATAAGGGTATGGCTCCCCAAGTCGACAGAAGAAGAAGAAGAGGAAGAAGAAGTTAAAGTACTCCAGGAGAAGAGTAGAGGAAACATGTGCCTTCAGAAGGATAAAGGGGAATTGGCAATGTAAGAAATCTATTTTTGGCTCCAGAGCTACAAAATTCTGGGCCATGCAAGCTATTCCTGAACAACCAAGCACAGAGCTCTTGCTAAACCATGCTGACTGGCAATTCCATCTGAATCAATCAGCAATAGGCAAAGGAGAATGAAAAAGAAGGATCAGAAATTTAGCTGGTGAAGCAGATCAAAAGTTATAATCAGAAAAATCTTGTCAAGTGGAAAGAAAACTGGGCTTGAAGCCAAAAGACCACCATTCTAATCCTTCTGTAACTTACTACTCATGTGCATAGGGGAAGTTATTTCACCTCCAGAATTTACATTCAAATGTAAAGTAGGCATAATAATACTTTCACTGAGAGGCAGATTGGTCGAGCTGCTAAAGGATCCCCCTTGAAGTCCTGAATGAACTACATACCAGGCATCTTTCTGGTGTACTGGGAACAAAAACACAAGTTTTTCTTGTATCCCTAATTCCAAGTAATTTGCATTGTATCATAGACGTACATAAGTGCCAATTAAAAATATAAAGAGTACATGTTAAAAAGACAAATAAATACAAGATAATCGGGGACAGGTGAGGGGAAGGCCCTAGGAGTTGGGGGAATCAAGGAAGTCTTTATGGAGAAGGTAATGCCTAAGTCACATCTTCAAGGAAGAGAGGGAATGTATGAGACAGAGATGAGAAAGGAGCACACTCCCTGCATGGGATAGAGCCAGTGCAACAGTGAAGAGACAGTGTGTCTTACACATGAGGAACAGTGAGAAGGCCAGGTTGGCTAAATTGTAGAAAGTGGTTAGAAGGGTAATATAAAAGGAGTCTGGGATATTAGATTGTGGAGGTCTTTAAAAGATAAACACAGTATATATTTTATCATAGAGGTAATAAGATCTACAGAATTTATTGCATAGAGGACTGATATGGTCAGATCTGAATTTGCGAAAAATCCCTTTGTTAGCTGTGTAGAGAATAACGAAATCTGGCAGGAAAAGCAGTTAGGAAACGATTGTAATAATCTAGGTGAGAGACTCTAAGAGCCTTTACTAAGGGGATGGCTCTGTGAGTGGAGAGAAGGAACTGAATGCAAGAGATGTTATAAAAGCAGAAACAGCAACATTCAGGAACTGAATGAATATGTGAAGTCAGTGAGGAATTGATGGTTATAGACCTAGGAGGCTGAAAGAATGGTTGTGCCTTTAACAGAAATAGGACAACTGGGTTTAAGTCCTTGTCTCTATGTGACTTATATTATCTGTGAGACTACAAACAAATCACTTGTTACCTCTTAATGTCACAGCAACTAAAACGAAAAGTTGGAGATCGGTGCCACTGTTTGCCCCAACAGAAGGAGTATTAATGCTGGGAGCTCATCAGACAGAAAACATCACAGGCCTGGCCCCAGGAAAAAAAAAAAAAAGAATTCATCGTGACTATCTTTCATGGGATTGTTATGAGAAAAGCATTCTGTAAATCGGAAAGGGTTATGATATGAAAATATGAGTAATACTATAAAAATCACATCATATTGCTTGTAGGGATAAGAATAATGTGTCCAATAGTCCTTGTAAAATGATTGTTCAATTTGGTACAATAAGAAAAATGAGTTTTCCCTTGCTTTGGAAAAATTATGCTTATAAAGAATAAAGCGCTTCTTTCTGGGTATCTGAATGCAGCTTTCAGAAAGAAATTTCAACTGTTTTTTGCATAGCCCTATACAATAATTTGTAACCCACACAAACTGCACTTTCATTTAAATTTACACTCATACATTCAAATTAAGATTCACTTAAATTGATGCCTCGGATTCTAGCTGAAAGCATGCCGAAAGTTTGACTTGCAAGTTTGCAATGTTTTCAGGGATTAATTTGTCTGCCAGAAGCACCAGGTTCAAGGAGAAATGTCTTTACTACTTTAAAGGAGCAATGATGACACTATGGAATGACATATGATGATTTTTAAAATGAATCAAGAGGAAAAATAAAAATGCACCATCCAAAGCCAAACTGGGATTCATTGGAACATATCTGGGACTTAAAGGAGTTCTGAAATCACTTTGTTTGGAGTCCTGTTGAAAACTATTTATGAATCACTCTTAGAGTGCTCTTTCCACTAGGATGCTCAGCTTTGAATAATGATAAAAAAAAAAGTTTGGGTTTTCCTGATCATGGTGTCAGTGGACCTGCCTCATCAGAAGGGAGTCTTTAAAACTCACATCAGTAAAACTATTGTTAAGCTTTCATTTCACTTAAGCCTTCAAACAAGTTTCAACACAAATTTCAGTTGAAAATATTCACTCAAATTCAGAGCTTAATTGTCTGCATTTTAAAAGAAAACAAAATTAATAGCAATTGGACAAGGATATATCTGTTCTAAAATGTCTGTGTGACATAAAGAGCTTCTATATTCATTCCTTTCTTCCTACCAGCAATGTGTGCAAATAGTTAATAGTAGCAGCAGAAATGTTCAAAGTAATTTCTTAGTGGTCCTATTAATAATTAAAATATTAACTGGGAATTAGTCAAACAGAATTTACTATATTTAAGTTTTTTAATTGTTCTTTTTACTCACAAGACGCTGTGCTAGTTATGGAGGGGGAACAAAAGGTGTTTAAGACAAAGCTCTGACACTGAAGGTATTGAAATCTTATTAGGGGAAAGAAGATACAGACAGGTAGATTAATTAATAGGTAAATTAGATGGGGGGAGAGGGAGAAGAAAAGGGAGAAGGAGAGGGAGAAGGAGAGGGACAGAAATAGGGAGAGGGACTAGGACAGGGAAGGAGGGAGGGATAGAGAGACTAACTGAGAGACAGAGAGAGAGAAGAGACAGACAGAGAAAGACAGAAAGAAGAGAAAGAGGAGAGACAGAGACAGAAAGACAAGATAGAAACAGAGAGAGAGAGGAAAAGAGAGAGAGAGATGAAGACAAATAGAGATAATACATGAGTGTGATAAACAAATAAGAAAGGTATAAAGTGTAATGAAATTATAAAAGAAGGCAGGGTCTCTTCCACCTGGGACCATCAGAAAAGATTTTATAGAGATTAAAAGACAGTATGATATAATGACAAAAATTCCCAAATTTGGAGTGAAGAGGCATAGGTTCCAGTCCTGGTTCCAAGAGTATATATTACACATGAAATGTTGATCTGTGTTAATGGAGGGAGTTTGTACACTGGGAGTCCCTCTATGATAATGAAAGCACAATATTAGCTCCTTCTCAACCACCTCCTTTGACTGCTAATTCACAGATGGAAACACCGCTGCTTCCTCCAACAAGACCATCTCAGATACATTTTATCCATAAGTGAAAACCAGTAATTGCTGACATAAATTATGGAATAAAAGAAAGCTACCCCATTTTCCAAGGACATAAAAGTGTAAAAATAGGGCTATCAGTGAAGGGGAAAAGGAATACTTGTTCCTATCTAGTTCCTAACACAAAGAGAGAGGCTCTGATGGTAGCGTAGTAACTGTCAACTAGGGAGTGACCATAAATCTTACCATGTCCACAAACTTAGTTTCAGAACTTGTCCCCAAACTGTTTGACTGCTCCTGTAGAGCGGAAGGAGGGAAGAGTCTGCATTTAGAAAGAAAAAGGAATAGAACCTAGGAATATGCTTTTTGTTGTGGTTGATTCATTTCAGTTGCGTCTGACTCGTCCTCATGCCATTTGGGGTTTTCTTGGCAAAGATACTAGAATGGTTTTCCATTTTCTCCTCCAGCTAATTTTGCAGATAAGGAAACTGAGGCCAACAGGGTTAAATGACTTACCCAGGGCCATGCAGCTAGCAAGGTATGGCACAGAATATGAAAAAAGAAAGTACTAATAAAAATTCCTAAACACTCAGAAGGTAGAGGTCTGAGGATTGTACGTTCAGTAGCTAATTACTGAGCCTGGCTGCCATTGGAGTATGAGGGAATGGAAAAAGAAGATTTGTTCTTTTATGTCTACTAATTCAATCAACTAATCTCTAACAGCCATAATAGCACTGGAAGCACACACAGTAGAATACCGAGTTCTAGATTTGAAGCCAAACTACTTGGATTCAAATTCTGATTGTTATCATTCAAACACATCTTTAGGTCTCAGAATCACCATCTGTAAAATCTAGTTCAATTAGAACATCTCAGAGGTTTCTTCCAGCTTGAAACAGGGTGAATTCAATAGATTACTGACATTACCTACATAAAATGATTTTTAATCTGTCAATTTCATTTTCTCCCACTGAGAAGCCTATGGTGCAATGCTAATTATAACTTGTCAGACCTCCAACTGATTCAAGTTCTTTAACCAAATCAAATCACTCTGATATTTATTGTCTTGGGCGGAGGGGGTGGACTAGACCTGTGATTTCACTGATATAGATGAAATTCTTGGGGAAGAAACTTGTCACTAAGGCAGAACAGCCACTCTTCTGCAGGTAGAGTTCTCTATTCACTGTTATACTATCATTAACTAATAATGAAAAGCTTTGAAGCATTATATACATATAAAATCAGTGTTTTCCCATCACCTACCTTGGGAGTTAGGTAGTGAAATGTTAACCTCCTTTTATAGATTAGGAAACTTGAACTAACAGTCAAATGGTTTGCCCAAGGTCACAATCCACGAGCTACTTCAAGACAGGGACTGTGTTTTGCTTCTTTTTCACATCCTCAGTCCTTAGCACAGTGCCTAGAACAGAGCAGATGCTTAATAAATGTTTTTGACTGACTGACTATAACATACAGGACTTTTATTCTCATGAGGAAACAGTTTGTTGTACCAAATCAACTATTAAAAAATAATCAAGATTCAATAAGCTTAGTAATATTGTTAATTCTCAATGTCCTTCCATCAATTATGTAATGGTTAAAATGTAGTCTACAATGGAATATTGGGCAGCTAGGTAGTGTAGTGGATAGAGTGTCAGGTCTGGAGCCCAGAAAACCTGAGTTCAAATCCAGCCTCAGACATTTACTAGCTATAGACCCCGGACAAGTTACTTAATCTGGTTGGTCTCAGTTTCCTCATCTGTAAAAATGAGCTGGAAAAGCAAATCACTCCAATATCTTTGCCAAGAAAATCCCAAATGGGGACATAGAAAGTTAGAAATGACTGAAAAAAAAAATGAATTAAAATGGAATATTGCTTGCGAAAGCCTGTTCTTTTCCTTCTAATACCTTCATCATAAAGGTCCTCAAATTATGTGTAGACAATTCTTATAAAACTAATAGATGGGAGAGGAAATAAACAGCTGGTTGGTAGGTGTTTCCATGGCCACCTTTTTGGGCATTAATAAGGTCTATTTTTTTTCCTATCTTCGTTATTTTTCCTTCCTTTGGATACTTTGTAAAGTGGTCTCCCCTTGCCTTTACAACTGTGTCACCTATACAGTATGGATCTCCTCTATGGGAATTTGCTCTAATTAATGTCTTGTCTACAGATGGGTATTTCCATTCCCCTTAATGGTCAAAAGAGTTTGGTAGGAAAATTTTTGAATATCTTTTCTGTTTTTTTTTTTCTGTTATCATCCTTAGATTGTCACCCCTAAATGCACTCACAATGACTATTTAGTTGAATCAAGTTATTTTTTTTTTCCTTTTAAAAACTATTCCTCTCTGTTTTATGTAGAAATACAGCATACAATCTTCTATCGTCTTCTACTGTAAGGATTAACAGACTAGTTTATACTCTGAATTGATGTTTATCTAAACTGTTTTATATTTCTCTATTTGGCAAGTCAGGACGTCTTAAAGTTACATTTACTATTCTTGCGATGAAAATTTACTTACATCAGTTCAACTTCTATATTAAATTATTGTCATTAGTACTAAGCCCCTTCTTCTGTCCATATACCCTTTTTTTCCCCATCACAAATGACTTATTTGAGTAAGTCATGGAGAATTTGTTTTAACTGCACAACTTTTTTCATTATTGTCCTTTTTCAGTTTTGTGCTAATTTTAATCTGTTCTCTAAAAAAGTTCATGGTCTACACAAAAATAGCTGATAAAGGAATGAATATCAAATGAGTAAAGAGGTCTTTGTCATCTGTTAAAAATAATATTTTTTTTGCATTATAAACATCTCAAATCAGCATAAAGAATATCATGTGTCAAAATCCCTTCCATCAGAGCAGAGAGCAAACTACCACAATAGTTAAATTTTGGGAAATTGTTGAAGCATATAATAGCTGTATAACATGGCCAGGGTCATTGCATCAGAGACAAGAACGGATTCCAGGTTTTCCTGACTTCAAGATCACTCTCTTTTCACTAAACCACATTTCTACTCCTCCCTTTCCCCCTCTCTCCTCTCTTTCATTCTTTAATTTCTTCCACACTTACATATATACATATGTACACAAATACAGGCATATGATAGGTCAAAACAAGATAAGAGCTTATCACCTAGTGAAATTCTCATTTAATAATATTCCATATTATTTGAAAATAAAAATATGAAAGAGCTTAGAAGTAACCCAAAGGAGGCAATTAATTGATAAATATGGATCTATGTATGACATTTCATCATTTAGTTTTATTTTCATCATTCACACACTCTAATCTTTATATTTGTTGATTTGTTTAAGAGCAAAAGACAAACTTTTGCTTTATCAGGAGTGGAACATAGTCTTGCTAAACTATTTTGTCTTGATTTTCTAATAGATTGGAATGACTCTTACATCATAGTTGATAAAAACAAATAAAACATTATTTTCCATAGCTGCATTCAAATGAGACTTGGTTTAAAATGAAAGAAATTCTTCCCTCCTCCTCCTCTTCCTTCTCATCCTCATCCTCCTCTTCCTTCTACTTCTCCTACTTCTCTTTTTCTTCTCTTTTTCTCCTCCTCTCTTTCTTTCCCTCCCTCCTCCCTCCATCCCTCCCTCTACTGTCTTCCTCTTCTCCCCTTTCTCCCTCTCCACATTTCCCCTCTGCATACCGAAAGTTAAACCTAAAATCTAAAAGACCAAATTCCAAAACAGCACATCCCAAGGTTTTCTTGAAGGATTTTGAATACCCACTAAAGAATATTTTTCTTGGAAATTCCCATACCGTCAGCTTACAATTCTTTTTATTTTCAATACAGGCTTTGGTTTTGGAGCCAACCAAATGACCACATCAATGGGAAAAGTCAGCCTCTATGAAAGTAAATATTCTCAGATTTTCAGCTATTCATAAAAAGAACTGTATAAACTGCTCTTCTCCTTGCTCCATATATTCTCCTTACTCCATATATCACATAGCAGAATTACAGAGCTGAAAAGGACCTTAAAGATTACTGACCCTAACATTCCTCATTTCACCTAACAATAAACTGAAATCCAGATCTATTAAGTGACTTGCTTTAATCATTGTTGTGCAATCAGTATATAATAAAGCCAAGACAGGAACTTACTCCTCTTTACTCCCAGTACTAATTCTTAATTACTCCTTTCTCTTTGCCAGTACGTACTCCCTCAACTCAGCATATACCACTGGAATATATAAAATGTACTTAGGAGACAGCTAGGTGGCACAGTGAATAGAGCACAAGTCCTGGAGTCAGGAGGACCTGAGTTCAAATGTGACCTCAGTCACTTAACATTTACTAGCTATGTGACCTTGGGCAAGTCACTTAACCCCAATTGCCCTGCCTTCCACCCTCTAAAAGCAAAAAAAAAAAAAAAAAAAAAAAAAAAAGTTAGGTTTCACCAAATGCCTGAAATTAATAAACAAAAAAAGTCATTTCTAGATATTTCTGCTTCTAAAAGTCAGATATATAGATGATCTAGAATTTTGGCTAGGTACAGAGCATTTAGTATGAGAAATCTCTCTTCTACCAGATCTTAACATGTCTATTACTGAAAAGATAAGGACTCAGGTAGGTAGGTGGCTCAATTTATTTAGCACTGGACCTGGAGTCATGAAGACCTGTCATTCCAGTCTCAGATACATACTAGTTGTATGACCCTGGGCAAGTCACCTAACCTCTGCCTGCCTCAGTTTCTTCAACTATAAAATAGGGATAATAATTGCAACTACCTCCTAAGGTTGCTGAAGATAAAATGAGATAACATAAAGTGCTTAACACAGTGCCTGGCATGTAGTAAGCAGTTAATAAGTGTGTTTTCCCCCTCCTTCTCTCCCCTTCCTAGGAAGCTGCCTGAGTGACAAAGGTTAAATAACCAACCAGTAGTTAGTTATACATTGAACACTTAAAATCTGGATTTGAGGTCATCTTCTAGACTCTGTTAACTCATAGGGTCTTAAATTAGTATATATTTATCAAATTATAGATAAATGCTGAGAATGAATTTCTCATTCTTCATCTGCATTTGTATCATAGAAATATCCATTGAAATAGAATGATCCCCACATCAGGTGGGAGAGAGTCAGAGCCAGGGAAAGAGGGAGAAAGAGGGAGGGAGAGAGAGAGAGAAAGAGAGAGAGAGACAGAGAGAGAGAGATTCACTGAACCACTGGAAACTTTGGATACCATGCCAGAGGCAATATACTAAATAACTTTCTCCTAAAGAATTAGATAACAGCTCCTCAACATTTTTAATACAATAAGAATAATGTGGAAGGCAACATAGCACTGCATATCAAGAGCCACTTTCAGTTTCATGAAAATCTTGGTTCATATAATTGCCTCTGAAAGATAGTAGGAATTCAATTTGCAGTACAGGCAAGAGTATATACAGTGTTAAAGGTAGTTTCTTCACCAAGAGTACACTTACAGCAATGGAATCACAAGTCCATTTGAAAAAAAAAAATTGATCAGCACTTCACAAAGTGCTTTCTATATGCCATACAGAGATGCTACAAATATGGAAATATCTTTGATACTTAAATTTCATAGCTATCTAGAACTTCAATGCTTCAATTAGACATGTTTGACAACTAAGAAGCAGGGAAGATCAAACAAGTTCATTTGAGAGAGTCAGAACAACTCTAGGAGTTATAAGGACATCAAGAATTTAGTGACCTCTTCCATGTAACTTTCAAAAATATGGTACACTATCCTACTTTAAAGTCTTGTCTATGAGACTTATGAATATTAGGGAAGGCACATTATACAAAGTCAATTGTTTAAAACTGCACTAAGAGTTTTGGGATACCCCACATTTTATTTATTTAATTCTGCAGGGCATAAAGTAACCAGGTCAAATAATTTCTCTGAATAGCTGCCATTGTGATGACCAACAAGTCTGAGCTCCCTCTTCTTGTTCTAAGCAACCTTTTGATAGGATCTGGGTACTGGGATTCTAAGAGAAGGTCAAGTGTCTAAGTTGCCTAAAGTTTTTCTATGGAATCTCCTCTTTGACTTCCTAGCCTGGAGTCCTCATTCCCTGCTGCTATTAATATCTTCTAGATTGGTTTATCTTATTATGATGAAGATCTTTAATTGTGTTTTCTTCCCCTGAAGATCTTTGACAATTTCAGTCTTCTCTCCTTATCTTCCTCTGGTGTTTACTCTCTGATTCTCTCCCTTTTGATGAAAATTTCCTTGGGAGACAGCGTCAAAGTGTCTCCACTTCTAGGTATTTCATGGTTTACCAGCATCCAAGTGATATCTGGGGTAACAGAACTGGGTCCAGAGGGATGCTGGGCTTTCCCACAGGTTTGAGAAGAACCACACAACAACACATGAGTCCTGCCCACTTCCATTCCCCAGTCAAATCCTGGTGTGGGGCACAGATCACTTTCACACTGCTGCAATAACAGCCTGAGTGAATTTCTACCATTTGGATTTCTGTGGTCATTGGGAAAGGAGAAGGGCTAGGGTATAGAGTTGGCTTCTAACGCACACAAGTGGGTCAGCTGGGACCACCCACCTGCAAGGAGCTTGGTGGACAGTAGGAAAGGAGATGCTGAATGAGCAACATGGTTGTCAGGGATTCTTCTCTGTTGTTAGTTCATCAGGTTTTTGCCTCATTTAGATTCCTCATGTTCATGGAGACCATTACAATTGCTTTATGGTTTGTGCATAATTCCTATTCTGGAGAGGTATGGAAAATTGAAAAGATCAAAGAAAATGTCTAGTTTTTCATCTTGTTGGTCATTTGACCCTGAAGTCTCTTTCCCCATAATTTTCCACATCTTAAGGTTAAGACAAAAAGAAGCTTAACAACCACATCCATGATCAGAAATGAACATTTTGGTGAAAATCTCACCTTGCTGTGTAAAGGCATGCATTTCTAATACTGTTTTCCTCAAAATATTTCTCCAGGGAAACTGGGTCTGTCAAGACACTATCACCCAAACTGTCAAATAAGCCACTGCCATTCTGAAATGATAGCCCTAGAAATATACTAAAGCAATCAGCCAAAAGAATTTGTTAAACCTGATTCAACCACATGAAATAACAAATTACTTATAAAGAACAAATTTCTACACATTAAAGTGTGCAAACAGTCCTGTTTCTCAATTATTCATCACCTCCTTTTGTCCAATATCTACTGAATACAATTGGTTGAACATATTGTTAATGACAGGTGCCACATCTGGAAACTCCTGTCTGGTGTGAAGGAGGCGTTAATGAAATCAGCAACTGAAAAATGACTGATTCAAGAGATGATCAAAGCATTGCATGATATCGAAGTAAAATGACAGTAGAGAGAAATTGAAGTCACCAGAAGGAAGGTGACAACATGTGAGTTTCTCAAAAAAATAAAATAAATAAATAAGAAAATGAATAAATTGATAAATAAATAAATCTTGGTGTTTTAAGGAGTGTTGGTATATACGCATGCTTCAAATTTCATTTCAAAGCTAGAAAAATCTGAGAAAATACTATTCATGACCCAAAGTACCTTATGAATAGAATTAGTCATTTTAATCCACTTCACCATAAAGACTTTATTATGAACTTTCAAATACTATTATTAGTGACTCAGAGTTATTTTGTAAGAATGTTACTTGGCATGCTTAATATTTAGCCATGCCCTGGAATTTTAAAGCAAATTAACTTTCGCAGGGCCAGATCTGAGTAAAATGAAAACAGCCAGGTCTAGAAGTCAAGAATCCTAACTAATAATTCAGGCTCTGTCCCAAACTAGCTCATTTGGGGGAAATCATTTCCAGGGGTAAGAAACCTTTGACCTTGAGGCCATGTGTGGCCTTCTAGGTCCTTGAGTGTGATTTTCTGACAGTTCAAGTTTTACAGAACAAATTCTTTTATTAAGGGAATTTTTTTCATGAGGTTTGGATTCAAAGGGCTGCCCTTGAGGACCTAGAGGGCCATATGTGGCCTCAAGGCCGAAGGTTCCTCAATCCTCATTTAATCTCTTATCTGTAAAGTAAGTGAGTTGGACTGGGATGCTAAGATCTCTTTCAATTTAAGGTTCCCTGGGTTTATGATTCTAAAGCAGCTGATGGTATTTTTCACGCTAAAATTTTTCCTTCCTTGTACTTTCTTTCTCCCTACACAATTTCCCACCAGTACAGGTTCCAGAGATTTTCATTTTGCCTTATTTGTTCTTATCCTTTTTCATTTAAAAAAAGAAAAGAGCTTTGATGAGCATGAGTTCACACTAGTAATTTAGTACTAAATATGTGAGTCTTCAATGGGTAATCATTCTTAAAACAATGATCTCTAAGGAGGGATGCTTAAATAAAAGGAATAAATCACTAATGGATGAATTTCTGGTATCATGAGAGATCTTTTGCAGGCAGGAGGCCATTGTTCTAATCCTAAATCATATCAGAAAAGCAATCATTTTTCTCTGTTTATGTCAGACTTGATAACAATTTTTAAATAGAACCCTTAATTTTACTCCTCATTCCCCTATCTGATTTTCTTTCCACTAGAAGAATTTGTTACTATATTCTCTTACCTCTATTTTTTTTTAAATAAGATTGGGAATAGATGACAAATGGATAGACAGAGCAAAGCGAGCAGATGGGCCACACTTATATTGAAGGGTATGAATGTTATTAGTCTGTATTGCCAAGGTGTTGGATGTAAGAATTCCATCTGAATTACAAATATGTCTAGGGTCCAGCCCTAGAAATACTTTAAGGAAAAATTGAGAAAAAGATTTTCCTTCTAACTCTGTTGTGTGTTTTGTTAAGGATAAAGACTGGAAATGTCATTTCATTGGTATATGGAAATCCCACATAAGGAAAATCCGTCAATGCAGGTATTTCTCTCCTTTGTAACTTATGGTCTTGGAAAATCGATCAGAGCCCTGAGAGGTTAGATAACTTGCTCAGGGTAACAGAACAAATGCATTTCAGAGGCAGAACTTGGAAGTGGATCTTCCAAGTGACCAAGTTTTGAGGCAGTTCATCTACCCACTGTGCCACACTTTCTTTTATATATGTCCTGGTACTTGTACTAATGTAGTGGCAGTGCCCCACTGTAGTCCAAAAATACTAAGTCTCTTTAAAATTTTCCTCCTCACAAAACTAATTTTCAGGAAAAAACAGATTTACAAAGATGAAATTAACAAAGTAAGTAGGAAAAGGAATTAATAGGTAGGTGAAGGAAAGAAATGCCAGAAGGTTGGATATCTAGGTTTGTGGGTATGACACTTGACTACATAATGACAGTCATGGGATTTATCACTGTACACACTGATAATCATATATAAGATACAAATTATGATGTTGGTGCTGCACAAATTGTATGAAAGGCGAGAAAGAAGGAAAAGGAGAGGAATAAGAAAGGAAGGAAGAGAAAGGGTGGTAGATGGGGATGGGGGAAAATGGGCAAGTTGGAACAAGAGCAAAGGAAAGAGCCAGAACAGGACAGAAATACTAGCCTAGGATAAGAATGTTCTACTTATTAGATTCCCCTACTGTATTCTATAACAAAAATCTACCAGCGTAAATAACTCTTCCAGGACGCTAATGTTCCATTCAATACACTGTGGTAATAATAGAATGTATCATGCTCTGGGATCATTAAATGAGAAATAACAGAATAAAAATTCCTTCAAGTTCATAAGGTTTCCCCCTCCAAAAGTCCAAAGTGCTTGCCTATGTATTACCTTATTTTTTTTTCCCTCACATTATCCATAATATGCAAAGACTAGAAAAGGTAAAAAAAAAAAAAGAGCAAATCATAGCAAACAAGGTTTCAAGAAGTCTAGCTTGGTCTGGGGAATAGGGGATAAAATAAAGTACCTGAGAACCCTGATATTGAGATGTCTGTGACAAGTTGGGTCGGTTAGTTAGGGCACCCTGCTAGCAAGGTCGTAAGATAGACTCCCATGTGAGCCAATTAACCAGGCTCCGTTCCATGGCCACATACCATACCCCTAACCCTAGCTAGGCACATTGCAAATGTATGTCCCTAATCACAGGGGAAAGCGCATGAAGAGTTGAGGTTGAAGCACTGAAAATCCAGAATCCCCGTCTGAAAAACAAGGCACAATAAAGGCCCATCATTAGAAGGACAGCACATTACTGCCTATTAATGCATAGCACTTCATCATTATTAAAGAATATTTGTTAATTACCTAATGCCACGTGGTACTATCAGAGACCTTATACATTGCAGTCACTTAATAAATATGAGTTGAATGAATAAATATACTAGGTTAGAGAAAGGATTAATTACACATACAAAGAAAGAATGCACTCCAGAGGCTTACAACATAGAGGTAACACACAAGGATAGAGCATCAACAGAACAAAAATGAAAAAAATGAATTTATGTTATTAATAATAAGACACTTTAAGTCAATGGCATTAACATGAGGGGCTGTTTGATGTTAAAGAACAAGTCTGGAATTGTAAATATCACATCAGTTACCAAATCCTTTGCCTTCTTTGTATCAGCTCTTATATATGTCCCCATAATGTCTCCGTCTGTGTAACCACTTTCATACAAGCTTTTATAATCTTGAAATGACTTTCTGATTGGTTGACCTGCCTCAAATTTCTCCAGTCAAGTGCCAAAGAGCAGGTCTGACCATGTCACTCCCCTACTCAGTAAAATTCAGTAGATACCCATTACCACCAGGATCAAATATAAAACTTTCTGTTTGGCTTTTAAAGCCCTTCATGACCTGCTCCCTTCCTATACTTCCATTCTTCTTATGCTTTAATCTCCTACACATACATACTCTATAAAACAGCAACACCAACTTCCTTGTTCTTCCTTTCACAAAACACTTCAACTCCCTACTCTGTGCATTTTCAATGACTAGCTCCAAGCCTGGTATCTTTTCCTTCCTCTACCCCTACCTGTGGTTTCTCTGGCTTCCTTCAGGATTTAGCTTAAATTGCATCTTTTGAAAAAAAAAAACAAACCTTTCCCAGTCTACCTCAGTGCAAATGCCTTTCTGAAATTACTTCCAATTTACCATCTGTGTATGTGTGTATATGTACATGTGTATAAACATATACATATATATACATACACATGTGTGTGCATGTGTGTGCATGTGTGTGTGTGTGTGTGTGTGTGTGTGTGTGTGTGTAATTCTCTCAAGATGTGCAAAGAATTAGACTGTGTGGACTTTCAGGGTGGGGGTAATGCTTTTCTTTTTGCCATCCTTTGAACACCTAGAAATTAGTGCAATACATAGCACATAATTAATAAATATCCGTTGACTTGTCTTGACTTGTGACTGCAAACTCTCATTCTTTTACTTGCTATCTCTGTGACACTGAACAAATCAGTTCACTTTCCTATTTCTTCATGTGTACATTGAGAAGGTTGGATTATATGATCTTAAAGTTACTTTCCAATTTTAATATAATAATCCTTTATATCAATTTACCATTTCAGACTTTCAACAATGTATTACCAATGGAGTGAGGATGCATTGCATACTAAATAGAGAGCCTGCCTTAGAGTCAGAACACACTGGGTTCAAGTAATTTGTGACTTATACTGGTTGCAGGATCTTGAGCAAGTTATTAAATGTCTAAGGAAATTCCCTAAGAATACTATAAGTTACAGGAATAATTGCTTATCTACATTAATAAAGGGAATTTCCTCCCCAGGGAGTTGTCTAAATAAATGAATGAATAAAACACTCATTAAGTGCTTACTCAATGAAAAGCACTGTGCTGTTGCTGTTATTCAGTCATGTCCAAGTCTTCGTGGTGTCATGGACCATACTGTCCATGGGGTTTTCTTGGCAAAGATACTGGAATGGTTTTTTATTTCCTTTCCCAGTGCATTAAGGCAAAAAAAGACTAAATGACTTGACCAGGGTAAAGCAACCAGTTAGTGTCTGAGGTTGAATGTGAACTCAGGTTTTCTGGACTCTAGGTCCAGTGCTCTATCCACTGAGACACCTAGGTGCCTACTGACTAAATACAGATCATAAGAATAGAAGAGTAAAACAGTTATTTCTTTCAAGATTCTCACATACTAATACAGCAGAAAACACATATGCAAGATTTCCATTGCAAGTCACATGGAAAGCTCCTATGGTCCTCATAATGTCAAAGATCTGGATTTAAAAAAATACAAATGTGAAATAATGGGGATATTAGTTAGAAAATATAGTACATTTTTGTACCTTTATTTTATTATGTAACTCAAAAAATGCTGAGTTGATGGCTAAATGTATACAAGTACATTGCCAACTACATGGGATATAATTATGAGAAAAGATGTATTCTTTTCCCTCGAGGAATCTGAATTTAGCATCACCTCACATCATATCTTCGAAAAGCAGGAATAATCTTTTTTGGCTTTTTGTTTTTGCTTTTCTTGCTTTTAAATGGTTTGTCTTTTTTATGCCACTAAAACAGCTAAAATGAAGATTGACTGACTTGATATGTGATATTATTTAAAATTCATAATTTAAAAATTAAGGGCTCATTTACATAGAAAGTAGAAAATTTATAAGATTCCTCTACATCAAAGGTGAAATATATCAACCTATTCAAGAATTTTAAAGTTAGAAGGAATCTTAGTGACTATGCATATTTTATCAACAAAGAATTCAAAGGATTTATGTGACTTTCCCAAAGTCATAAATTGACGTAGTGGCAGATCTGAGATGACAACCTAGATCTTTTGATGGCCAGTCCAATGTACTTCCTACTACATTGTGCTACCTCAAAAAATTCATGGATAATGGATCAATAAATGATTATTAACCATCTTTAGGAAGGATAATAAAATAACTTAGTATTTAGGAAGGCAACTATACTATGCACTTAAATTTCCATTATTCAATGTGTATTGAGATGAATGACTACTTCCTACTAAGAACATAGTCATGAGGGCTTCACTTTCTTAAAGCTTTTACTTACACATTTTCAAGGTCACATCAATTATGAACTATTTTGGGGGGAGGGGAGGGGGACAAACATTCAAATAGCTCTGAAAATTTATTGCTTAAAATTCCCTACAATAATGCACACCACAATCCATGCATGCTTATTCCTCCTGTGTGAATCATGTCCATGTGATTCCCTAAAAAAGTTATTTCCCAAAATTCCCCACAAAATATTCATGAAATATGTTGGAAGTCTTCCCCACTTTCTCCTGATTTGAGGAAACCAGTAGACTATTTGGGCCATATACCTATCTTACGTCTGCCTCCCTATGTGACCAGACCATCTTCTGTCTTACGTGTCCCTGATGACAATTCATCTCTAGTTTCTTACTGGCCCCCACATAAGGAAAACCAAGACCCATATCTACAGAAATAGTGTTAATGGCTTTTTTGTACTACTAAGGAACTAGAAACTAAGTGAATGATTCTGAATTGAGGAATGGCTGAACAAATCAAAACATATGAATATAATTTAACACTATTATGCCATAATAAATAATGAGAAATTTTCTCACATACCTGAGAATATGTATATTAAATAATGCAAAGTGAAGTGAGCAGAGCTAAGAAAAAATAATTTATCCAATGATAACCACATTTTAAAGAAAATAACTATGAAAGACCTAAGATAAATGAAAGACTTCTTATAAACCATGATTGCAGAGAACTTATAATTATATACCCTATGTACTTGTTCACAGAGAGGTGATGGACTCAAGATACAGAATAGGACATAACTTTTGGATCTGGTCAATGTGAAAATTTATTATCTTTGATTGAATTTTGTTGAAAGAGTTTCAGAAA
This sequence comes from Pseudochirops corinnae, assembly GCA_028646515.1. Taxonomy (NCBI): domain Eukaryota; kingdom Metazoa; phylum Chordata; class Mammalia; order Diprotodontia; family Pseudocheiridae; genus Pseudochirops; species Pseudochirops corinnae. The sequence goes on along the minus strand of CM053585.1, from coordinate 493,843,306 downwards.
ATTCAACTCTATTTGACATCACTCTTTCCTTCATTGACACAAAAGACCAAAAGGCAGAAATTTATGCTAGTTGGAAGAATAATGTACCACATATACTAAAAGAAAATTCAACCAAAGAACTAATGAATAGAGAACAAAAATATGGTTATGTGGTATTCCAGTAAGTCCCAAGAAAATAATCTAGTATGCAGCTAAAGGAGTTTTGACTCCACAGAAGTCACCTGGACAAAGAGTGAGATCCGTGAAATATAGATTACCTAGCTGGAGAGGAAGATGAGAAGGCATGGAAGATTACGAATACAAAATTATCCACAGTTTATTTCCAGGATAAAAAAAAATTGTAAAGAAATGAATGAATGAATGAATGAATGAATAAGGAAAATAGGCAAACAAAGAAAAAAAATATAAAACCTATAATCTAAACTCCAAGACACATGGGGGTAAATTTAACAATTTCAGTAACAAACAGCAAATTCTGCAAATGACTGAGTTGAAAGATCTTTGAACATAAAGGAAAGGCATAAGATTATTCTATACAAACCAGAAACATCAGAAAGGAATGTGACAATGTGTCCCAAAAAGTAAAGGAGTTCAAGATGAAACCAAGGGTGACTTACCATGTAAACCTGAGCCTAACCATTAAGTTAAAAAGATGCACATTTACTTTAAAAAAAAAAAAACATTTGGAGCATAAGAAAACCAAGTGAACAAAATGCTTGCTTTACAAATACCTCATGTAATAGAAATATAAGAAAGATAAACAAAGGCAATGATAAAGTAACATCACAGAAGCCAGAGATTTCTTCCTAAAAGCATAAAAGGAGACAACAGAGAAAGCATATCAAACAGAAGTGATGGTGGAGAAATTAGTCTGAAATTTCATGTACTAAATCTCACAACACCCCACCTATTGGTGAATCAGTATTTTCTGTGGGAATAAATGATAAACTGGGAGGCTACATTAAGGGGAAAGAAGAGAAAAAAGATAGAGGAGAATATCTTACATGCCTAATAAAGTATAAGATTAATAATGAAAGAAAAATATCTCCTGTAGTCTTTCAGAAAAAGAATCTATAGGAGCATACATTAAAAGGTAAAAGGAAGAACTGAAACATGGGGAAAAGAAGAACTTTGTTTCAATGGTGAAAGGAGATACCACTCATGAATGTCCCCATGAAGGAAGATTTTCTATAAAGGGAGATAGAAACCTTACAATGAGTATAATCTGCATGAATTTTGGTACTTATAGAGAATAGTCACCCTGCCTTGGAAAAAGAGGAATCAGATCTCATGAAGGCAACTGAAACAAGGAACCAGAAGGAAAAAAAAAGAGTGAAGAAAATGACCATGAAGAATAACCTTAGTAATGAACTGTACAGTCAGGGATTTAGGAAGATTACTACCATGAGGCTTCTCTAGTGTTTGCAAGAATTAGTATTATTAAGAGCTTACAGTACAACAGAAAAAAGGGAGGCCAGAGGCAAGATCTACAAGGCAATACCAAAAACTACATAGAAGAGAAAATTCCAAATAGATATCATGTAACTTTTAATTCTATAAGGAATGAAGAGAATAAAGAAGGATCATGTAAATACAAGGGCCATGAAAAAAAGAATAAGTCTAGAACAGAGAGAAAGGGAAGATAAGTGATGAACATTATAGGTAAAATATTTTTAAAGGAGCAGAAAAATGAAAATTTAAAAACTAATGAATGAAACAATTTGAAGGGGAAAAGAAGAATGAGAACCTTACTTGATTATATAGAGAGCAGGGGAAAGAGGCAATGGATGAAATAACTGGACAAAAGAAAGAACACAAAAGGAACTTAATTAAAGAAAACTCAAAAACTAGGGAAATGGGCAATAAATGGGAGGACAGCTTAAAGGGGAAGAAAGTCAGCAGAAATAAGGATTTGCCTAAAATAGATAAAACCAAAATTTTTTAAAAAGTACTATTTTTATGGAGAAAAGGGGAAAAATCTCAACTGAATACCAACTGACATTAGAGACAAATGGAGGAAAATAACCTAACTCCTAAATTGAAAGATGAATAGACTAAGTAATCCAATAAAATGGGGAAAAAAAAAAACAACAACCCCATGAATTAGATACTAAAATGCCACATGGTTGCTTACAAGAAACATCCTTACCAAAATGAAAGATACTCATTGACTAAAAATAAAGGGCTGGAAAAAAAAAAAAAACTTTTACAATGCATCAGGAAAATTCAAAGGGCATGAATTGCAGCTAAATTATTAGACAAAATAAAAACAATCTGCTTATAAACAATTAAACTTAAGTATTGTAAAAAGGAACAATTCGCAGTAAACCAATATGAAAAATAAATTTATATACTTCAAATGATTTAGCACAGGGGTGGGAAACCTGCACCCCCGAGGCCACATTTTGCCCTATATATCCAAGTGCTACACTTTGATTGAATCAAGGATTCAGAATTCAAGGCCACAGGTTCTCCACCCCTGAATTCATGAAAAAAAAAATATTACTGAAATACAAAAAGATATAGAGAGTAACACAATAGTGTCAGGAAATTTCAATGTCCCTCTCTCCGTTCTGGATAAGTCAAACAAAAAGAAAATCAAAAGGGAAAATATAGAACTGAATAAGTTCATGGCAAAACTAGAACTAAAAGACTTATACTATCTTCTACATGAGACTGCTAAAGACTATACATATCCCTACATGGAAGCTTTGTGAGAACTGACCACATGTTGTAGCATAGAGATATTGCAAACAGCTGGAAAAAAGCAAATAAAGTAAGCATGTAACTTTGTGGATAACACAATAAAAATAATAATCAGTGTAGTAGGTACAAACAACAAACAGATCTAAAAGCTGTTTTAAAAATAAAATCCTAAATAATTAATAGGTCAGAAACAAAACA
>CM053585.1:493819335-493839902 GCA_028646515.1 Pseudochirops corinnae | reverse complement strand
TTCAAGGAGATATTTCACATTGCCTTCTATTTTTTCATTTGTTTGGATCTGTTTGATAGGATCTTGATTTCTCATAAAGTCATTTGCTTCCATTTGCTACACTCTAATTTTGAAGGAATTATTCTATTCAGAATGCTTTTGAGATTCTTTTTCCATCTAGCAAAGTCGACTTTTTAAGGCATTCTTTTCCTCATTGGCTTTTTGGGCTTCTTTTGTCATTTGAGTTAATCTATTTTTTAAGGTATTAATTTCTTCAGTCAGATTGTTGACTCTTTTTTCATGATTTTCTTGCATCATTCTCATTTCTCTTCCCAATTTTTATTCCACTTCTCTCTTTTGGTTTTCAAAATCCTTTTTCAGCTCATCTCTAGCTTTTAGGCAATCTTCATGTTTCTTGGAAGCTTTTGATGCTGGGGTTCTGTCTTCCTCCCGTTCCCTGCTTTGATCCTTCTTTTTCCCAAAGAAGGAATCCAGGGTTTGGTTGCTGTTCTTACTTTGCTTCCTATGCTTATTCATGGCTAGCCAATCAGAGATTTTTTAGCTCTGTGGAACTCTGCTTCCAGAGGGGAAAGCTCTGTCCCAAATCACTGGGGTTTTCCCAGCTGCTGGAGCTTTTAGGAGGCTGCTGGGGCCCTCCCCTACTCTGACTCACTGAAAAAAGATCCCAGGACCACCACCCAAGACCGGGATCCGGATCCAGGCCACTCAATGCGAGAGCACTTGGCCTCTGAAGGATCGCTTGACCCCCCTGCAGTCAGCAGGCCGGGAGCTCCAAAGTGGCAATGTGGAGGCAGGTGCACGACCTCTGCTTGTGCAGCTTCCTTGCCCGGGAGGCGGATTGGCCAGCCCTGCTTTTCTCCCCTGATTTTGAGTTCCAGTAATCTTTTAGTCCTTTTTTTTCCTTTTTTTCTTTATGGCTTGATGATTCTGGAGACTGCCACAGCTCCCAAAGATGCATTCCTCTGTTGCTCCAGCTGCAGCTCAGCTCATCTGGCTGCCCCCAGGGCCAAGGCACTGTTTCAGGCTGGGCTGATTTCACCTTCCAGCCCTGAGATGGTGCCTCCTAGCCAAGCTGCCTTTAGGGAAAGTATATTTGTGTGTGTTTTAGAGTTCTAGAATTTGTTTAGAGTCATATTTTATGGGTATTTTGAAGTGGCTATGTGGGAGCTGCAATACTTTGCTGCTCCTATGCTGCCATCTTGGTTCTACCCCTCTTGCCTTTTTTTTTTAGTCTCATAAATTAAACCTTATTTCCACTCACCAAAGGGGAGCCAGAGAGTTTAGTGTCTAGGGGAGATCTCATTGTATAAGTTATCCAGTCATTCAAGAAGCTTTTAATTCAGTGCTTCCCTTAAGTAACTAGTACTTTGCTGTGACTTTTACATACCAAGACAAAAAATTAAACCATCACTGCCCTTATGCAAGCCACTTTCTATCTGGGAAGATAACATACATAAATAGGAATATACTTGCTAAACACAAAATAAACAAAGCTAAATTTTATTAGCACAATACACACATGTATAGTGTATCTATGTATGTATCACATATGTCTATGCATATATACCCATACATGCATATATTGATGTCTCTATCTGTGCCCCTCTTCTTCTCTGTCCCCCAAAGCAGAGTATGTGAAACATTTGTGACCCACCTTAAGGATAATTTCATCCTTGGAAAGGTAAAGGAAATAACAAGGAGAATTGCTATTCCAGGCATGATTGTGGTGAAAATGGAAGGACTGATTTTTGAAAAAAAATCATAGCAACTGTGGAGGCAAGCAACTCCACTACCTAAAGGTTCCTAATAGAAAAAAGGAAAGCTAGATAGGGCCGAATGTGTACCCACAATTATTGAACACATTTAAAGGATTCAGAAAAAAAGAAAACTTAGGAATGGTCTTTCTTCAAAGGTGAGCAGATTCAATTCTGCTGAGGGAGAAAAGGGGGACCTGCCTAAAAAAAATGATATGGATGCATATGAGAATCGTGGTCAAATTCATTCTTAATGATGACGGGTTGAAGTCATGTATGCAAAATTAATAAGTGACTAATTTTTGTCTGGTTATTTTGGATATGACTACATAAAACCTAATTTAACTACACTTTTAATTTTTCACTTTTTTATATGGAGGCAGAACCACATGGTATTCTGAATAACAGGTTCTTCAAATGCCTAGAGAAATAAGTTTGTATTTAAGCATATGAATTAATTTGAGAAACAAGTATTTGACTTCATTCCAAATATGGATCTTGGGCTGATCCTATGTTACTCTGGCAACACTGCCTTAGATCACAGAATTTAACAGGTAGAATGGAACTCAGCAGCTATTCAGTCCTATCATTCCAGGAAATGAATCCTATATCTCCTGAAGCAACATGTTCCATTTCTGCTAAGTTTTTCCTGACACTCAACCTCAATTTAACTCTTTGTTAACTGTTGGTGAATATTCTGTTGTTTCCTCTTTGGACAGATAGAACAAATCTAATGTGTCTTCCATATGACAACCTTTCAAATACTGTATTTCCATTGAGTCTTCTCTTCTGCAGGCTAAATATTCCCAGTTCCTTCAAATGAATCTTATATCTCATAAGCCTTGGTTTCCCTCCCCAAGAAGTTCCAGCTTACCACTGTCCATCACTGCATCATAATGAGTATGATTTACAAACCCCATTACTTCTTCCTTTTTTTTTTTTTTTTGTTTTTAAATAAGTGATCTGGAATTTTAAAGGTTGAGTCTTGAAGACAGATTTTATATGGTTAAAAAAATGAAAAATCCATTCCTTTTCTAAAATGTGGTTATAATAGAGTCTTCTAGATATTTTAATAAAAATCTCTTATGGGAAGGCACCTATATATCTAGCATCACTCAGTTAAGCAATAAACTTAAATCACATATTTATTCTATTCTTAGCATCACATTAGGTTCTGGGGGTACAGAGATAAAAAAAAATGAACACAATTCTCCTAGAGGAGTTCAGTGTCTTGATATACAATGAAATCCAGGTTACATTCAACATATACAACATTTTGGGCATATTACTAAGAAAGTCCTATTGATGGAGGTAACAATGGAATCTTGAAGGGAACTAGGTACTCGCAGAGGGACAGATGAGAAGGGAGGAAATTCCAGGGGAGGGAAGCATTATATATAAAGACATAGGACTGGAAAATAGAAATTTGTGTATGAAGATCAAGAAGAAGGCAACTTAGCTGGAGGCGTAGTGTATGTGGAGAGAGTAGAATGTCATTGGCTTAGAAAAATCCTATGGATCCAGAGTGTGAAAGGTTTTAAATGTTAAATAGAAGAGTATGTACTTTATGCAAAAGGAGGAGAGAAGAAGAGCATTGAAGCTTCTTCAGCAGAGTGACATAATCAGATATACTTGGGAAATATCAATTTTTTGCAATTTTTCTTTTATTTTTTTCAATAATAAGCATTTATTTTCTCTTCCTTCTATTTCTTCTCTAAAAAGGAAAGAAAAAAAGATAAAGACCTGCTAGCTAGCAATTATTTAGTTAAGCAAAGCAAATTCCCTTAACAGTTCTGTCTAAAAAACATGTATCTTATTCTTCAGTTTGAGTCCATCATCTCCCTGATAGGAGGTGGGTAGCATGCTTAATCTTTGGTCCTCTGGAATCACAATTTGTTATTGCATTGGTTAAAGTTATATAGTCTTTAATATTGTTGCTTCTGTGTAATTTATTCTCCTCATTCTCTCCACTGCATTCTATAGAAGCTAATGAGTTTTTCCACTTGATTCTGAAACTATCCTTTTCATAATATTTATGGCATTATGGTTATAAGAATATTCCATTATATTCTTTTATTTTCTTTTTGGAGTGGGGAGGGAATGGTAATTGGGGTTAAGTGACTTGCCCAAGGTCACATGGCTAGTAATTGTGTCAAGTGTCTGAGGCTGGATTTGAACTCAGATTCTCCTGACTCCAGGGCCAGTGCTCTATGCACTGTGCTACGTAGCCTCCCCAACTTTCAAGACTTCTTGATGAAAAAACCAGAGCTGAACAGAAGAATGATAATTGTAACTCATGAGACTTTTCTCAGTATCAGGACAGTTGAAGGGAATATCTATCAATATCTATATCCATATCCATATCATTATCCATATCCATATCCATATCCATATCCATATCTATATATCTATCTCTATCTCTATCCATCTATATCTATATCTGTATCATATCCATATATCTGTATACATACATATGTATATATGTGTATAGGAGGGTTTGTGTATATATAAATACATATGTGAGTGTGTGTATGTGTGTGTACATGGATACATAGAGGGCATAGGATCAGTTGAATAAGAAGGAATGATTTCTATAAAATAAAATTAAGAGATGAGAGAGGAATATAATGGGAGAAGGAGAAAGGGAGAGATAGAATAAGGTAAATTATCTCATATAAAAGACAAGAGAAAACTGTTACAATGGAGGGGAAGAACAGGAAGATGAAAGGGAATGGGTCAACCTTACTCTTATTGAATTTGGCTTAAGGAGGGAATAACATACCCCCTCAGATAGAAGGGAGGGCAGATTGGCGGAGAGGGTAGTTAGAAGCAAACATTTTTGAAAAGGAACAGGGTCAAAGAAGAAAATAGAATAAGTGGGGGGCAGGATAGGATAGAGAGAAATACAGTTAGTCTTTCACAATATAACTACCATGGAAATGTTTTGTGTAACTAGACATATACAACCTATATTGAATTGCTTGTCTTCCCAGTGGGGGTGGGTGAGGAAGGACGAAGGAAAAGAATATGGAAATCAAAGTTTTAAAAATAAATGTTAAAAATAAAATTGTTTTTTGCAAGAAACTGGGAAATAAGATATACAGGCACTGAGGTATAAGAATCCATCTTGCTGTACTATAAAGTTGGGAGAGGATATAAGAGAGAGCAGACTGGGGAAAGAGAGATTCAGTAGGCTCGATATCTTGAGCTAAGGGTAGGAGAAAGACAGGGAGAAAAATCTGTAACTCAAAATCTTGTGGAAATGAATGTTGAAAACAAAAATAAATAAATAAAAGATTAATTACAAGGAAAAAAAAGGGAGAGAATTAGTAACTCTGTGGAGACTGGCCCAGTTTTGTCCCAAGTGTCACTTAGTCCTAGCCACTGGTAAATCCGTTAATAAGCATAGGAGCGTAGGCCACAGGAAGGGAAGGTCAGGCTGGCTTGATTACTTTAACATGTCCGTATTCTGAATTTTTATGAAAATACCCTTTCATTCTAATAACTCCTACTTTGATTTTCCAACCTTTAAACATAGGTGATCTCAATTCTAAGTCCATAGAAATCCCCCTCCTAAGAAATACTGAGATATTTTACTAATACTTATTTTGATAATGTAGGCCATGAGAAACATGTGACTGATTTAAACTTAAAACTCATTTCCGAAATCACAGTGCATGTAATACACGTTTGCATGTTTTAAAACTGAAACCATTGCTTTATGAGGTCATTGTACCAGACCACTACACTGTTGAACTCAATCCAATTCAACACACATTTATTAAGTCCCTACTACGTACCAGACCTCATGATTGACATGGTGGGGAAGAAGGGGGAGTAAGGAGGAATTCAGTCATCTCAGTTGTGTTTGATTCTTTGTGACCCCATATGGGATTTTCTTGGCCGAGATACTGAAGTGGTTTGCTATTTCTTTTTCGAGTTCATATTAAAGATGAGGACTGAGACAAACAGAGTTAAGTTACTTGCCCAGGATCACACAACTAGTAAGTCTCAAGCTGGATTTGAACTCAATAAGTTGTCTTAGAATCGGATTTTATAAGTAATATTTTCATAAGTGCAAAGACTTTGGATCCTATGGAACAAATGGGGGCTATGGGTTGAACTGCTTCTCCTTTTCCATTTTAGATTAAAGCTTAGTTTCAACTAAATATGTCTTTTGTGGTTTAAAAAGAACAGGTTTTTGCTAGGGTTATAAACAATATTCACCATTTGGTGTTGTGTTAAATGTGTATTAATATGAAACATATGAATTAACTCTCCCTGTAAAAACATCCAGGTTTAATAATAGAGGAGAAGAGGGCAAGGATGGATATTTTGTGTATTACCACTGAACTCAACACTTTGGAGGAAAAAATTTGGAACTCATTGCCAAAATAAAAACCTGTTCATCTTCTTCTAGTGATAATTGTTCATCAGAAAGGCCAAGTCATATTAATCAAGTATTTACTAATATTATCCTAAAAGATCAGTGCCTGTTTCTGATTTAAAGGTTAGCTTTCACTTCCGCTTTTGAGGGCTTTTGGTTGGTTCAAAGATTGATTTCTTTGGCCCCAGGCCCCATTTCCTTTATTGTATATATTGGAATACTCCAAGATTCTGTCCTGGCTCCTTTTTTTTCCTTGCTAACAGGTTGATACAGGCAAGAAGAGTACTGTAGGAGGGTGAAATAACATGGAGAATGCTCCAGAGGTGGGAGAGTAGAATATGTATTTAGAGATTAGCTAGTTTCTTTGTTTTCCTCCAACACTAAAAATAGATTTGTCATTCACCCATCAAGCTCTCTTGACCAGTAAGGCTCAGATTCTATGTCTTTGGAGCAGAACAATGCTAAAAACTCACTTGAAGATTATTTCTATGGGGTTAAAAACCTTGTCCTCCTTAGTATACTGCTTTAAGCCAGAAAAATGCTTACTTTAGAAGGAAGACAGAGGGTTTGTTTACCTTGTTTTTGTAATGAGAGTATTATGTAATACCAGGTACAATAAACTGTGTAGCCTCTTCTAACACACATACTCTCATTTATCATTTTGACATGTAATTGCTTCTGGGTTTCCATAGGCTATTATAGGGAAGTCCCAAACTCTGGCAGATTCCACTACACTGGAAAAACCAGGAGTCCAGGTCCAGTGATGAACTTTATGTCTAAATATAAACTGAGCTATTGATGATGGTGATGGTGATGATGATGATATAGTGAAGTCTCTGAGGTTACTCTCTTCACTCTTACTCATGCTGGAAAGCTGAGTCCCTAGGGAGAACACTTACTTCTTGCTTGAGGTTCTTGGGGACTGTGAGATATTATAGAGGGGATAAAAAAAAAATGACTTTTAGTTTACAGCATTCAGTTCCACAAGATTTTGAGTTCCACATTTTCTCCCTCTTCCTCTCTTCCCCCCCACCCCCTATGACAGCATGTAATCTGATATTGCTTCTATAATACCTTCATATTAAACATTAGTCAAGTTGAAAAGAATTATAACCAATTATAACAATGAGAAATAAAAAACAAAACAAAATAAAAAAGAGAGAGAGCAAATAGTTTGCTTCAAGCTGCATTCAGACTCCTTAATTCTTTCTCAGGATATGGATAGCCTTTTCCATCATGAGTCTTTTGGAGTTGTCTTATACCTTTGCATTGCTGAGAAGAGACCGGTCTATCAAAGTTAGTCATCACAGATATAATATGTCTGTAATTGTGTACAATATTCTCCTGGTTCTGTAGAGTGTAAAAGTTTTATTGATATGATTTATTTTTCCATTTCTCCAATTTCCCTTTGAATGTCCCCTCTAAGACTTCCAAACTCCATAAAGATGATGTTTTTTTATGAAAAAAAAAATTAAATCAGTAAAACCAATCAATACATTGAAAAAAAAAAAAAAACCTGGCAGTACATGAAAGGTTCACAACTATGCCTTCTGTCATTCCTGCAAAGGTGTGGAAGAATATGACTTTTCATAGTTCTCTTTTGGGAGACAAGCTTGTTCTTTCTAATTTTGAAAGATATTTTCCAGTTAGTTTGTGGTTGTTAATTATTTTTATTTACATTATTTGAGTGATTGTATAGTCCATTTTCTTGGCTCCATTTATATCAATTCGCATCAGTTCATGTCTTTTATTATCTTCTGTGTTTCTTATATTCATCATTTTTACAAAACATTGATATTCTATTACATTTGTGTATAAAATTTGTTTAGTCATTCCCCAGTCAATGGACATCTACTTTATTTCCAATTGTTTTGCTAGCATAAAAATGTTTTACTATAAACTTCTTGGTGTATATAGGTCCTACCTTTTTTTTTTTTTTAAATCAGTGACCTCTTTAAGATATACACCTAGCAGGTTGGGACAGTTTTGTTATATTATATGAAAAATTATAAATTATTTTCCAGAATGGTCGTACTAAGTCATAGCTCCACCAAGAATGTATCAGTGTGCCTGTTTTTCCACAACCCCCTTCAACATTGACTATTCCTATTTTTTTTTATCATATTTGCCAATTTGTTTAGTGTAAATTAATATCTCAGGGTTGTTTGATTTGCATTTTTATTAGTTTTAGTGATTTAGAATATTCTTTGGTTTGCATGGTTATTAATAGTTTGTATCTCTTTTGATAACTGTTTATATCCATTGATTACTTTTTTCTATTGGTTAATGGCTTGTGGTCTTTCATAATTCTGTTAGTTGATTGTATCTTTTAGACATCAAACCTGTTTCTGAGAAATTTGACATAATTTTTCTCCCTAGTTGGCTGCATCTTTGCTTAGTCTAAGGGCATTAATTTCATTTGTGTCAAAGCTTTCCACTTTAATATAATCAAAATTACTTATTTCATCTTTGATAACTAATTCTATTTTTTTTTTGTTTGGTTAGCACTTCCTAGCCTGATCTCTGAAAAAAAAGATATGATCTCCTTTTCTTCTAATTTTTAAAAATATTATAATCTTTAATATTCAGGCATCATCTTGATTTTAGACATAGTACGGAATATGTTTCAAATGGTGGTCTAAGCCTTTTTTTTTCTGTTAGATAACTTTCCATTTCCTCACAAGTTCTTATCAAATGTGGAGATCTTATCTAAACAATTTATCTTTTAAACTTTACTGAGTTTATTGACTTCTATTTTTCTCTAATTCTTTCTCATCTAATATATTCCATTGGCTTACTTTTTATTTTATACCCATGCTAAATTGTTTTAATTCTTGAGGTGCTTATAAAATTACCCCAGGTAGTTTTTTGCTAGATTCATCATGTAGTCCTGATGGTGTCATGACTCAATGTGTTCAATGTGTCTTTGGCTTCTGTTGCAAACACTGCTGCCTTTTTCTATTCTGGGGACACTGATAAAAAGCATGAAAACACTGACCGTCTAAAATTCTCAAGGTCTTCTTGGTTAAGAGAGAAGATGACTGAGTCTCTACTATCTCCACCTTCTCTTCAATCAATTCCTTTTCAGAGCTTGGTTGGAATTGTTCTTTTCTTTATACTAGTAATCTTTCATATTCTCAAATTCTAAAATACGAAACCAGTTTTCCTGTTTTATAAGAAACCCAAAGGATATGACCGTTTGTCTCAAGGAATTGAAATATACACCTAGTCATATCTAGTAGAAATACTTTTGATTAATTAATTAAAAAGAGGTGTTCCCACTTGGTTAAGGTAGTTACTTTAAGTTACATGACATAAGTGCTTAAGATTATTGCCACTTCATAAATGAGGAAACTGAGGCTGAAAGAAGTCAAGGGATCTACAGAGAATCACTAATTTTGGAGAGAATAATCAGCATGAAGTTGTCCAGAAGGTGTTTTTTTTTTTTTCAGCCACTGCAAATCCTGAGAACTATCTCCCTAGGCAAAGATGGGTTTTAGTCTTCATTGATAGAAATAATACCTGTTCCAGTAAAAGCGTTGTTTCTTAAATTAGGAAGTAAGCAGAATGGTATTCAGATGAGAGAGGTTAATAAATGTTTTCTGAAAATTATGTGAAATTTATCTGCTATGAAGGAAAACGTGTGAAATCGTTGCCTAATAGTAAATAGAGGGGTCCACTTTTACCTTCTCCCTTTTCATTGTACTTGTGTTGCCTTCTAAGAATGGGAGTGTAACATCACAATTTTATGGCCTTTATTAGATAAACAAGTTTTGATTATTAATGCATTACCAACATTAAACCTTCCCTACAACTGTGAACTAGGAGACTGTTCTAAATTTTTGTACAGGAGAGAGAAAGAAAATCACAAAGGTTCAACATTTTACCAAGGTAACTGAAAAATTTGGGCCAAGGATCCTCTGTTTAGATGATTACAGGACTCTGACAACAGGAAATATGTTGAGAGAATGCCTCATAATTTTGTATTTCCAAAGAAATCCAATAATGCCAAGATCTCATGAGAAATCTTTCCTGTCTCAATCAATTTCTTTTCCCCCCAACATTAGTCATACTATAAAAAAAACACAGAGTCTTATATTTGAAAACCAGTTTTAAAAAGTCATTTCCTGTGTTTTCATTAAGGATGTTTGAAAGTTTTCTATTTCATTGATTGTTTATTTCCCCCCTTGAAGGATTATGAGTTTTGCTGGGTAGGTAATTCTTGTAATTCTACATCCTTTGCTTTCTGGAATATCATATTCCACATTCTCCAGTCCTTTGTCGTAGAAGCTGCTAAATCTTTTGTTATCCTGATTTTGGCCCCATATTATTTGAATTGCTTCTTTCTACTTGTTTATAATATTTTCTCCTTCTCCTGGGAGCTCTGAAATTTTACTATAATTTTCTTGGGAGTTTTCATTTGGGGTCTCTTTTCAGGAGGTGATTAATGGATTTTTTAAATTTCTATTTTACCTTCTGATTCTAGAATATCAGGGCAGTTTTGCTTGATAATTTCCTGAAAGATGATGTTTAGGCTTTTTTTGATCATGGCTTTCTGGTAGTCCAATAATTGTTAAATTATCTCTTCTTGGTATAGATCAGTTTCATTTTTTTCCAGTAAGGTATCTTACACTTTCTTCTATTTTTCATTCTTTTGATTTTGTTTTATTGCTTATTGATGTCTCATGGAGTCATTAAATTCTAGTTGCCCAATTCTAATCTTTAAGGAATTGTCTTCATTGAGGTTCTGTACCACTTTTCCCATTTTTGGCCAATTCTGCTTTTCAAGGAGTTCTTCTCATTAGTGAATTTTGTATATATTTTTCCATTTGATGAATTCTGCTTTTTATACGTGTTCTTTTCTTTGGATATTTGTGCCTCCTTTACTATTTACTATTTACTAATCTATTTTTAAAGGTGTTATTTTCTTTGTTATTTTTTTCTGTTAGTCCTTTACCAAGTCTTGACTCTTTTTATGATTTTCTTTCATCATTCTCATTTCTTTTTCCAATTGTTCCTCTACCTCTCTTATTTAATTTAAAAATGTTTTTGAGCTGTCCCAGGATTTCTTTATGAGCCAGAGACCAAATCACATTTTTCTTTGAGCCTTTAGATGTAGCAGTTTTGACCTTGCTGACTTCTTCTAAGTTTGTATTTTGATCTTCCTGGTTACCATAGTAACTTTCTATGGTTAGGATATGTGTACATTGCAAACACACACACATGTATGTATATGTACGTGTATGTGTATATGTATATACAAACATATACATATGTGTGTGTATATAGGTATCTCCATGTATATATCTATGAATATACACAGACACATATACATATACACATCTATGCAATACATGTAAATACACATACAAATATATGCATGCATACATATATGTAGGGTGTGTATATGTGTGTATTTGTGGTTGGTTACTCATTTTTCCAGCTTAGTTTTTGACTTTCAACTTTATGTTAGAATGTTAAGCTTGGGCTCTACTCCCAGGCTTAAGGGAGCACTGTCCCAAGCTTTAGGTTTTTTTGTGACTATTTTCAGAACTGTTTCTGGGAGTCTATAAACTTTTAGTTCTCACAAAGTGTTATGATCTAAGGAGAGGTGTGTTTACTACTCTCTTGGCCTGTGTTTTGGTCTGTGAATGAACGTGAGCATTCTTTTCTGCTCTGGAAGTGTGATCAGGGTTCCCACTTCCCCACAGCCATAAGTTCTTGTCCTACGTCTGCAACCTGGACTCAGCATAGGCAATACAAGAGAGGTCTGTACCCAGAGGCAACAAAGTGACCTTTGTAATAGCCTTCTGACTATTTTTCTGACCCCCCTACCAAATATAAGCTGAAAGCCTTGGAAGCAGTCCCTGCCACTCCTGATTCAGTTGCTCCCAGGGCCTGCTCCTGGTTTTCTGGGGGCACTGTCTTTCCTATTGTAGCTTATATCCCACTTTCCTCTCACTGTGATAGACCTTTCCTACCAATCTTCCAAGTTGTCTTGAGCTGGAAAATAGTCCTTTTATGGATTCTGCTACTCCAGAATTTGTTTTGAGGCCCTCTATAAAGTTGTTCAGAGGGAAATTGTGAAGAATTCACATGAATCCTTGCCTTTTTGCCTGCATCTTGGATGTCTTGATCAGTTTCCAGTTTCTGTTGTTGTTGATGTATATGTATCATGCTAAGTTTAACAGAAATCCTTCAACTTGGGCTTGATTCTATTAATCAGGTTTTTGTATCTTATGCAATGTACCTCTTTATTGAAAAGTTGCTTATTTCTTAGTAAGGGACTGTTGTTGTTGTTTACTTATACTTCTATTTCCAGTCTTTTCATTATGCTTTATTTTCACTCATGGAACTTTCTCATTCAAAATAACGTAGTTCTTTGCTATAGCATAAAAATGAAGCCACATGGGTTCATTCACCTTTTTAAAAATATTTCATTTTTGAAATACATTCCAGTGAAGTAACATTTTGTAAAACCAAATAGCAAAGAATAAGATGATTATACTTTAAAAAAAGAGATGAAAAAAATTCACACTTTTAGCACATAAAAATCCAAATGTAAGAAAGTATGTAAACTAACACACACAAAAAAAACCACACCCATGTCCCCCCCCTTTTCAATAGTTCTCTGGTTCATTCAAATTTACTGGGTAAATAAAGTCAATTGACAATAAAGTCTTTAGAAAGACTTCTATATTTTATACCTTTTTTTTTTTTTCTTTTTGGAGGGCAATTGGGGTTAAGTGACTTGCCCAAGGTCTCACGACTAGTTTTTGTGTCAAGTGTCTGAGGCCGGATTTGAACTCAGGTCCTCCTGACTCCAGGGCCAGTGCTCTATTCACTGCTCCACCTAGCTGCCCCCTGTTTTATACCTTTTTAAAAAAATCTTGGATATCTTATATATAACATATAACATATTAAGTATGAGCAAAAACAAATGCTATGAAGGCATGAGAGGGATGCAGGGTGGCACAAGGCCAGTTTCCCATTTGTAGCTTATTGCTGTAAAATTTCCATAAACCTCCCCTGAGTACAATGAAAAACTATGTAAAGTGATACTTCTGGCTTTGAATGAACCAAAAGCACAAGCGAATTCTTACAGACAAATGGAAGAAACTGGCCTAGTAAGTTCAGCTACTTTTTGCTTGGAAGAATGGACATAGTAAAATGTGGGAATATTATATTTTAAAGCATATTTCACAATTGCTCACAGATATTAGGCTGTTTCACTAAATCCAGACCAGGGGACTGGTGAGTGTGAGCCATTTTCTGGCAGTTTTCTGAATCTTGGTATTTGAGGAGGAGCAGTGTTTGTTCCAGCAGTTTGGGAATCACAGAGGCGAGATCTCTTACCACCCAAAGATCCTTAATCAATAGTAGATGTTGGTAGGATTTGTGCTTTCGAGGTATATTTGATGCCTATAACATGGACTTGAGAGAGAGAACATAGCTTCTTTCTTACCCAATGTTCATTTCAAGATTTAAAAAGAAAAACAAACAACCCAGTGATCAGTAGGCAAAGTAATTCCAAATAATACTTCTAACTGTCACCCTTGGTTCAAATTTAGCTTGTTTCTGAGGCAAAAGTATAAAATTAAATCGGAAAACTAGTGCCATTATCTTTGCTTATGGAAGTGTTATGATCACTTACAAACAAGTGTGCTTAACCTTTGTTTCCTTATTTATATAATAAATGAATTAAATCCCTTCCTAATTTTAATACCATGATCATTATAAAAGTAGTATGGGAAGATGTTAATGAAGTGTTCTGCCAAACAAAGACTTGTAATGTTAGAAAAAAAATGTGACCAAACCATGACCTTCGAGGTTTGGTGACAGCAGTTTGCAAACATCTGAAGGACTGTGATGTAGAAGAAGCATTAGACATTTTTTGTTTTTGTTTTTCAACTCAGTAGACAGAAGACACCAAATTTGACTAAGTAAAAATAGGGTGATGGTGGTCAAGGGACCCACATTCTAAACAATTACAACCACTCTAATTTGTGCTACCTTGAAAGTTAGTGAGTTCTCTATCACATTTCAGTCTTCCATAAGAGGCTGGATGACAACTCAGGGTATGTTGTAGGAAGGATTCCTTTTAAGGTACAATTTAAGGTACAAAAAGAAACCTCTGAGGTTTCTTTTACTCTGTACTTCAAAACTCTCTATTTTGTCTCCCATTCTCTTGTCTTTTGCTATAATTTGAATTAAGGGGTAGACTTACTTTTTCAATAAAACCAACACTGCTATTGCCTATGCCTTTAATCCCATTCTATCTTGTCTCCTCTGGAAGCTTTCCAAATTGATGATATTCCTGTTTTCTGTCTCTGTCTGTCTCTCTTTCACAGGGCCTTACATACCATAACTTCTGTGTTTTAATTGATTTCAAACTAATTACATTATGCATCCTCCTCTAAAGTTACATTTTGATGTCATACTGCAGTGCAAAGGTAACACTTATTGAAGCCAAAGGCAGAGAAGCACAACCTTTGTCTAGTCTAGTGTATATTACCAAAGAAGAAAGACTTTGAGTATGGTACCAGTAACAAACTTTATGACTGTGAGTTGAACATCTAAAGCTAAAGAACTATTTGTTGAGATGTATATAATTAGAATGTAGTCTACCAGATACTGCTATTTGGTGTGTGTTTGTGTGTGTGTGTTGTTTTTTTTTTTTTTTTTTGGTGTGTGTGTTTTCCCACCGCAACTGTGTCAATCACTGTTGTGATTGACATTGATGGACACAGTAACAAATAGTCTGGGGGTTGGAGGGGTAGAAAGAACACTTTTTTGGAGATCAGTGAGGCTAGGGTTAAAATCTTTTTAATTTTTTTACAAAAAATTTAAATAGTATTTTGTTTTTCCAATAACATATAAAGATAATTTTTGACATTCATTTTTTTCCTTCCCTCCTTTATCTCTCTCCCTAAGATGGTAAACCATTTGATATATATTTATGTGTGTGTGTGTGTATAAGATAGATTACCATGCCCAATGTATATATATATTTATAATCATGTAAAACATATTTCTACATCAGTCATGTTGTGAGAGCAGAAACAGACCAAAAGGAAAAAAAAAAATGAAGAAAGGGAATGTTTTTATCTGCATTCAAACTCCATCAGTTCTTTCTCTGGATGTGGACAACACATTTCATGTGGGATTGTCTTTGATATTGGTGAGAATAGCTAAGTTGTTCATACTTGATCATTGTACAACATAGCTGTTACTGTGTACAATGTTCTCCTGGTTTTGCTCACTTCAGTTTGCATCAGTTTATGTAAGTCTTTCCAGGTTTTTCTGAAATCCACTTGATCTTTATTTCTTTATTATTATTATTAATTTATTTTTAGTTTTCAGTATTCATTTCCATAAAATTTTTGGTTCTGAAATTTCTCCCCAACTCTCTCTTCCCCCACTCCAAGACAGTGTGTATTCTGATTATCCCTTCCCCCGATCTGTTCTCCCTTCTGTCATGCTCCCCTCCTTCTCTTATCTACTTGCTTTCTATTTTCCTGTAGGGCAAGATAGGCTTCTATCCCCCATTGCCTATATATCATATTTCCTAGTTGCATGTAAAAACAATTTTTTTACATTTGTTTTTAGAACTTTGAGTTTCAAATTCTCTACCTCCCTCCCTCCCTACCCACTCTAACTGAGAAGGCAGACAATTTGATATAGGTTATACATGAGTAGTCATGCAAAACACTTCCATGATAGTCATTTTGTGAAAGACTAACTGTATTTCCCTCCATCCTATCATCTCCCTCATTAATTCTATTCTCTCCTTTGACCTGTCCCTCCTGAAAAGTGCTTGCTTCTGACTACTCCCTTCCCCAATCTGCCCTCCCTTCTGTCAATCCCCTCTCTCTTATCTCCTTCACCCCTACTTTCTTGAAGGATAAGATAGATTTCCATACCCCATTGAGTATGTACATTATTCCCTCCTTAAGCCAAATCTGATTAGAATAAAGTTCATTCATTCCCTCTCACCTTCCCCCTGCCTTTCCCTCCAATATAAAAGCTTTTACTTGCCTCTTTTATCTGAGAAAATTTCTCCCATTTTACCTCTTCTTTTCTCCTTCTCCCAGCACATTCCTCTCTCACTCCTAAATTTTATTTTTTGGATATCATCTCTTCATATTCACCTCACTCTGTGTCCTCTGTCTACACACACACACACACACACACACACACACACACACACACACACACATTTCATCTTTCCATGTAGGAATGTAAACAGTTCATCTTTAATAAGTTCCTTATAATTTATCTTTCCTGTTTACCTTTTCATACTTCTCTTAAATCTTGTATTTGAAAGTGAAATTTTCCTTTCAGCTATGATCTTTTCATCAAGAATCCTTGAAAGTCTTCTATTTCATTGAATATCCATTTTTTCCTGAAGTATTATGCTCAGTTTTGCTGTATAGGCAATTCTTGATTTTAATCCTACCTCCTTTGACTTCCAGAATATCATATTCTAAGACCTCTTATCCCTTAAAGTAGAAACTGCTAGATTTTGTGTTATCCTGATTATATTTCCACAATACTTGAATTGTTTCTTTCTGGCTGCTTACATTATTTTCTCCTGGACCTGGGAACTCTGGAATTTGGCTACTTTTCCTTTTGGGATCTCTTTCAAGGGGTGATCATTTAATTCTTTCAATTTCTATTTTGCCTCCTGGTTCTAGAATTTCAGGTCAGTTTTCCTTGATAACTTCTTGGAAGATGATGTTTGGGCTTTTTTTTTTTTATCATGACATTCAGGTAGTTTAATTATTTTCAAATTAACACTCCTGGATCTATTCATAAAGTCCGTTGTTTTTTCAATGAGGTATTTTACATTGTCTTCTATTTTTTTGTTCTTTTGGTTTTGTTTTATAATTTCTTGATTTCTCATAGAGTCATTACTTTCCATTTTCTTTATTCTAATTTTTAAGGTATTATTTTCTTCAGTCAGCTTTTTGACCTTTTCCATTTGGACGATTCTACTTTTTAAGACATTCTTCTCCTCATTGGCTTTTTGGACCTCTTTTGTCGTTTGGGTTAGTTTATGTTTTATGGTGTTATTTTCTTCAGTAGTTTTTCAGAGTTCCTTTAGCAAACTGTTGACACATTTTAAATTATTTTCTTGTGTCACTTTCATTTCTCTTCCCAATTTTTCTACTACTTCTCTTACTTGTTTTTCAAAATCCTTTTTGAGCTCTTCCATGGTCTCTGACCAAGTTATATTTTTCTTGGAGCCTTTGGATGTGGGATTTTTGACTGTGTTTTCTTCTGGTTGTATGATTTGACCTTCTTTGTCACCAAAGTAAGATTCTGAAGTCTGAGTTTTTCCCCCCTGTTTGCTCATTTTACAAGCCAATTACTTGACTTTTTAACTCTGTTAAATAGGTCTCTGTTTCCAGTGTGGAGGGTGTACTACCCCAAGCTTCAGGGGTTTTGTGCAGCTTTCTTACAAGATACTTCCAGGGACTTGTAAATTTTCACTTTTTCCAAGGTGGTATGATCAAAGGAGAGGTGTTGACTCCTCTCCTGTCTGTGCTCTGGTCTGTGATTGACCACAAGCACTCTTTTCTGCCTTGGAATTATAAAGAGGATTCTCTCATTAGCCAAGAGCTCAGGAAGCAGTCACCACCACCACCAGGGTGGTAGTATGACTCCTCTCTCATCTGAGTCTAATAGACCTTTTAAGTTGTCTTTGGCATTCATGGGTTGAGAAGTCTGGAAACAACCACAGCTGCCAGTGATTCAGTCCCGTGAGACCTACTTCAGGTTTTCTGGGACCAGTCTGTTCTGGTGCATTTTGTGCTGGACTGTAGTCCTCTCTCAGATTGGGGCAACTGACTCTTCCTCTCAACCTTCCAGTTTGTCTTGGGTTAGAAATTTGTTTCACTCTGTCATTTTGTGGGTTTTGATGCTCTGTAATTTTTTTAAAGTCATTTTTACAGGTATTTGGAGGGGTTTGGAGGAGAGCTCATGCAGGTCCCTTCTTTTACTCTGCCATCTTGGCTCTGCCCCCTTCTAGTGTTAAAGACTTACTGTAGATATTAACAAATTATAATCAGCTTAAACCTTGATTTCTGTATTTGTCAAAGAGAGATAATGCCTACAATACCATTAGGATTGTTATGAGGATCAAATGGAATCTTTGTATTTTGTAAATTTGGAAGCACTTACATATATATGTATACATATATATATAATCTATCATTTTGATATTATGGATCTTTTAATGTTTCTGTGGCACATCTTTCATACATATATTTTGGACAGGAAGCCTGAGTTTTAGTTTTATGCTTGGACATCATCTCTCATTCTAAAACCATATATATATTTGAAGACAAAGATAAAATTTATTTTAATTTTAATTTTTCTCCTTTTATGTGTGTGGTTCACATAGGGCGACCATTTTATTCTAGATTTATTTCTACTTCATGGCTTATATAATTGACAGTGGAAATTGATATTTAAAATCCCTCAGGGAATAAGTGCAAAAAGTCTAATTTGAATAAAACTCAGTTGTAACTAATGGCATCACAAATTCATAAATTAGACATAGACCGAAGTGAGAGGTGTTCCATTTATACATGGATTTTTCAATCACCTGGGAAAGTGCATGTGGTCTATGACGGTCATATTTCTTCACTTATGAGACAGATCAAGGTTCAAATGTCACCTTTGACAATAACTAACTGTGTTGCAATGGACAGGTCATTTAACCTCTTGGACCTTGTTTCCTTAATTGTAAGATAAAGATAATAATATATGTGGTGCCTTACTCTACAAAGGTGTGCTAAAGATCAATGAGATAATGTATGCACAATTCTCTACAAATTTAAAGCCCACTATCATTAGCATTTGCAGTAGTTCTTATTATCACCATTGATCAAACAGGGCCACTTCTATGTAATCTTTCATCAGGTACCTTTTTTATTTTTCTTTGAAAATACTTTATTGATTGCATTCATTTTTATAGAAGTTAAATTTCCTTCTGTATCCTTCCACCTAATCCTCACAAATAACCATCCTTTACAACTTAAATACATTTTTAATAAAGAAAAAAAGAAAGAATAAAAAACAAGCAAAGCCAGTCAATGCCTTGAAAAAGTTCAACTTTATGTGCATTGTTACATGCCTATGGACCCTCCCCTTCCACAAAGGAAAAGACAGAATGGAGAGAATTGACTTCTTATGTCTCTCCTTTGGATTCTGAATCATTCTCTGTAATTTTGCATCATTCCTTTTCAAGTGTTTTTTTGGTTGCTCTTTTCACTTATATTGTCATGATCATTATATATTGTTTTTCTATTTCTACTTACTTCACTTTGCATCAGTTCATTTGTCTTCCCATGATCTTCTACATTCCTTATCATTGTAAATTCCACACATTAATATTTTATTCTATTCATGTTTCACAACTTATTCAGATATTCCTCGACCAATTGACATTTCTTTTGTTCTCATTTCTTTGCTGCCTCCAAAAAGTGCTGCTACAAATATTTTCACATATATAGAGGGTGTGAAGAAGTTGTTTTTGTCAATTACCTGTTTTGGGTATATGCCCAATAGTGGAATCTCTGGGTCAAAGAATTCAGATGTTTTTGAGTTATCTCTTTGGCATAATTCTTTTTTTAAAATAAATTTATTTATTTATTTTCTTGTTTACATCATTCATTTCCATGAGATTTTGAGTTACAAATTTTCTCTCCATCTTTCCCCTACCCAACACCTCAAAACAGCCATCCCACAGTATAACCCCTCCCCCAATCTGCTCTCTCCTATGTCCTCCCCCTCACCCCTCTGACTTCCCAGTAGGGCAAGATGGATCTCCCCTACCACAGTGCCTGTGTATCTTAATTCCCAGTTGGATTATTAATTAATTAATTAATAATTATATATATATATTTTTAACATTTGATTATAGAACTTTAAATTCTAGATTCTTTCCCTTCCTCCCTCATCACCCCCCTCACTGGAAGGACAAGCAATTAAATACAAGCTGTACATGTGTAATTACACAGAACCTCTCCACAGTGGAGATATTGTGAGAGACTGATTATATGTCCCTCCTTCCAACCCCCTGCCCCTTGTTCTATTCTCTACCCTGGCCCTGTCCCTGTCCCTTTACAGAAATGTATACTTCCAGCAACCCTCCCTCCCACCTCTCCCCTCCATCATCCCACCTCTCATCCCCATCCCCCCTACTCTCCTGTGTGGCGAGATATCCAGTTTAGAGTTTATGTCATTCCTTCCCTAAGCCAAATTCAATAAGAGTATGGTTGACCCTTTCCCTTTTGCCTTCCTGTTCTTCCACTCCATTGTAACAATTATCCCTTGCCTCTTCTATATGAGATGATTAACCCCATTGTGTCTCTCCCTGTCTCCTCTCATTCTAATCCTCTGCCACCTCAGAATTT
>CM053585.1:493762048-493818835 GCA_028646515.1 Pseudochirops corinnae | reverse complement strand
TCAGCCAATCCCCTTCTTCCACATCAACAGGGGAGTTCATGCCTTCTTAACAGTGGGACAGAGTTTGCACCTTCCACACTTAGCACTTAGTACTAAGTGCTAAATATCTTGCTAAACAGATTACTATTACAACCGCCTATTAAATTCTTTTTCTATGCCAGATACTGTGCTGTGATAAAAAAAAATTCTTATATTAGTGCTATTTTTTTCTTCCAATTGCCCTTTTATTTTCTAATTGATGAAACATGAATAATTGAATAAAATGTGAATAATTAAATAAGAATTCATGATTAATAAGCACAATATGCAATTCCCTAATGAATAATATAGACGGTAGTATGAGGTGTGTGAGATACCATTCAGCTGGAGTAGTATTTGTAAAGGAAAACGAACTCGAGCTAAGACTTTTGAAGTGTGGGTAGTGAAGATATGCCTAAAAGGAAAAGATGTGTTCTTGGTAATGGGTGCCTGTGTGAAAAAGGCGAGAAGCTAAGAAAGCACAAGACATATTTAGAGGATAGTGACTAGACCTCATCTGCTGATAATATCTCAGCTTTCCCCTAACTCATTAGAACTATGTTGCGAGAGAGAATAAGAAAATACATTAGAGAAAAGAATCACTATAAACCAATTTGAGCCTCTTAGAAGAAAGGTGCCAGGTATGATTATGGTAGTTAGGTTTGAAATTATATCACCTCTTTCCATCCTGTTTCTAGAGGTTTACACATTTTTAAAGAATGGCACTTCGATGATAACATGTTTCTGCTGGTGTTTTGGTTTTATTTTATTTAATTTATTTTTTTTGTTTTCTTTTAAAGAGAGAACTTAGGGGTGATATTCTGTAAAATTATTTTTTTTTTCTTTTCAGCCACTGTTTTTGTGCTCGGGGACTCAAGTAAGCTTCTCTTCAAGACTTCAAATATATCTCAGAGTGCAACCTCAAGGAAGACAAGTCATTTTGACATGTTTGAAGAAATTCTCTTAAAAATAATTTATATAGTCGCATCTCTATTACAGATCAGAAAATTGTGGCTGTGAACCACATACTGCTTTCAGTAAATATATATGACATATATATTTAAGAGTAGTCCCTACATAAGGATATTATGTGGTCATTTTCACATTATTGACCAATTGAAACAACATATGTGACTTTTAAATGAAATATATCATTTTTAATGAATCGATTAAAACAAAAAACCACTTAATTTTTGTGTATCATACAAATAGATTCACTAGTTTCTTGTTTTGAAATATTCACTCAATCATCTTTTCTCTAGTTGGTCTTTCTTCAGCAGGCACCTTAGTGCAGTAGAAAGATGAGCGAATTTTAAGAGAGAAGACCTGAGTTCAAATCCAGACTCAGTTATAGTATTATTAATTCAGTAACCCAGACAAATGATTTAATTTTCTTAGCCCTCCTTTTTTTCTAGGTTAGATGCTCTCTTGGGTCCCTTCCTGCTTTAAATTGTATGCATTTACTAACATACTACTTGTGACATAGTTTGTCCCAAGATAGTTTGGTACAGTTTGGGCCCCAGGGTGGATGCATAAAAAAGCCCTTTGTAATAGACCTTCAGAAAAAAGATAAGTGCAGTTTGTCAACAGGTTCAGAGGATAGGACCTCAAAATCTTGACCTGAATTCTTGCGAGATAACATGCTTAGGAATGTGTGTCTTCTCTCCTCAGAGCAATCTATTCCAGGATACTTTCACACTTTTCAGATGTGAGGGCAAATGAGCTGATCTGAGAATGTCATTTAGATAGAGAATGTATGAATTCTAATTTGAGCAGGAAATTCAGAAAACACCAAATCCTGAGGTACTATACATATGACCTGGCCATGGGCCTGTTGAAGGCTCTGGATATGCAGGGAGCAATGATGTTATGTGTGTGATTGTGATATTCTTTGTATAAAGCACTGTCCAAATCGGAAAAGTCTGTGTGAAAGAAAGTCCATTGGTGTTGCTGCTAGTGTCATTGTGATTCTTGGTGTGTGATTCAAAGGAGAGCTGCAAATAGAATGCCTAGAAGCCATGTGGCATGCATAGCTCATTAGTCTGAGAACCCGGCTGTGTGTTGTCTGGCCTTATATAGCTAGGTTAAGAAACATGGCCCAGTGTCATCTCTACACTGTTCCATGGGGCATAACCCAAGGATTCTGTGGGATGTGTAGAGTTCTTTGAAGAGTAGGTGTTGGATAGCTCTGGGCAGAGATGCAAACATGGAGTTGGAAAAGGCTTTAGAGATGACCTGTTTACCCAGTGTGTGAATCTCCTCTAAAGCATATGATAACAAGTTGTCTTTAAGTATTGCCTTGATCACACATTACTGCATGGTATTAACCATTCCACTTGGGGAAAGCTTCAGTTGTTGGAAGGGTTTCCTTGGGATGAATTGAAATCTATCTTTCTGAACATTTCACTCATTGGTCCTAAGTTCTACACCCCCCCCCCCCCCACCCCTTTTTGGTCAAGCACAATTCTGAGAGAGAGAGAGAGAGAGATTTATATATAGATATTATAGATTTATATATTTACATATATATGTATGTGTATATATATCTATATATATATATATATATATATATATATATATTTCCAAAAATCTTAGAGTAATTTTAAGTTATTAGAGCTAAGTTGTCGTAAGATTTTTAGAACACCTTGTATAGCACTTTTAGTGACCACACAATTAGGAGAGCCGGGTGATGCAGTGTATAGAGTTCCCAACTTGGAGTCAGAAAGATTAAGCTTACTGAGTTCATATCTGGCCTCCGATACTTAACTAGCTGTGTGAGCCTGGGCAGATCATTTAACCCTATTTGCCTCAATTCCTTATCTGTAAAATAAGATGGAGAAGGAAATGGTTAACCACTTCACTATCTTTGCCAAGAAAACCCCCAAATGGGGTCATGTAGTCAAACATGACTGAAACAATTGAACAGCAACAGCACAGTTAAATGGGTAGAGAGCTGACCTTGAATTAAGGAAGATGGTTTCAAATTGGACCCAGAACATGCATTGGTTATATGACCTTGGGAAATTTATTTAATCCACTGCTCTCTGAGAATGTTGCAGAGATTTAGTCAATTAAAAAAAGTGTCTGCTCTGTACCAGGCATTGTGCTAATCCCTAGAGAAGGAACAGAGCTTCATGAATAGACTTTCCTCACCTGGGAGTTCTCTTTCTATATGTCTGTGCATTCATATACATACATGTAAATACATGCATATATACATGCATGCATACATATGTGTATGTCAGTCATCTGTATTATGAGGTCTACATATTCACCTTGTTTTCTTCTGCGATTAAATGGGCAGCTAAGTGGTGCAATGATTAGCGTACCAGTCCTAGAGTCAGACTCATATTCTTGAGGTTAAATCTGGCTATGTGACCCTAGGCAAGTCACTTAACCCCGTTTGTCTCACTTTCCTCATCTGGAGAAGGAAATGGCAAACCACTGATTATCTTTCCCAAGAAAACCCCAAATGATGTCATGAAGAGTCAGATGTAACTGATAAACTACTGAACAACAACAAGCTTTGCATCTTGATCCCCATCACTGATGAAAGAACTAAAAAAAACCTTGAGTGGATGTCAGAGCACTGTGGCATGCTGCTTCAGCCCTCTCCAGGCTAACATTGGTCAGGTAACATTCTCTAGGTTCAATCATTGAACCAGTTCGGAATCTACCTTAATTGTGGATTAACTCAGCCTGCACCACTCTACTTTGCTCCAATGATTCTTTCAAGGATTTTGTTAAATGCTTTGGTGAAAATCCCAATACAACGTCCTCAGTTGCTCTGATCTACTGATCTAGTAACTGTGTAAAAATGAAATGAAGTGGGTAAGATTTGACTTACTGTTGGCAAACTCCTACTGTTTCTTAGTCATCCTTGCATTTATCACATATACTCAGAGAGAAGCCATTTATGAATCAACACTAGAACTTTGCTGGAAACCAACCTCACTGGTTTATAGTTTTTAGAATCTGTCTTTCCATCATTTGAAAATGTAGCTCCCTGCTTCTAGTATCTCTTTGTTCTCAAAAGATTTTTGAACAAGTTGTGGTATGTGATAGCGATGGAATACTACTGTGCTGTAAGAAATGATGAGCTCATTTATTTTAGGAAAAAAAAAAGATAAACTACCATGAAATAATGAAGAGTGAAACTAGCAGAACCAGGAGAACGTGGGTTACAGTAACAGCAGTATCATTTTAAGAACAACTTTGAGTAATTACATCATTTTGTCTATTATAGATACCCAAATTAACTATAAAGAACATATGAAGGAAGATGCTATCTACATCCAGAAAAAGAATTGATAAATATAAGTATTGATTTAATGATTTACATATACACATATTCATACACACACACACACACTCATACACCTATATTTGTAGCTAATGGTAACCATCTGGGGGGAGGGAAGAAAAAAAGGGGGAAAAAGAAATTTATAGGACAACTTTATTATATATTTAAAAGAAATACCAAGTTGTACATAATAGATTTTCAGTTTCCTATGAAATCACCATTTTGTTATAATATCTCTTGAAAATGCTTGTTTTATTCCATAAATTAAAAATAAATATATTTTTAAAAAAGTACACTGGTTTATTTTCTTAGTAAAAAAACAAAATGAAACAAAACTTCTCCGCTCACGGTTTTTAAGTTCAGTGCCCCCAGGATAAAATTCATTCAGGCCATAAGTCAATAGATCCCTCTCAGGATACTTTTCCCCTTTTCAGGAAGTACTACATTAATTCTACCAGGAATTGCCATGAAGGAAGGAAATTCCATCAAAAAATGACTGATATAAAGAAAAGAATCACCAATATAATACAAAAAAAAGTTAGATCTTTACTAGGAATTGAGGAAAGGGCATCAAAAATACTAAATGTAAGTTACTATATTGGGCTATTTGTATATTACACAATCTCTTTGGGAGGAAGTTTCTTCCCAAGTCAAAAGTCCATAAACTTGGGGAAGTCTGAGTATGCCATCAGACAACATCCCTGAGGGAAGGGTATATATTTAGTACTCAGTGTTGCTATGTAGCCAAAGGGTCTGTGATCTCAATTCCCCCTTAGTTCAAATGGAGTTTAGCCTCCAGGACCTTCACTCATACTCTCAGCAACACCTGGATCCTATGACTCATTCTTCCAGAGGAAATACAAGCGAGCCCCAAGATCAAGTTTTAGGATTCTACTTGGGGGAGCTATTGGATCAATCATAAACTAAACTGTAATTTGAGCGCCCTCAGGAAAGTCTTAACCTTCCAAGCTAGCATTGCAGGGTCCTAGCACAGATTGTGAAATAGGAAACCCCTTAGGGCCATCTCTCCATTCACATTCTCATCACAAGCAAGGACATGCTCAATGTCAAAGTGAAGGAACTAATTTATAAAAAAAAAAGGAATGGGGCTTACAAAATGGCATTAGCAGTTGTAGACAGCAAAATGGGACGGAATTGTGTTTCTTATTTTATAATCTCTATCTAAATTGGCAGAAGGGAGGGAGAAGGAGAAAGATTTCACTTGCCCACCATGCTTTACAGTCAAGAGAACAAGAAGAATCTCCTCCATTGGGTTATTGCAATACTTTCTACCCCCTGTGGAAGAATACACTGGTCACCTCAGAGGAAGACCAGTTATTTTCTGCTTCACTAAACAAGCTCTGGCACTTTTCCTTGTCTCCCAGGCTTTGACTCACCTGCTTTTCCTGGGCTATACTCCCCTTTTGATCTTCTAGGAGTCTGAAACTTTATGCTGCATGAACACATTAACTCTTTTCTACTAAACCCCTTGAAGTTGCAAAAGATGATCTTCCCAGGCAACTATCTCTTTGCTCAGTAAGAAGTTCATAGAAGAGGCTACATTTAAATGTATATGTGTGTATATACATATATACTATATATATATATATATATATATACACACATATTTGCATCTATATGGATATTTACATACACATAAGCACCTTCAAGATAGTTTCTGGTTCTAGTCTTAAGAATTTCTCATAATAGTAATAGCTGATATTTAGTCCTTGGACATGGTTCATTGGAAGAGATGTAATATAATTGAACCTATAGGCAAGTCTTATTTCATTCACATATGACTAATTCTGTCTCTTTTCTCTCTGTCTCTCTTTCTTCTCTGTCTCTCTCTGTCTCTGTCTCTCTCTCTTCCTCTCTCTTCTCTCTCCTATCTGTCTGTCTCTCTGTCACTGTCTGTCTCTCTCTCTCTCTATATATATATGTCTGTCTTTCTCTTTCTGTCTCTCTCTCTCTCTCTCTGTTTGCAATTGATACCCCATGGTTTATGCACCTATCCCTGAGCTGGTCTATTTAGGGCATTAATTATCTACCATATCTTTGGCATTTTTTAAAAATCTCCCATACCATACCCATTGTAACTCCCCCATGAACTTGGAAATGAATATTAAAATCATTTACAAAGTTCCTCATAGCAGCTAACCATTCAGGTTTTCCATCATTTTAAGTGATCCAAGGCTACAAACCCTAAAACTATTTATTCTAATTCCTTGATCAAAATTCCCTTTTCCCCATTATTTGTGATTTCTTCTAGGTGCTAAGAGAACAGCCATTTATTTTATAAAATCAAATTAATTCATTCTAGAGTATGTAAGACTGAGGGGCCTAAATATTTCTGGGGATATATTTGCATTTAAAAAAGGGAAATCTGTGAGCCTAAATTAAGCTCTAATTGGTAAAATGTTTCAAAACGTACTTGGATATGTGGGTAGAAGCTTTTGAAAGTAAAATCTTTCTGGTTCCCCTGCCTCTTCCTTCCACCTTGCCCTTTTCAATTATACATAAGAATAGGAATCTACAACTACACTTGCCACTTCAGAAAAAATACCTTCTTTCATAATCAGAAGGTCGGGGAACTTTTCAGGGAACACAGTCTACTTATTGCTGCTTCAATTTTTATTTCTCTTAATTGAGTGTACCCTAAAACCCTGGCCTTCCTTTTCGCAAATGCACCATGCTGGTGGCAGGGGAGACTTTGACAGAGGACATAGATGAATCTGCAAATTCGTATATGAAAGACAAGAACATACCAGTAGATGCTTTGTTAAAGATCAGTGCATATTTTATCAAGAGCTTGAGGCTCCCTAAATTTTCTCCCTTAGCACTTAACAACAAAGATCTTGTTTCCTGTATCTTGGTGTGGCCTAAACACTTGTTACCATTCTGAGAATTAATGGATTGTTGCCCTGCTCAGTATCTGGTTCCAAATTATGCTTATTAAAAATGTGACCAACTATGAAAAACCATGAGAAGACAAAATATGTTTGTTTCTTTTTTTGGAGATATGTAGATAGACAGACAGACAGATAGATAGGTAGATAGACATACATACACACACATACACGTGTGTAATTTCTTTGATAGATTTAAGAAGTATAATTCTGTTAACCTCTTAAATGATCTACCTGTCTCCCATCTCCCCCACAGTGTCCAAACAGTTGCTAACTGAAATTCCTAAAGCCCAGATCTGGCCCTAGCACTCTAACCCCCTAATACTCACAAAATCATTAATGGCTCTGTAATGCCTCTAAGCTACAATATCAGCTCCTTAACCTTCCATATAAAGCCTTCCACAATTTGTCTCCCATCTACTTTACTAGTTGGTGCCTATTACTTTACTGCTTTTATTCTCAGTTCTAGTCAAATTTGCCTAGTATACTTGCTACTCCACAAGCAACCTCCCTTTCTTTGAATGAGTGGTCCTCTGTGTATGAAATGCATTCCATTCCTCCTTCCCTCCACCTCATAAAATCCCTCACTCTCCCCAAAGTATAGTACAGGTGACCTTTTATAATGTAGGTGAATGGATTTCCTGAATTTCCCAAATTCTCCCTCTTCCAACTCAAAATATGTTGAATATTTTTTTGTTAACTTTTGAATATATTGCAATCTTCTTGAGGTCCAGACCCAGTTCATTTTTGTCTTTGTGTTCTGAGTACCTAGAATACTTCTGTGTACATAGTAAGTTCTTTAAATATTTGTCAAATTGAAACTTTTTCTTTTTGTTTCTTAAGTTCTTATTAAAATAATCTATCCTATACATATGTTTATATGAGCACATACATGTGCTTACATAGATATACAATTATATACAAATATATACATATGCCTGTGTATATACACACATACACACATATATACATGTGTCAGAAGGGATTAGGTAGAGGAGGGGAGTAGGGCAAAATTTCTTTTTTTTTCTTTTCAAAATTTCTTTTGAGGCCTCTATAGTTTCACTGTATTTCTTCAGACACATCGACACTGCGGTCTGTCTTCTTCATTTATCCTCAGGGTATTGAAGATTTAGTAAGAACTACCATGTGAACTTCCACGTGTCAACTTTTTTTTCTGATTCATTTATTTTCCTCAGAACTTTGGGAAAACGATTATTCATAGCTTATTTGCACTGTTCATTTGGTTTTCTTATCCATTTTAATTGTTCTTTGAAAAATAACCATAAACTGTATTACAGATATTGGAGAATCAAATATGGCGTACTTACTAC
Organism: Pseudochirops corinnae; assembly: GCA_028646515.1. Taxonomy (NCBI): domain Eukaryota; kingdom Metazoa; phylum Chordata; class Mammalia; order Diprotodontia; family Pseudocheiridae; genus Pseudochirops; species Pseudochirops corinnae. The sequence continues at coordinate 493,810,274 of CM053585.1, read as the reverse complement.
ATTGCTCAACTACCACAAGATTAAGAGATAAACGCATTACAGTAAGAAAGGTTTATAACTCAGTATATTTTCTTTTTTTTTTTTCTTTTGGGATATCTTCTACTCTTCAAATAAGTACCCCCTGAGGTAGAAAAGGGGAATTGAGCTCAGTATAGCCAGCGTTCTCTCTATTTTTCATAATCATCAGGTTGAGGAATTAAAGGGAACAATTTTAAATCAGTTTGTAACGTAACAGCAGGTGATAAACATAGTTTGAGATGTGATTTATATGTTCTTTGGTACTGCTCACATTTTGTTTTCTACTCACTTCTATTATTACTCCAACTAGATTTTAAGTTCTATGAGGACAGGGACCATGTTTTATTTTGTTTTTTAACTGCCTTTCACTAGTCGTAATCAGTAAATGTTGATTGATACAAATGCAAATCTGAGTATTTTTTTAGATGCTTGAGGACCCTCTCCTCTCCAAGGTTGACAGGCTGAATTAATTTCCTCCCCAAATCTATGTTGTTAGTGCTAACAGTCTCTAAGAAGTATTTAATATAAAATGAGACACAGTTAATGAAAAAATAAGTTGTAATCAACTCTTGCTTGAATTCATTTATCACCCCAATCATTTCTCAGGTTGAAATTAGCTCAGCAGATTCTCTCTGTCCACAGGAAAAGCCCAAGTGAAAAGCTCTCTGTTGGTCCCAGCACTACCTTTCTCTGATGTCACTACTATTTGCATGCCAAAGGGAAGCCTGCAGGCAAAGTGGCCCTCTCTGGGGACAGCTGCAGCCAAGATGAGGAGACTGACAGCTCATGGTCAGGGCACCGAGAAAAGCTCAGCTAAGCAAATACCCTTGGCACTATGACGTCAGGCTCCTGGGGCCAGCCATGATACCTGAGGCAGTCCAGTAACGTAAGGTCAGGGGAGGATGTGTTCTGCAAAGTTAACTGAAAGGCAGAGAAAAGTTTCTCTGTTCAAAAAATTAAGTTGTTGAGGAGATTGTAATCAGAATAATTAAATGCTTTTGCTTTGAGGCGTACTTTCCATCTGACCCTGAGATATTAAAATTTTGGAATCAGTTTTTCTTTTTCTTTCAGATAGAGATTTTTTAAGGGTTAAGTGACAAGAGCCAAACAGATAAGAAATATTTCTGAAGACAACACGAGGGAACTCTTCACTGCTGTCATTTGTAAGAAAGAACATTTCCTAAAAGCAGTCTATTAAATTGACATGGGTGCTTGGAACCTCAGAAGTGAATACTAATGAAAAGATTCCATTAGGTCTTCCTTACTGAAATAACACCCTCCTTCTTTACACTTAGTAGTGAAGGAACTAGAGCAAAATATCTTTTTTTTATACTGACCTATATAGTGAAAAATTGATTGCTGATGATGGTTCTTTTTTTTTTTTCTTTTTGGGATTCAGAGTGTGAAATTAATACCTAACAAGCAGATATAGAACCCATCTTACAACTATCCATTATTAGAAAATTAGAAATGTTGGTGAATTTCCCAGGTTATCCCCAAACCAGATATTAATTTTTCATTTCAACCCCTTTAATTCCTGAATATTTGCTACAAACTTGAAAATGGGTTAATAACCCATTAGAATTTCCCTCTTTCTCCCATTTCCTGATCTGTGATGGTAGAAGTAAAATGCCTGGTTGGAGGACCCCAAAGGAAAGAGGAAATGGAGGAAAAAATGTTTATTGAATTATTAAGAATCCTCTGAGCTATGGAATTGAAACAAGCTGCTTCAATATGGAGTAAATTTCCCATTAGTGGAGGTATTTAAATAGATAGCTTGTTGTGGATGTTGGACATCAAGGATTTATTGAACTAGATGGTGTCCAGGATTCTTTTAAAATCCCAGAATCTCTGATTATATATGATTTCTTGATTTGGGCCATATTCAGCAATGCGTTATTCCTAAGCTTTCTCTCTTTGGCATCTTATTTTCTTTCATAATATAATTGATGGAAATATATATGTATATAAATCTATGTGTTTATACAGACATACATACACATTTGCATCTATTTACAATAGCAAGGACAAAGGCACAAGTGATATGAAACTCAGTGTGCATGAACTTGCCCTTCTTTAGGACTATGTTCATGATTTGTTTACTTATTTCTCACTTTGCCTTTTCAGTCATAGAATCAGAGATTTAGGGGTGGAAAGGACCTGAAAAAGCCATTTAGTCCATTTCTATCATTTTGGCAAGAAGAGTCTGAAACTCAGAAAGGATAAATCATTCACCCAATGTCACACAGGAGATAAGTGACAAGTGACAAAGGAAGAATTTGAACCCAGATTTTGTGTCTAAAAACAATGCTCTTTCCACTGTAACCATTTGTCTCTTTTTCAAAGAGTGATTATTAAGTATCTAGAATCGCACTTACTGCTATTGATGTTTACAATTTAGTTGGAGAAAGAAACAAATATGTTTCATGGTGTAATGAAAGGAATATTGCATTGGAGGTCACATAATTTGGATTCAAACCCTGCCTCTGGCTCTTACTGGCACTGTGATCTTGGGCAAGTGACTTCAATTTTCTGTTTTCAGTTTTCCCATCCAGAAAATGAAGTGGTTATAGTAGCTCATCTCTAACTTTTCCTTTCAGTTCAACATCCTATAATCTCTATGATTATGATCTGATCATCAAATTAGAAAACAATTCAGTGCTAAGCTCTCTGGTTTGGGCTATAGATGCAAAAGAAATTTAGGGAAAAGGGAGATTGGTGTAGACTGGCATAGTCAAAAAAAAAGCTCTGGTGCAGGTGGGATTCAGTAGGATTTGAAGGTTTGATAGGATTTAGAGAAACAGAGAGGAAGAGAGAGGATATTTGAGGTAGAATGAGCAAAGGCATAAAAGACATGAGCAGTGGGTATGTGCGGCAATAATGAAGTCTATTTAACTAGGGCAAATTGTTTATATTGGAAAGCAGAAGGAAATAAAAGTGAGGGTAGATTTTGCAGAGTCTATGAGAATTAGCAGAAAGGTTTTGACTTTTTATCAAAGACAATAAGGAGATATAGGTTGTGGGAAGGGAATGAAATGAAAAAAAATGTTGGTTGCTTTTTTTTTTTTAAGCTGTCTAGAAGGTGAAAGAAATCTCAGCAGTCATGGAGAAACCATATCATATAAGGCTGAGAAATGAAAGGAAGTTAGAGAAATAAGATGCTTCTATGTAGATGGATTGTTTTAGAAACTTGGTTATAAAAATGAGAAGAGCTAAAAGATGGCAGCTTAAGGGAGTAGCACGATCAAATTTAGGTGTTTTGTTCATTTATTTGGGCTTTTTTGTTTATTTAAGGATGGGAAAGACCTGGGCATGTAAGTAGGCAGTAGTAGGGACACTCTCTCTCTCCCTTTCCCTCTCTCTCCCTCTCTCTCTCCTCCCCCTAAGTTCAAAGAAAATAGAGAGCTCACAGAAAAACCATCTTAATTTTCTCTCTAACAGAAAAGGTGAGGTCCTCTGCTAAGAGGGAGGGAGAGGTGCCGTCCCTGGCTGGAAAAGAGAGAAAGTTTTATAATATCAGGTAAAAAGGAGAGTTGTAACAGCAAGCACCCTAGCATACCTAGGGCAGCTACTAGCACAGGTTCTTAGATCTGCTTTTCTAAAGGAAAGCAACTCAAAATGGGTTAACAATCACACTTTAATCAAACATATGTCATTTACTTAGTTCAGGGGGGAAAGTCAGCACTCTGAACTTCTGAAAATACAAACAGAAGTTACAAGCAGACAAAAAAAAATACAAAGAAACAAACCAGCAGTCAGGGCTTCCAGCTGTCGGACCATTGCATCTATACCTAGTTAGTTATCAAAGAGGGAAACACCAACAACTGGATTTTCAAAGCCAGGGGGCTCAATGGTTGCCCAGAGTTGCATCTGGCCAAATCACACAACTCTTCCCAAAGTGAGCCCCAAAGCAAAACCTCACATCACGTTATATATAGCTTTTTTCCTGGGTCAGAGTATGTCAAAACCCTATTGACCCTCTGCCAATCACAAAATAATAAAGTGTAGGCATTCCTGAAAAACAAGCCATCTGCCATAGGATCCATGTGACCACATTCAGCCTATTAGGGGACAGAGTATATTTTCAAATCTCACTTAAGCCTATCGAGGGGCAGGGAAGATCTTCAGATTCCCATTACCATTACAAGAGTGCAAAAAGTAAATAAAGGAAGAATAAAAAAAAATTCTTTTTAGGTATTCTTGCAGTAGTAAGCACTCAGGATCAGATAATATAAAATCATAGTGGACCTTAGTGGCATCCTAGACATCTCACACTCTCATTCTCCTTGTCCAATCAGTGGCCAAATCCTAACTTTTCTGTCTTTGAGACATTTCTCATCTTTTTCTCCTCCTGTCCTCTGTCACTACCACTAGCCTGGTATGGGTCATGGGACCTGGGGAGGCCAATTAACTGAGAGGGCAGGTCCTAAAGTGCATGTTGAACTCCTCAGATATGAGCACCTGGAGTTGTGATGGAGTGGAAGGCTGTGAAGCAGGCATTGAACTCTTTGAAAAAGGAATTTTATCTGAAAGCTGGCAAATGCCTGAAATTTAGATCTCATCTAGACTGAGTGACTGGAGTGACTTTCTTGGAGTGACTCTCCAGGAAAGAAGGAAGGAAGTGATATTAAGGAATAATAGCAGAGAAACTGATAGGAATTATGGAAGTCACGGTAGGAAGTGAGAAGTGTGCTGATTCCTTCCTTTGGTCCATGATAAGGAACACCTAGTACTGAAAGTGTGGCCAAGATATATAACCCCTTGCAGAGGGAGTCAGGCTTCTGTGAGTACAATCTTATAGAAAAACTGCCAGAGGAAGAGGTCTAGGATGAAAGAGAGTTTATCAAATAGAACATGGATTCTAGATGGAATCAACAACAGAAAAGGAGAGCAGAAGATGATCTGAACTGGGAAGAAATGGAACTGAAATGGAAGTTCAGTGAGAGACCTGAGGTAGTAGTTCTGGAGAATGGAGATTTTCACAACACAAAGGCATGATTGGTATGCATATTCTGTTTTATAATGATATAGATGGAGTATAGATCATTGTGTATACCAGGAGATGTCAGAACATGATTCACCCAGCCATGTAACCAAACCTGTAAAATAACAAGTTCTGTTATAAAGGAATTTTTACTGTACCAAACATTGCCCTATTGGGAATGCTTGACAAGGGCCCTGGATGACATCAGAATTACTTAACTCCATTAATGAACAGAGAAAAGGGAGTGGGGAAAGGCTAGTTCTTTGTTCTTACAGAAAGAAAAGTGAGCGAGTGAGAGAGAGAGAGAGAGAGAGAGAGAGAGAGAGAGAGAGACAGAGGGTGTGTGTGTGTGTGTGTGTGTGTGTGTGTGTGTGTGTGTGTGTGTGCGCACGTGCGTGTGTAGACAGTAATAGTAGTAGTTTTAGTAGTTGTGTTAGTAGTAGTGGTTGGTCTACCTTGCCTATTCTTAAGATGATAGAAATGAATAGACCAAGGCTCAGACAGTAGTTGGGGAGGGTGAAGGTGGGTCAGGGGACAGAAGGACAGGAAAGGGAATTCTGTTCATAAGTCACTCTTTTCCTTATACAAGTCCACTGCTCTGACGTTCACTTAACAAAACAAACAATGCAACTATAAGTTCTTAGAACCTTAGTGACCAGAAGGTATGATTACACTGATGTCTTTCTTGATGCATGTAGATAAGTCCTTATTTACATTTACAACTGGGAGGAACTCTTAAGACTGGTCCCATCCCCTAATCCTATTGTTGATAAAGTTGAACCCCAGAGGGAGTGAGTTGACCAAGCTCATATGGGTGACAGAGGTGGGATTGGACCTGGAATGTGCTGCCCTTCAATCTGATGTTCTTTGCCCTGTGCCATGCTCCATCCCAAACCCTGAGCTACTTTAAGTAGGGAATAATTTATTTTCTGTAAGTCATCAAAATAAATGAACTGAAATGATTTTTCTCAAAGTCATTTTTTTTTAAATCAAGGATGCTTCCCCTTTCCCCCATCATAGGTGTACACACACAGACAGACATAGACATAGACAGACACACACACACACACATATCCATACTGAATATGTTATTAAGAGTCATCTGAGCTCTATAATCTTTGTTGATTTGGTTCACAGAGTTTCAGTAAGTGAAATCACCTCATGCTTCCTTGTTCTATTCTTCTCTATTTCGTGAGGAAAAACTCACTACCAGTTTTTGCTTTTGATTTCATCTATTATTCTATAAAATGAAAAGTTTGTTGAAATGAAAAATATTTAGGACTTTTATTCACATCATTCATCTTTCATGATATAATTTTGAGGAATATATGACCAGTGAAAAGCAGAAGCTTTTTGAGGGCAGGGGTTTATCTTCCTTTTCTTGACATTTAGAAGTTCCTAGTTCCTAGTCCATAGAAAGCACTGAATAAATATATGTTGAATGTCTATGTTGGTAATGTATTCTATTGAAAAAATGTTAAAATTAAAAATAAATTTTAAAATATTAAAGGCAAAATGTAACAATCTTGATTACTTGAAACAAATATGTTATGATTTAAAAAGATACTTTGAGAAAGTTAATATGAATGTTTATTTCTGTAAGGGGAAAGCTTATTCACTTATTTAATTACAGAATTTGGAAAGAAATAGAATATTTTGAAAGGCTTTATTGATATGCAAATTAAGATAATTTTAAACTGTTGCATATGTGTCTTTAATAGTGCACAGAAAATATAACCTTTAGTATTATTTTTAACCTTTTTTGAATTGGTTTACATAATCCACAGAGTAAACTAAAGTATTTCTATCTTTTTCTAAATCATTCAATTCCAGATTCTCTGGCCTGAGTACAGTATTTATTTGATGACCTGATATGTAAAACTTTCTTACCCTCAGTGAAATGCAGAGGAGTTAGGAGGGGGTGGAGGGTTGGATAGGGGAAGAGTTTTTTAAACTCTCTGGAACAAAAATTGCATTATGAACAATATGCAATCTTCTCCTGGGAACTTCCCCCTGAGACAGAAGCCTGTTCATTATGGACTCAATTCTGAAATGAAAATGTGCAGGTTGTGGAGCCGATAAAACATGCATGAATGGCCAGAGTGTTAGTAAGATCTGACCCAGAATGCTCTTTTATATGAATCTGCCTTTCTCCAAAGGGAAGTTATGCGAGACTCACAGCTCACATTTTTGTTAATTCATGTTTGTGTGCATATCATCCATGAAGAACTTCCCATTTGTACAGAAGAGTTAATTTGTAAAATAATAGAAATGGAAGGACCATGGTTTAGTGGTTAAATCAAGGGATTTGAAAGTCAGAAGTTCACTCTCAGTTCTGACAATGACTTTTTGTATAACACTGGGTGAGTTACTTGACCTCTCTATGACTAGTTGGTAACATGTTTACCAGTTTATGTCTAGGAGTGTTGCTCTGAATTCCCCTCTTTAATCTAGGTGGACACTGGAACAACACATTCATTTGTTGTCAGTCATTAAACAACTATTTAATCGCACCTACTATGAGAAAGGTACTGGGATTACAAGCCAAATGGGATGAAAGAGAAGGGGAAAAAAAAGATGAATAAATGACGCATTGAAAACAGGTCCCTGTTAACTGAGATCTGGCAGGCTGTGTAAAGAAGTTTAACGTGGTAAAAACAATTTGACTTATAGTACCATGCACAAGGTTATCCTCTGAGTTCAGCCACCTTTCACCAGGATTCTCTTGGTATTTCAGTAATTACACTTGAATATACGCTACAAGTAGTTCAGAGGAGGTATAGTTCAACATCCCCAGTAGATCTACTATGAAAAAAAAAATTGCTATATCACAAACAGTGCTGTAATGAAATCAAATATCCTGTTTCAGTGACTTAGTGTGTTTAAGCCTAGGGGGCAATATCATAACTCCTAAAATCTCATAGTTGTTTCCAGTTCTGCTTTAGGAAGTTTATTTTAAGAGAAAAGCTATGAATTTAGTCACAGTCATTCTGAGCTCCCAGTTAGGAAAGCAGTTAGATTCTTGACCTAATTTTACATTTATATGTATCCCAAGTTAACCCTTGCCCTCTTTGTGGTTGAAGCAAAATTCAGTTAACTGGAAATATTTGAGTAATGAAGCAGAAGATTATATTATGTTGTTTAAGGTTAGGCAGTCACCAAGAGAGGAAGCTGGAGGAAAAGACTTTCTTTTGGAATTTTCCTTAGCCTGGGTATTCTGCTCTGAATCTATAGATTCAAGGACACTGTTTTATCTCCCTTCTTTGCCATAGTTCAGCCCTACCTTTGCCCCTCTGTTGTGTTGCGAAGCCTCAGGCTCCAATTTGTCAGATTCCTCTGCTTTCTCAATTTGCTTGATAATTTATAGATGATCTCTGGAGCTAAGACAAAGTTACCCATCTAGTTGGAATAGACTTCCAATCTGGTGTCGCTTCTCTTCTCCCAAAGACTTTCAAAGACATTTCCCACTTTGTCTAAAGTCTTTTGATTTACTAATTGATTATTTGAGACCTATTCCCACCTGGTTAAGGTATTAGAGCTAAAATGGACCAGAGTAGCTTCAAATACACTCTTACAAGACTACGGTCAACATAGATTTTTTTTTTTTTATTTTGCTTTTTGGAGGGGGGAAGGTAGAGCAATTGGGGTTAAGTGACTTGCCCAAGGTCCCACAGCTAGTAAGTTTTAGATATCTGAGGTCGAATTTGAACTCATGGCCTCCTGACTCCAGAGCTAGTGCTCTATTCACTGTGCCACCTAGCAGCTCCCAAGACTACTCTCAAAATGTGCATTGGGATGGACATAAATAAGTTGAGAATATTAGAATACAGGAATCTACCCAGAGAAATTATGACTGCCTAACTGTGGCATGATAAATCTTGAAACTTGTTCTGTTATCACCCTTCATTTAGCCCAGCAGTTTTCAACCTGTGGGTTATGTTCAATTTGTAACAATGAAAATACATCCTGCATATCAGATATTTACATTACGATTCATAACAGTAGCAAAATTACAGTTATGAAGTAGCAACGAAAATAATTTTATGGTTGGGGGTCACCACAACATGAGGAACTGTATTAAAGGGTCATGGCATTAGGAAGGTTGAGAACCACTGATTTAGACAATTGTGATATACTGAATTTGATCCTCTAGTTTAGGGGTTCTCAACCTTCCTAATGCCCCGACCCTTTAATACTTGTATGTGGGAGTATCTGCATGTGGGTGGACCCTCCTGGAGACAGAGGAGCAGTGTCTTGGTTCCTAAGACCATGGGAAATATGTGTTTTCTGATGGTCATAGGTGACCCCGTTCAACCCCCAGAGGAGTCACAAGTCTTAGCATATATGAATGCTCTGCAGAAATAAATTTCAATCTTCACTTTTCTCTCATGCCCATAATGAACTCCCTCCTCATCTCCAATTCACACAATCTCTTACTTCCTTTAAGATACAATAAAAATACCAGGTAATACCTATTTTTTTAAAAATCCTCCCAAAATGTCTTCCTTGTATTTATTATATAATTATGGAATAAATGTTTATTGTGTATATGTGTGTGTGTGTGTGTGTGTAAGTATACATTCTCCTCAAGAAAAGGTAAGCTCCTTAAGAAACAAGGATCATTTCATTTTGTGTTTGTGTCCCTAGCATCTGAGTGACTGGCATGTAGTAACAACTCAGTAAAAGCTTACTGATTGATCGGTTTTGTAACTGGACTGTTTGGTCCTGTATGGGGATAATCTACAACTCAGGTCTGAATCCCATTATTATTAATTCCTAAAATAATATGTACTGGATTCAGTGAAAGGGCACCAGAGAAATGCTTAACATGCCCACAGCCTTGACTAACTGTGTGATTCTCTGGGAACTCACAGACTTTCTGGTCCTCGGTTTCCTCACATATAAAATGATGGGATAACTTGGTGCCAATCTTACCTATATTACCTCATAGGGTGTGTTGAAAGAATCAAGTAATATGCAAAATTATATGACACAACTATTATTATGTCCTGGATTAAGAATAGAGAAAGGAGATGAAGGGAAGAGGGTGAGTTTCTTCTAGTCACTTTCACAAAGGTATACTTCAGTTTTTAAATACTGAGGGAAATGAGTTTAATATGTTCACTACCAGTTTAGAAAGACCTATGATTGCTTTGGCTATAACCATCCACCTAGTTGTGTACTCACTAATTAGGCGGTATCTTCCAGAATGACTAAACATGGCATCCTAATTCAAAGAAAAATATAAAAAGTTATGAGGCCTTTGGGTATCAATTAGTGTTAATAAAACAAGAATCTGATGAGATAATTGAAAATGAATCAGACACATGTGTTTCACCACACCCATGACATTTAAAATGAGGTGTTTAACCTTATGAAAAACCTGCCTTATGACAATCTTGGGTTCTTTGTTTTCCTACAAGTAATTCTGATTTTTAAAAGATTGTCAGTGCAATGTTTTCCACATTTGTCTGCTAAGAATATTTTCTTGTCTGTTTCCAGAGAAAACAACATGAGTTTCATGAGATTGTTATCCCTCACCCTCCCATCTCCCCTCAAAATGGGAATAAAAAAAGTTCTTATGGGGAAGTAACATACAGTCTAGTCCTTTAAATATAAATGTGATTGGGGTAAAAGTGTAATTAATAACATTACATTCCTATTTCTAATGGTGGTATATAGCTTCTTCTCGTAGTATATAAGAATTTTTTTTTTTTAAAATCTGATTCCAGGTCTTAATACTCTAGACACTAGGTAGTGGGATCAAACAGGACTTTCATTTAGCTTCTGAGAAGAATTCAAGCATTAGTCACCTTTTTGGGTGATGGAATAAAAATAAAAATTAAATCCATAAAATACCATACAAGCTGATGTCCCATAAGAGGAAGAAAGGTAGCAGAGTTATTCATCATTTACTCTCTGAGGTCTTTAGAAGTAGGAACTTTTTGTTTTTTTGCTTATTCTGAGGAACTCTTCAGAAATCTCTTCTAATACTTTATAATGGAATGAAGGTAACCTTGAGTTCTCCAAGGTGATATCAGCAGAGTCTGGCTTCGAGGTAGATTATCATACTGAAAAAACTTCCGGTACATGTAAAACAACCAGATGTATGTCTGTGTTTGGAGTTCTGGACACGTGAAATGAAGAAGTGTGGCATAAATAATAGAGTGAAATCCTTAGAGTTAGTAAAACCTAGGGTCAGGTTCTGGTATCAGTGATGGCTGCCTGAAGGAGATTTCACCTCAACTGGACCTTGAAGGTAGATAAGGATTCTGAGAGGAAAAGATGAAGAAGAATTGAATTCTAGGCATGGGGGAGTGTTTGTTCAAAGATATGGAGACAGGAAGCAAGAGGTTAGATCTAAAATTTTGGTACTAGTAATCTAATTTTTCTGAAATACAGAATATATAGAGTGAATCAGTCAATAAACTCATATTAAGCAGCTTTTGTATGGTGGACACTGTACTAAGCAACAAGGATACAAAAAGAGTCAATGTGCAGTCCCTGCCCTCAAGGAGTTCACATTCTAGTGTACAGGAATAACAAGAAAGGTTAAATTGAAATTGTGGAGGTTCTGAAAAGTTTGTATCTTATCTTAAAGGTGATAGAGAGCCACTGGACTTCTGCTGATATTGTTTTCTACATTTTAATGGAATAGTCAAACCAATAGCTGAAAGAAAACTCAACATTTGTGGCTAGCCCACAAGTACTAATATAATGGTGACAACACACAATTAGTTCAAATAATCCCATGAAGTAGTGACAATATTCAAATTTTTATTGTCTGTTTCCACTGGACAGGAATCAATGACCATGTTTTATTTATTACTATAACTTTGAATACTGAAAATTTGAATAAGGAGAACATTTTATGAAGTTTATTATTCACTCTAATCAAGACCTGGCTCTATTTTGCAAGTTAATTGACAATTTTAATATCATACCTATCAAAGTGACATTTTACAGAAGTCACTTTAAATAATAGCAACACTCATTTAGAATAACAAAACTTCTAAATTGTCAAAGGAATTAACGAAAAAAAGGAAGGGAGGCAGGGAAATTAGTACTTTCAGACCCCAAACTTTATTATAAAAGCATCGGTCATCATAACCTTCTGGTACTGATTAAAAGAAATATACATATTTATGTGTATTGATATATAAATACATATAGATATACATCATATATGTATCCACAATATACTAATGTATAATACAGACATGTATAAATAAGGTGTATGTATTTGTTGCATTAAATCATTCTTTATAAAGATCTTTATGGTTAATTGTGAATTTAATCTTATGTCATATTTACTTTTTTCTAGAAATCTAGTATACATTTGCTTAAAAGAACTCAAATAAAAATGCACATACATGTGACATATGTTTTTGTGTATATGCACATACAGGGAAAGTATGTGTATGTATGTAATTTTCACATATGGGAGACTCTTCCTCTCCCTCCATCTTTCACACTCTTTCTCTCTCTCACCTGCCATATTTGTGTGTTGCATGTATATGTATATATATAATTATAACATATAATGCATATATCTGTATTTGTACATATGTGTGAGTCAGCTGCATATAGATAAAATTGAACTTATGGGAGGAGATAAGATTGCCAAGGATACCAAGAAATAGATAAAGCCTTGAGAGAGGAAGGTTTTCCCACACTGGGTGGGTAGAGGGTGGAAGATGATTCAACAAAGGAAATTCAAGAGTGGTCGGACAAACAGAAGGAAAGCTAGGAGACAGTAGTGCCAAATGACCTCAGAAAGTAAGATGTATCACAGGGAAGCATGAAGTTGATCATATTAAAAGCTGCAAAGGTCAAGGAGCATAAGCAATGAGAAAAGGTCCTACCTGAGTAATAAAATAACTACTGTTATTTTAAAAGTCATATTAACTTAGATTTTTTCCAAAGCTCTGACTCCTCCAAGTTCAAAAGGCCACAAACCCTGTAACTACTCATGAAGCAAAAGAAAGAAGTCCCCTAAAGATGTTTGGTATAAACCTCAAGTGTTGGCATCTTGAGTTTGCAGGCCTAACTTTCCTCTCATTAATACTATGCTTTTATGCATTGCCTCTTCCCCCTGCCCCATTCTCACTTTATTAGACTACTCAAAGAATGCAAGTAAAACAAATAATTAATATTAACAGATTTTGTCATGGTATACAAAAAAATCAAATTTTTTTTTTTAGCATGCTTGGTAATATGCAAAGCAAGGGGAGAGATTTATTTGGACTCCATTTTATCATATGAATAGGTCAGAGATCTTTAGGTTTTGTACTTTGTAGACCCTAAGGACATGAAAGCTTACATTTGAGCTCTAGAAAGGAAGTTCAGAGATCAATTGGTGAAACCTACACATGAAGAAGAATCCTCCCTCTAGCTTACATAAATATCATTTACATCCCTTCCCTCTACTCACACAGTCCTCATTGTCCTTGAGGATCTCATCCCGCTCTCATTGAGATCACTGCTGGAGCCTTCTCAGGTGCTCTCTCCATAGTTAGTCTCTTTCCTTTCAGATCCATCTTGGATGCTGCTGAATTTATATAACTAGGTCCCAGTTGCAAACGAGGATTCCCTCAACATGATCAGTCATAGGTATTTGAATTCACACTATTGGAAGTTATGATTATACATTGCTTCCATTTCAATGAAAATATGCAGTGTGAGTTTTTAAATATGTGGTGGCTATTCTTAAAGCTTGTCTGACTGTGTCACTATCAACTCCTGAAACTTCAGTGACTCCATTTAGAAGAAGATCTCAATTCCTATCTCTCATTAAAAAAAAAAAAATCTGGATGAAGCCTATTTTCTCACATGTATTACAGATCACTCTCCTTCATTTAGTCAACTTTCTAGACACACTGGCCTATTTGTCATTCCTCATATATAACACTTCATTCTACCCCCTATCTTAGTGCCTTCTTTGTATAAGCTCCATCTCCCATTTCACCTCCACCTCCCTCCTACCTTGACTAGAATTCATTCTCTTGTTGCCCTCACCTCCCGCAATTCCTTGATTCCCTAATACTTACTTCCAGTATCATTTCCTATGAGAAATGTATCTTGTTATGCCCAGTTTTTAGTGACTTCTCTCCTTGTGATTACTTTGTATTTTTTTTTAATAAATTTGTGTTTTTTAATGTGCATTCATCACCCCCTACCCCAGAAATTAAATAAAGCATTTACAATCTATATAGTGATAGTCTTGGAATCAGGAAGAACTGAGTTAGAATCTTGTCTGCAGACTTTACCTGGGAAACCCTGGGCAAGACACTTAATGCTTTCTGGACTTTAGGTTCTTTTTTGTAAAATGAGGATAATACTAGGTCCTACCTCACGGGTTTTTTGGGAGGATCAAATGAGATAATGTGTATGTATAAAGCACTTTGAAATCCCTAAAGGGCTATATAAATGCCAGTTATTATCATTACCATCTTTTCCATCCTCTTCTTTCTTCACTTAGTTTTAAGTGGGGCAGCTGGGTGGCACAGTAGATAGATTGCCGGGCTTGATGTGAGGAAGACACATCTTCAGTTCCAATCAAATCTCAGACACTAGCTGTGTGACCCTGGACAAGTCACTTAACCCTGTTTGCCTCAGTCTCCTCATCTTCAAAATGAGCTAGAGAAGGAAATGGCAAACCACTCCAGTATCTTTGCTGAGAAAACCCCAAAAGGAGTCAGGAAGAGTTAGGTATGACTGAAAATGGCTTAAACAACAAATAGATGTCCCGAAAGGTTGTACCTCTTTTTAATAGGGAAAAACACTTTCTGACTATTCTATAAAAATCATATTTAATTTTTAAAATGTCATTAATAACATATAGCCATGACAGTGTTGATTGTAAAATCAAAGATATCATTATTTTTAAGAAGTTGCCATTTATCAATACTCTTTATAACAAAATAAATAAATCCAAATATATAACTAGATCATGTTTTTAAACATGATACCCTCCCCCTTTTAAATGTGTGTGTGTGTGTGTGTTTTTCCCAAGACAAATTATTTTCAGAAACGCCAGTTACCCACTGCTTATTTGTCTCACTGGTTCACTCACGTACAAATGAGAGATCAAAATTGCCCCATGAATCGGTGTGCTTTTACATTCCCCAAACCAAACATGATTTATACTAGTTCTATCCCATTGCATCTCACCATGGGAGTGGTTAAGTTCCTGTAGAGCTAAGTCTCTAGACCTCCCTTGATGATGCCTATGCTTTCACTTTCTTCTGTAGCATAAATAACAAAAGACATAGCAGGCTACCCTGGCCGCATTTGCCAATTTGAGACGGTCATTATAAAGTGCCTAGCTGTTGCTTTCTTCCTTCAGCTCATTTTCTTCAAAGTGAATTTGAAGAATTCAAACTCCTGAAAAGTGCTGAACTGAGAGCCTGAGAGACAGATGTCTTCTATCATACCTCATAGTAGGAACCCCACGGACACTTACCTCACAAACTTTCCCTGCTTTCTCCTGCTAATAATAGGCCTAAACTCTGGCCCAACGATTCCACTGGCCCATCT
Organism: Pseudochirops corinnae; assembly: GCA_028646515.1. Classification (NCBI taxonomy): domain Eukaryota; kingdom Metazoa; phylum Chordata; class Mammalia; order Diprotodontia; family Pseudocheiridae; genus Pseudochirops; species Pseudochirops corinnae. The sequence goes on along the minus strand of CM053585.1, from coordinate 493,794,733 downwards.
AAAGATTCGACCAAATATCTCATTTTCCAGATGTCTCCACGGGGTCTGTTCCAGCAAATACTTTTTAATAAAATGAAATACACTTATAACTGATAAGATGGCTTGTGGCCACTTAAGGAATGAATTAGTGAATCATTAGTTCATTAAGAGCTAGTCATGTGAGACTAATCTTACCTCCTTTTGTGACAGTTACCATACTGATCTCCTGGTCTGGAGAATGACACAAGCCACTGGAATTTTGGTCAGGCTTTTGCTAGGATCTCAATAAACTTGTGCTCAAGCTAGAGAGATCATAAATTAACAGGCAGGTGGGATCAGAACTGGTCAAGCAATTTGAAAGGCCATCTCTAGAACAGTGCTGTAGGAGCCTACCAGTGGCCCTGTTCTGTTCATAACTTTAACCAGTGACTTTGGTGACATTTTCTATGTATGTCATGTTTATCAGATTTGTGCATGACACAAATTTGGAAAGAGAACTCCAAGGAGCTGAAGCTTTAAGGCAGTGGTTCTCAACCTGTGGGTCATGACCCCTTTGGGGGTTGAACGATCCTTTCACAGGAGTTGCCTAAGACCATCGGAAAATGCATATTTCTGGTTGTCTTAGGAACTGAGACACCACTCCTCTGTAGGTCTCCAGGCGGGTCTGCCTACATGCAGATGCGCCCAGATACGTCCATATATGAGTATTAAAGGATCACGGCATTAGAAAGGTTAAGAACCACTGCTTTAAGGGGTGAATCATAGAAACACAACTATCAAAAACACTAACGGTCATATAGTGAACTACCAAGTGTCAGAAGCAAAGTGTGAGTCCAGGTTTTCCTGACATTAAGTCTAGGATGTTTTTCACTACTCTATTCATCCTCCCTATGAATTTAAAAGGGTTACATATAAAATCCCATTCTTGGTAATAAAAAACCTGTTACACAAGTATGTGATGGGAAAGATTTGGTTAGAAAGCAGTTCTAGTGGAAAGAGGAACTAAGAGCTTGTATATACATGTATATGTATACGCACACAATATATATGTATACATGTATATATACACACAAAACACAGATATATACATACATTATTTTATTAAATATTTCCCAATTACATATAAAATAACATTCATCTTTTAAATTTTGAGTTCCAAATTCTTTCCTTTCTCCCACCCCTCCCCATCCCTTGAGAAGGTAGGCAATGTGACATTGATTATACATATGAAGTGATGAAATACATTTGCATATTAACCATGTCACAAAGGAAAACACACACACACACACACATACACACACACAAAACCAAGAAAAATAAAATTTAAAAAGTATGCTTCAATGCGTTCATTAGGTCTCTCACTGTCTCTGGAGGTGAACATTTCTTCATCATGGGTCCTTTGGATTTGTCTTGGATCATTGTGTTGATTAGAGTAGCTACATTTTTCCCAGTGGACCATCTTACACTATTATTGTTACTGTGTAGAATAATAACTAAGACCCTTAAAGGCTACTTTTCCAGTCCTTTTATATATCATTCCTTTCCAAATGCTTTCCAGCCCAATGACTCTGACCTCCTTGCTTTTGAGTCATTCAGCTAGTATTTATTAAGTGTGTGTTAAATGCCAGGCTCTGTGCTAAGTCCAGGTGATATGAAGAAAGGCTAACAACAACAACAATGATGAAAACTTACTGCTCTTGACATTCACAGTCTAGCGGGGGTGAAAACTATGTACAAACAAGACATAGATATATAGTCTCAGAGGGAAGGCACTAAGACTACAGAGAAATGCAACAGGTTTCTTACAGAGGGTGGGACTTTGAAAGTTGAGAAAACTAAGTGGAAATGAAGAGAGAGAGAGAAAGAGAGAGATAGTGAGAGAGAGAGGGAGGGAGAGAATTTCATGGCATGTTGGGATAGCCAGATGATAATAATAAGGGAATGGTCAGTAAAACATGGAAAATAGGGTTTGAACAATGGCACCTGGTTGTTCAGAATCAATAGGGTAGAGTGAGTATGATGCTAATCATTGAGGAATAAGCTCCTATAGGTTATGAGTTTCCATGGGTAGAGTCTGTCCTCAGGTTGAGTTGTTCTGAGTATTAGGCAAGTTTGTGTTGCTGGAAAAAATGAGGGAGAGGGGGAGGAAGGATGGGTGGAGGTGATCTCGATCCAAGGCAGGCTCTGGGGAGTTGTAAGTAGTCCTAGCTTGTGCCCTTCTGGAAGGGCACAAGCTAGGGTGATCCTGTGGAGTTGAAGGTATTGATTGCCCAAGATGCTCCATTTGCTTATTCAACACATTTTCATTGACTGTCCCAATGCCTAGAATTCTCTTCTTCCTAGTCCCTGACTCCTGGATTCTTCAGATCTCAGCTAAAACCCTAGCTTTAGAAGGAAGCCTTTCCTTATCCCCCTTAGTACACTTAGTACCTTCCTTCTCTTGATTATCTCCATTTTAACCTGAGTAAATTATGTATTGTTTTTTCTCCACTATTAGACTGTGAACTACTTGTTGAGTCGTTTCAGTCCTGTCCAACTCTTTGTCACTCATCTGGAGTTTCTTACAAAGATACTGGGGTTTGCTTTTTCCTTCTTGAGCTCATTTTACAGATGAGGAAACTGAGGCAAATGGGTTAAGCAACTTGCTCAGGGCCCACACAGCTATTAAGTTTGGCTGAATTTGAACTGATGAGTCTTCCAGATTTCAAGTCCAGTGCTCTATTCACTGTGCTATCTAGTTGCCTATTCCTGTATTTTTTTGTGTGTGTCCCTAGCATTTAACATTATTCCTGACTCATGGTAAGCCCTTAATAAATGTTTGTTGAGATAGCAAAATGTGGCAGGGCATTGAATGCTAGACTGGAGTGAGGAAGATCTGAGTTGGAATATGGCTCAGAAACTTAACTACATGTGACCCTGGATAAGCCGTAACCTCTGTCTGCCTCATCTTTCTCAACTGTAAATGGGAATAATAAGAGCACCTTACTCCCAGAGCTGTTGTGAAGATCAAATGAAGTATTTGTGAAGCCTGAAATATTGTTAGTATTTAGGTATTAGTCCAGCACCTACTATATAGTAAGTCCTTTTAAATTGCCCATTTCTTTCTTTCCTGATTGACTTGACATGATTTGTAAACTCAATATGATCAATTCAATCCAATCTGAACATATATTAAACACATACTAAGGCATTGTGCTAAGGTGGGTTCTAAGTCCCAAAGACAAAACAGAAAAACAGAATCCCTGTTCTTAATGAAAGTTTACATTCTACTTGGAACTGAAACATGCAGATGAATAAATATATTCATAAAATTGAGAAAGGATTTATTACCAACAGCTAAGGACATGAGGAAAGACTTCTTGTAAGAGGCAGCAACTCAACCCATCTTTAAAGGAATCTAGAATGCAAAAGCTGACCTGAAGCTTACCATCAAAAATAAGTAAGATCTTGGCAACTGGTCCCATCCCTTTCAGGGAAATAGAAGGATCAGAAATGAAAGCAATGTCAGATTTTATATTCCTGGGCTCAAAGATCATTGCTAACAGAGACACAGCCATGAAATTAAAAGATGCTTGCTCCTTGGAAGGAAAGCTATGGCAAATCTGGATGACTTACTAAAAGGCAGAGACACAACCTTGCTGACAAAGGTCCATATACTCATTGTTTATTCCAGTAGCAGTGTATGACTGTGAGAGTCAGATTGTAAGAAAAGCTGAGGACTGCAGAATAAATGCTTTTGGGTTGCGGTACCAAAGAAGACTTGAGAATTCCTTGGACAGCAAGGAGATCAAATCAGTCAATACTTAAATTAATTCAGGCTATTCACTAAGGTCAAATACTGAATCTGAAGGGTAAATACTTTAGCCATGTAATGAGAAGACAAGATTCATTGGAAAAGACCATGATGTTGGAAAAGATTGAAAACAAAAGGAAAAGGCAATGGCAGAGGATTAGATGGATAGATAGTGTCATGGAAAAAATGAACATGGGCTTGGATAGACCTCAGGAGATAGTGGAAGATAGAAGAACCGATGTGCTATGGTCCATTGAGTCATGAAGAGTCAGACACAACTGAACAACAACAATAAGAGATTCTAAGAGGGAGAAGTAAAGATAAAGTATGTCACATGAATGCAGGAACAGAGAGGGAATGAAATAAGCATCTATATAATACCTGCTATGTGCCAGGCATTGTATAAGTACCTTACAAATGCTATCTTTTTTGATACAATAACTCTGTGAGTTACTTTTATTATCCCCATTTTACAGTTGAGGAAACTGAGGCAGAGAGCAGTTAAAGTGACTTGCCTAAGTCATACAGCTTGTAAGTGTCTAAGGCTGGATTTGAATTCAAGTCTTTCTCAGTTCATGTTCAGTGACTGTTCAGTCCACTATACCATCTAGCTACCTAAGGGCAAGTCTTTGGATCTCTTTGGCCCTCAATTTTCCATCTATAAAATAAAGAGGTTGAATTAGACAACCTCCAAGTTCTCTCCCAAGTCTAAATTAATGATTATATGAGTGTTGAAAAAAAAAATCAGGTAAAAGTCATTAAATCTCAGAGCCTCAGTTGCCTTATTCTGTGAAATGGGGATAAGAAGGCAGAGTTGTTGTAAGGACAGAATTTGGCAAACCTTTAAAATGTTTTAAAATGTGATCAATCATTAAGAACAGAATCAATATTTACAAAGTAAAACATTAATTTTATTCAAAATGATCAGTTTAAGAAGCTCTGGTCACAGTCATACTGCCAGTAAGTATCTGATCCTAAATGGAAACTCACATCTTCTTGACTCCAGGTCCATCATTCTATTCACTTTGTGACCTAGAAGGTCTCTGACATTCAGGACAACCTGTGTAAAGGTTCAGAAAAGAAAAATGAAATGTCCTGTATGAGGAATAACCAGCAAGCTAGTTTGACACCCAAAAATACCCAGATCTAAACTGCCTCCTTTAACACTTCACTGTTCTATACCTGTTTCTACCTTCTATTAGAATGTAAGGGTTTTGAGGGCAGGCACTGTCTTGCTATTGAATTTTTTACCCCTAGTGCTTAACACAATGTCTGGAACATAGATGCTTAATCAATATTTTATCATTCATTCATTCAGAACAATAAATGCTATTGTAGATGGTGGCACAGTTTCCAGAATAAGGCTTCTTCTGCCTCTGCATTTCTGAGTGTCTGTGTGAGTTGGTAATTATTTAAGCACCCAAAAGCTAAGGTTCTAAATAACCCTACCTCATGACTGTGGTTTCACCCATGAATCAGAGATCAATAGTTATAGTTAGCTGGCCTGAACACTATGGCAGCTGACTGTGCACTTTCGAGTGATACACACTTTCAAAAACTAGATGAATGGTAATAAATCAAATCATGTCATTCTCCTTATTCTTGTAGCATATGGCAAGCAGGATGTGACTTAAAGATGTGAGGAGGAAGTCTACTGAATAATATTGTTCAAACATTCTAGGATTTTTTTTGTGTGTGTTGTTTCTAAATGAGAAAACATGCTCAGGCTGGTTCATCCCTTAACTTCCATCAATTGTACATGTTTTTCAGTAAGTTTCCAGGACATTCAGAAAGGAAATTGGAGCTGAACAATAAGTAGGCAGAGAATTTATCTCTCAAAATGGACACACTGATAGAGACAGCCACTAAACATTCTCTGGTCTCTCCAATGAATCTGAGAGACAAAGTGCTTTCTCCATCACTACCTTTCCTGGCCTTAGCAAGTTTCCAAGTAAGATATCTTTACATATACATTCTATTACTCATACAAACAGTGGTCCAGCCAAGAATTATAAGCATTCTTTTGTTTTTATCTCATACACTCAGTTTATGAAATTCTTTACAATTGCATCATGTAGTCTTCTCCAATTAATAAGCGATGGCAATTTCTACAGGTTACAAGATTGCTGTTTATGACAATGCTAAGACAGAAAGGTGGAAAGCTCCATGAAGCTGTAGCATGTATGGTAGCCACAAGCAGGCAAAAACCATCTCTGTGAATGGACTAAACCAGGTTGAGGGTAACTGATAGGCCTCAAACTCATTGTTTGAGTTAGGGGGATGCATGTGAAGATTCTCCCAGTTGAAGGGGTAAATGAGAACAATTTGCTCCAATGGCCATAAAAGTGACTGATGCAGACATTGTGAAGTGCTCAGAGCTTGGTCAGATATTGAAGACTCTGTATCCAGGGTGTCTGCATTCATCCTGACTTTTGTCTTGATGCTTGACTTGTATGACTCTGGAAGTGAGAGTAAGACTGAAGCCTTTGTACAACTCCACCTCACTTAAAGTCAGTTCACCCATAAGACAAGATACCACCCTGTGATATCATTGGTCTTCTTTGGAAAAAGAACAAACAACAACAATGATTATGTAAACCAAATTATCTACTCCTTCATTCTATCATTGTGTATATGTATATTATATATATATATGTATATATATATATATATCTATATATATATATATATATACACACACACACATACACACACACACACACACACACACACACACACACACACACACACACACATATATATATATATATATATATGGTACTAATGTCCTCATTTCTCACCTGGTTGCACTACTTTGGGACTTCTCTGGGCTCTTTTCCACCATGGCTCTAGGAAGCTCATTATTGGGATAACCTCATCATCATGTAAGATTCTATCAGTCTTGGTAGTTCATTTTTTTGCTTCTCTGATTGGAGGGTGGTTCCATGAACTCCAAACCTGTATTTAAGGAGAGAGCACAGTCTCGATGTCTTCTTTCTCACCTGAATGCACTACTATGAGACCTTTCTGACTTCTCCTCTATAACTCAACATTGGCTCCCTTCTACTCCACCCTCCACTCCCTCAAACTGGGCCATTCACAGATTTATCTCTATGCCCTTGTATTTCTATTAAAAAAAAAAAGGATGAGGAAAAGTAGAATAGCATAGGAACACGGATAATTCTATGTATTCTACTGGAGACCTGTCTCCATTAATTGCTACTCTTTGATTTCAATTATTCAATGAGTAGCAAATCAAATTATCTTTTCTTTTAGCTGTCTTCTTCCAATAGTGTTCATGAGGTTATTGTGTGAGACACAGAAAAATGACTAAGAGAAATCCAGATAACTTATAAAAGACTTTTTTTCTTTTCTTCTCTAAATGCGAAGGGGAAAAGATAATTTAGTTTTTATAAAACACTCTACTATTCTCCCAAGTTCAAAGTCATAAACATTTATCATTACTTTCTTTTATTCTCTATATTCAAATTTCATTAAGTCCGTGTTCTTTCTAGAAAGTATCAAGGATTTTCTTCTCCTTCCCTATCAGCACCAAACTACCCTAGTCTTTCTTTACCATATGCTGTTGCATATACCATATATGTGTGTGTGTATAATTAGGATTGCATATATGTATATAATAAAATATATTAATATTTATATATTGATACAATATATCAATATGCATATATTCATAATTGGAATTGCATATATGCACATATTAATGTACCTCCATATTAATAATTAAAAGACTTTCATGTGTATTTAATATAAGTAAGTCTAATCATGAATGTGTAGTATACTACATAATATAATTAATATAGGTAATATAATATGTGAAGATATATATTGCATATGTATGCAATTCTTCTAATTACTAATGTTGGTATAGTTGAGTGATACTTGATTCTTCCTTCTTTATCTTCTATATCCAATCATTTTGTTACTCTCTTGCATACGTCTACATCTCTCAACTCATCATTGTTATCTTGCTTCAAGTCATCAATATCTTTTTGTATGTTTGTTTTTGAGACTGGATATCCCTATCTCACCCAGGATGGAAGAGCCTTAGGCAGCATGGTGGCCTGTACTCTGGGAGGCTAACCCATATTAGTGCTGGAATGCATACAGGTACCACTAAACTTAGCCCTACTGTAGCCCAGAACTCTTGTGCTCAAGCAATCCACCAATCTCTGCCTCCTTTGGTATCAGGGATTGCAGGCACATGTCCTGTAACTACCTCTTGGCCTAGACTGTTAGAGTACTCTTTTAATTGATCTCTGTACTTTCAGACTATTTTTTAAATCTCCCACTCATCCTTCATCCTGTTGCCAGAAAACAAAAAACAAAACAAACCAAAAACACTTCCTAAGCTCCAAGTCAAACCATATCACTCTCCTGCTCCAGGGCACTCCAGTTGCCTCTGGGGTAAAAATGAAATCTCCTGAATTTGTGTAAGGTTCTTCACAGCTGACTCAAACCTACCTTTTTGAACTGGGTTTCATATAACTGCTTTATGTGCTCTATGGCCAGCTGTACCAGGACTCAAGGTAGCTAGGTGGTGAAATAGCATGATAGACCTGGAATCAGGAAGATCTGAGTTCATATTTAGCCTCAGGAATTCATAAGTTGTGTCATCATGGACAAGTTACTTAATCTCTGCCTTACTTTCCTCCACTATGAAATAGGGACAATAATAGTGCCTACCTCATAGAGTTGTTGTAAGGATCAAATGAGATAATAAATGCTTAGTACAGTAGCTAGCCCATAGTAGGTGGTCAAGAAAAGCTTTTTCCCTTCTGTTTCAATATGAGGAAACTGAGATTGGTAGAAATTAAGTAACTTACCTAGGTCCCACAGCTAGTAAATGTTTGAGGCAAGATTTGATCTCAAATTCTTCCTGACTCAAAATCCACCTAATTCAGCACAATTCAGATACCTCCTCCTGCATTTTGTCCACAAATTCTGTTTTTATTAGTTCTAGAAATTTCTTTAATTTATGAATTTTCAAAATGTTATTTCTTATGAGTATCTTTGGATATGTAATTCCAATTTTTTAAGCAGAAAACCATCTCAGTGTTCATTCTGTTCGAATTCTGTTCTTTTCCTTCTATACATCTCCTCTCCACCAGTGACTTCTTTAACCCTCCCCCCCCAAAATGTAAAAGTTCGGTGGAATGTTAAGATGCTATTATGAAAATTGTTTTTGGACATACTTTAAAAAATATATTTTCTTCGTTCTTTAAAATAAATGTTAAAATGTTGATCAATTCATTCACCTTGTCCCTAATTTTAGAAGACAAGCTTTTCGTATATATCACTTTGATTGACATTAGAGCGAATGATCAGTGTGGGGATTTGGGGAGTGATGACAATTAGTTGGATAATGCAAGCTAAAAAGAAAGTTGAAGTGAACTGACTTTGGAGGTAAAGGTGAATCATTAGGATAATTACTTCCAAATTTCCCTGCCACTTTGCTTTTTTGTTCTAACTGAAAGAAAGCTAATTTCTAAACATAATTTTGCATGTACAATTTTAATTAAAGAAGCCTTTTGGCACTAAGTGTACTGATTTCCCAAAGAAAAAGTCATATCATTGCAGTAGTTTCTCTTAGCTACTGGATAAATCAAATTATTTCCATCCTCACAGTTTATTGTTCAGAGTAACTGCATCTCTGTTTATAATATAGTAGTTGGAATGCCATGTTCTTCAGGATGAACTCACTGAGATTATTTTCTTGGCAGACAGCCCTTTTTACAATCTAATGCACCAGCAAGATAAGAATAAGCAACTTAAATATTTACTTAAAACTTTTCCGCTAATTAGTTACCATTCACAAAGACAGACCAACAGAAGTTTTCAGTAGCCACTATAGTATGCATCCTGGTATGTCATGAAATAAATAAAATTAGAGCATCTCAGAGCTAGAAGGGACCTTAGGTCACCTAATCCAACCTCTTCCTAATCAGGAATCTCCCAGGCAGCCCCTCAGTTCTAAGTCATCTGCCCTTCCCTTTGAAGGCCTCCAGTGGAAGGGAACATACTAATGCATCCCATTCCTCTTTGGAATATTTAGAAATTTTTTCCTTATAATCAACTTAAACCTTATTTTCTAGATCATTCACCCAGTGTTCTTATTTCTGCCCTCTAGGACCAAGCTATACAAGTTTGTTTTTCTTTTCTATATGACATCCCTCTAAGTCAGGTGTCTTATCTAGGGCAGCTCAGCAAGCATTTATCAGAGACCTAATGACTCAGGTGTCCCAGATTGAATCATTAAAGTACACAAAGATAAATACAATTCAGTAAATATTTATTAAGCACCTACTATGTGCAAGGCATTGTGCTAAGAGTAGCTCATATGTATACACTCACGCCCCAAGCAATCCCCTCCCCCCCCACATGAAAGGTTCTTTCTTTATTTTTTTCTTCTTCTCCTTTTTTTTTTTTTTTAACAGCAATGCTGTGAGGCTAAACATTGAAATTATTTTCTTCACCATTTTAAATATAAGGAAACTAAGACTCAAATCAGTGACTTACCCAGGATGGTACAACTGGTATGTGTTGGGGTCAGGATGCAAACTGAAATTTCTCCTGATTCCTTGTTGAGCACTCTTTGCAGTATTCCATACTATCATCCATTAACCACAACCTACTGAGTCCCTTTCCTGTGATTCAAACATCATCCTGAAGCCTAAGGCTTCCTGAATTTCCTGTGAAAAATTTCAAATTCTTTTGGCAATGACTTTCAAATAAAACACATTTCCCTAACAAGGACATTAGCTGGAATATATACACTCAGCATTTCCTGGGATGATCTACCTCTGTTCTGGTATTTCAGAAATTCCAAATAATGAACCAGAGTCTTTGCTTTCATTTTTCAGATAATGTGTTATCAGAATATTGAATAATTCAGTTTGAATAAAAATGGGTCTCCTCTCACTTTAAATATTTAAAGAACAAGAATTGGGACATATTTAACGATGCCTAGGAACTAAATTAGAATGAGTAATTCCAAACATGTGGATCATAAGAATTCCACAATGTCAGGATGCTCCCACTTATATTACATAAGGTTTGGAATTAAAACTCTCCAATAAATTGCCTTTGTTGAAGTTCTCATATCGCCTATTGCTATCAAACTTAGATAGCCTATTGAACACTGTATCCAATTCCCAGAAGGATTAAGTGTCTTTTTCTGTACTAAGGCCCAACTAGAGTTGGTTTTGCCTTGTAACTCTAAGAATGTAGCTCATTAGAAGGCAGCAATGTTTCAACTAAAGTTTTTCTTCTCTCAAAAAAAAAAATGGCCTTTGAGGAAGAAAGTTTTTACTCCCAAGCTTCCATGGGTCTTTTATGTCTTTTCAAGATGCAGCCTCACATACTCAAGTGGCAATCTATCCATTTCCCTTTGATGGCTACTTCATGGCAGCTAAGGGTCTAAACTAGAAATAAACAATTTATTATGACAAACTGCAGAAAATGGATTTGTGAAATAATCTAACAAATAATGATGGAACTCCCTACAGAAGCCACTTCTGCAAGTAGAAAAAAATTAGGACTAATGGACATGCAGAATTTGTGATGGTCTTTTACATCCCACAGTATATCAGAGCAGAGCACTTGGAATCGGAAGATAGAGCTTTGAGTTCAAGTATGTATATTTATTACCTCAATGTGACTTTTGCCAAGTCATTTTGCTTCCACTGAACTCAGTTTCCTCATTTGTAAAATGTGAGGTTTGAATTTAGATGAAATCTGAAGTCCATTCTAGCTCTATGATACAACTTTCAGACTCATGGTACTCATTTCTTAATGCTTTAATAACAGTGCTAATAACCTATTCCCATATAGTTCAATATCTATTTCACCATAATTAATGATTCTGTGTAGCATATGGTGTAGTGGAAAGGAGTTAAAGGAACTGTGTTCCGATGCAGGTTCTACTACTTACTATCTTTGTGACTTTGGTTAATTCATAAATACTATAGGCCTTAGTTTCCTTATTTTAAAATTGGGGGTGGAACTCAATAACTTTTCAGATCCTATCCAACTTTACATACATAATTCTTTAAGCCTGACTACTTTAGATGTTAGATCTTTCTAAAAAATCCCAGTAACGAATATTCTCCCTCTGCCCCCCCCCCCCCCGCCCTCCTCCCCCAGTTAATGAGCATCCTGCTTTATTAGGTCAAGAATAATAATAACCCATGAAGCACATGTATTCTTGGCTTTCTCACTTGAGAGACTAGATGGACAGAATCTCTTAAAAATGGGAACCAGAGCCAAGGATGAAGTAGATGTTCAAGTCACTGCCTCCCAATAAATACGGTTTCATTTGAATTTATTTTTTAGTCATAATCACATTATGTTTCTACTGACCATTTATTTCAGAACATGTAAATACCAGGATATGGAAAAGCTTTAATTTGGGCTATAATTAAGGCACACTAGATACCGAGTCAATAGACTTGGATTTGAATATGGTTTCAGATAGATACTGCTTATGTGTGCGGCAGGGGAGGATGGGAGTGGACAGTAAACATGAGAAGTGACTTCAAGGATTTCTAAAAAAATTAATCTTTTATTTATTTATTTTTAGTCTTCAACATTCATTTCCACAAGATTTTGAGTTACAAATTTTCTCCCCTTCTTTCCCCTACCCACACCCCAAGATAGCAAGCCTTCTAATTACCTCTTCCTCTAATCTCTTCTCTCCTATATCTGCTCCCACCCCCTCCCTAACTTTCTGGTAGGGCAAGATGGATTTCTATAACCCCAGTGCTTATAGATCTTATTTCCCAGTTGCATGTAAAAAACAAGTTTTTTAAACATTTGTTTTTAAAACTTTGATTTCCAGATTCTTTCCCTTCTTTCCTCCTGACTTACCCCCACTGGCAAGACAAGCAATTAAATATAGGTAATACATTTATTCTATTTTCTATTTTGACCCTGTCACTTTTCAAAAGTGTTTGCTTCTAACTACGCTCTCCCCCAATCTGTCTTCCCTTCTATCATTTCCCCCTCTTATCTCCTTCCCCCCTACTTTCCTGTAGGGTAAGATACTCAATTAAGTATGTATGTTATTCCCTCCTTAAGCCAAATTCAATGAGAGTAAGGTTGACCTATTCCCTTTCACCTTCCTGCTCTTCCCCTCCATTGTAACAGTTTCCTCTTGCCTCTTTTATGAGATAATTTACCCTATTCTATCTCTCCCTTTCTCCTTCTCCCATTACATTCCTCTCTCACCTCTTAGTTTTATGTTTTAGATATCATCTCTTCCTATTCAACCAATCTTTTGCCTTCTATGTATACATGTACACACATACACACACTCACATATGTATTTATACACACATGCACCCTCCTATCCATATATGTATGTATACATACATGCATGCACACATGCATATACATACAAATATACACACACATATATTCCCTTCAACTATCCTCATACTGAAAAAAGTCTTATGAGTTACAATTATCATTTTCCCATGTAGGAATGTAAATAGTTCAACTTTAATAAGTTCCTTATGATTTCTTTTTCCTGTTTACCTTCTCATGCTTCTCTTCTTGTATTTGAAAGACAAATTTTCTCTTCAGCTCTGTTTTGTTCATCAATAATACTTGAAAGTCCTCTATTTCATTGAATGACCATATTTTCCCCTGAGGCATTATATTTAGTTTTGCTAGGTAGGTGATTCTTGGTTTTAATCTTAGCCCCCTTGACCTCTGGAATATAATATTCCAAGCCCTTTGATCCCTAATTGTAGATGCTGCTAGATCTTGAGTTCTGGAGGCAGCCACATGGGCAGCAACTGCAGCCCCCTTACCTTTACCACCTCTGCTTGGATGCAGGGTCCAGACTGTGCTCTTCTGTGTCCCAGTTCCAACAGAATTCTGTACAGACCCTGTACTTTCTCTTTGGTATTTCTGAGTTGAGATCTCTTTAAACTGCCCCAGCTGCTGGTGATTCACTCTACTGAAGTCTGCTCGAGCTAGTCAGGGCCACAAGTCTGTGCCAGCTTGGCTCCCTGCCTGGTGTGTTAGACTCTTCCTGGCAGCCAGGTATCTTCCGAGGGAGATTAGTTTCTCTCTGTCAGTTTGTGGGTTCTGTAGCTCTAAAATTTGTTCAGAGCCATATTTGACAGGTTTTAGAGGTGTTTGTTGTGGAAGCTTAAGCAAGTTCCTGCTTTTACCCTGATATCTTGGCTATGTCATCTTCAAGGATTTGATTGTATGTTTTGTATAAGGACAACTTTATTTGTTCTACTTGGTTCCAGGGGTAGAATTAGAAGAAATGGGCAGAATTTGCCAAGAGAAAAAATTAGGTTTTGCGCAAAGAAAATGTCTCTTAAAAACCGGCTCTTTTCAAAATTGAAATGAGCTGTGTCCAGAGGCATGCTCTCCCCCTTTCTTTGGACATGTTAAATCAAATGTCAAATAGAATTTTGGTTATTTCTATGAATTAGACTGGAGCAGCTAGGTGGCATGGTGGATAGAATGCCCTGCCTGGAGTCAGGAAGATCTGAATGCAATTTCAACTTCAGACACTTAATTAACTATATGACTCTGGGTGTGTTACTTGCTATGAGGATCAAAACAGATGATAGTTGTAAGGTGCTTAGAAGAATGGCTGGCACATAGTAGATGCAATATAAATGTTAGTTATTATCTTTTAGAAATCCTTTTCAACTTGGACATTTTATTATATCCTTGGATTTTCCATCTATTTGTGATAAAATGGGTAATTTAATAATTCTGTTATTGTTTTCATGTAGTTTAAATTTGTAGACACGAGTATAATACTTCATCCCTCATTTATTCAATATTTATTTAATATGCCTCCATCTTCCTACCTATTTTGGTGGATAATTCCATTCAAAGTAGGAATAAGAAATTATATCCAAGCCCCTTGTCCATCCTCTCAAATGGCACCCTATTTGAATCTAAGATCGAATTTTTATCACAAGGACTCCTGTATTTCCATCAAAATCTAAATATATTCTGATGTGACTCAATGACCAATGATCAGTTTCTCCAGCAAAATTGACCTGTAGTACTCTAGATGGTACTCAAGTTAAGATGTTTAACTTTGTCACCTAAGACTTTTGATATTCACAATAAAAAAAATTATCTTGTGCATCTAATCATGACACTTAAGTCAACAGCCTACACTATCAATGATATTTGTTATTTGTTCTTTTAATGCTAAAAATTCCTATTTGCACAGCATGTCATTTTGACAATAATGTCAGCAAGAAAAGTGCCTGGAGAATACTCTAGTTTTAGATCAGTCCAATGTTCAGAGTGAGCAACTTTCAGTCGTCCAACAACTTTCTACCACTTAAAATGTACTTTAATGACATGTTCTTCCATTATGCATTAGTTAAATTTCCTAATTAATGGAGAATCATATCATCTTAGAGTTGGAAGGACCATTAGAAATCATCTAATCCCAACCCCTTTTGAAATCTAAATTCTATTTATGGCAACCAAAAATTAGGAAATATCTGCTTTCCCTTCCTACCCCCAAAGGAAAAACAAGTAATACTGAAATTCCTCAATATCCCTCAATAAAACACTTTTTAAAAGTGTATTTCCTTGTTATCAAAATAAATAAGTAACTGATAAACTTCCTCAGACTTCCTTTTCTAAATATGTCTCTTCTTGTAGCCTTCCTGTCATGGAGCTATAGATTTAGGTTAGAAGGGACCTTGAAGGTCAAGGACAACCCCCACGCCTCTATTTTAAAGATAGGTAGATTGAGTCACAGAGAAGTTAAGTTATTTGGTCAAGGTTATACTACTAGTTAAGTATCAGAAACTGAATTTAAATTCATCTTCCAGCCTTTGGGAAAAAATGCAGCACCCTATTCATTATGCCACACTGCCCCTAGGGATTAGTGTTGGATTCTGGATTCATCCTTCCAACCAATGTATCTCTCCTTCCATCTGTATTCCTTTCCTTTTTGCCCAATGACTGATTTTTTTTTTTTGACTTGGTCTTTTTTGTTTGTTTGTTTGTTTGTTTTTTTATTCCTGCAGTCAGTGTTTATTCCTGAGAGGACATTTTGGCCTCATTCAATTTCCTCTTTGCTCCTGCAGCATTGTCCTAGGATAGATTTCCTGCTTCTACTTTTTTTTTTTTATAGAAGATTTCTTTTTCATAGAATGACCTTGCTTCCAACCTGCCCTAGAAACACAGGATTTTGCTGGATGTAGTAGGTGTTGCCTGCTTTACACTGGACATAAATGTTTGTATATCTATCTGTCTATCTATCTCTGCATTTCACATCAGATATATGTACATACTCATACATATATACACATTTACTGTGCATTCACTGCATTTCTTAAACCTACACCCCACACCCCCACCTTTGCTGTGTTTGTCAGGACAATGTGCCCATCTCAGAATATAAAGTCCATGATAGGAAATTCAATTATTAAATAATGGGATACACACACACACACACACACACACACACACACACAAAATCAGGACTACAGCTGTCACTATGCTTTTTAGTTTCTGCATAGATATGAACATACAATTCAAATGGAATGATTGTTTTCCAAAGCAAAGTAGAGGAGACAGAAAAGGATGAAGGGAGGAAATAAGGAGAAGAGACAGGAAATGAACTGTTATTTTCTTGCTTCCCAGCACCAACAAATGGATCTGAGAAAGGGGTTTTGAAAAATCAGTTTTCTTTGTGCTCAGATACATATATTTTTTGCACCTTCCTTTTACTCTGTATTGGAGATGAGAGAGTGAATCCAGAATTCAGGTGGAAGGCTGAGGCTTTTGCTGAGGTCAGAACAATAGAAATTTTCCATTTCAACATGCAAATCAACATCAGGAGCTTCACTCACAGGGGGAAGTTTCCCATCTGGGGAGTCAGGGATATTTTGGAAACAATGCATGACGTGTAGGCAGAGTGCAGGGAGAGATCAGCCAAGACTTGCTTATTCTTAGGGAGGATCCCCTTGTTTTGGATTCATTTTCAGGCAGTTTTTAAAATCTGTCCCTTCTATGAGTACGGATTTTGCCCATAAGCATATGTTGCTCACTTCATATTGGGTGAGACCCTCATTTACAGAAACATATCTCACTGAGGAAAGAATGCAAGGGCATGCTAGTTGTTATCTCAAGACCAGATTATCCTTCTGGAAGACTCTATGGGTATTTTCCCCATAGGGACCTAATTTATTTTTGTATTTACAGGGAGCTCAAGAGCATCTCGTGCTCCTAGCTTCCCTTAATTAAGTTCCCAAACCCATTCTTAGGGTACCTTTTTACTCTGTAGGAGTAGCAAGTGTGCAGGGAGGTGAGTTGGCAACATACTGTGGGGCCTTTCCTATGATCTTCTTTTCCTTTCTTGATCCCCTTCTCCTTTGCACCCCTCCCCTAATATATGCTGACTTCCACATACAACACCCCAGTCTGGATAGTATAGCCAGGAGCCCAGAAACTCAATGTATGCACAGTCTGTGTAAGTAAAGAGATAGAAGCTGGGCTGAACAGACAGTGGTAGCCCAAAATGGAAGTGAGCAGTATAATGGTGCCCTCACTCCCTATCCCTTACTACAAATCAAACACATAACTGCTGGGAAGAGAGGCATGTTATTCAGGCTCAGAGAGTTGCAGCTACATAGTAATCCAACATGCAGAGTCTTGTTCCTATTGGTAATAAAGTATGGGACACACATGCACAATCCTCTGGAAGAGAAGAAGGCATAGTCTCTAAGGCTAGCCTCTTGGGAGATTGCCATGTTGTTTCATGTGAGATCTCTGTGTTGGATATTCTCATGTGACACCAAGGACTCCAGGAATGTACTAGAAAATTTTCTCATTCACTTGACTTTTAATCCATACCCAGGGAACTTGGTAAAATGTATGCCTGCTACCCCATAGCATGTTGAGACCAGACCTCTATTTGCAACACATTGTTCATTAGAGGAATTTATGAAAAGTTTATGAAAATGAGATTTTATGATTTTATGCAAATGAGAACTTTTCATTGAGCCAGCCACGTTATTTCCCAATCATCATCATCATCATCAAGACCTTGCCCTGGATCTGGGGAATCAATCTGCAACTGTGGTGTTATTCCAGCAAGGCGCATGCCAGTCAGCAGTTATCCAAGCACATATTTAGCTCTATGAAAAATGCCCAGTTCTGTAAATCAGACATCCTCTTGGTCACTCCTACTACATTGGAACAGAGGCAAGTTCTAATAAAAGAGAATGCAGCAACTAAATAGAAACTATGAAATGACAGCTGTTATTTTCAAAGCATTATGTAAACCTCCAGAATCACTTAGAATGAATCACTTGAGAATTTATTAAGTTTTCTTAATTGTCAGGTCCTGTACTAAGTTGGGAATACAAAGGCAAAGGATGACATAGCACTTCCCTGCAAGGAGGTTGCATTCTATCAGGGAAGACAAGAAGTACTTCTATAGCATATAACACTATACTAAAGAATAAAGATAAAGATAAAAATATGGTTGTTAAATACTAAAGTTATAGTTGACTGACCTAACTCAGTCTCCCAGTAGTTTTGATTTATTTTTGAATGAGACTCTCAGAGGGCATTCAACAGTTAAGGAAAATGTTCATTTAGTCTTAACATAGCAAGTCTACTCAACAAGGATACAGCTCTTGGCTCCATTTGGAAAATCTTTTGGCTACTAGGGCAGGGTGTGGTGACTCTCCACGCTTAGAGACTAGTCTGAATGGCCCAGACTCTATATGGGTGGGCCTTTGTAATCCTATTAGGTGACCAGGAAGCCAAATCAGTGTGGCTTGAGGTCACCAGGAAGCTGTATTAAGTCTAAAGAAGGCTTGAGTCTTAGCCCCCTGGACTAATCAAGTCCCACAACTTCCTTCTCTTTTAGGAAAAGAAAGAATCTAATCCACTTAGTGGAAAAGGGGGAACGGGAACTTCACCCTAATGCAGTCATCCAATAGCCAGCACTAATTATGAAGGTTCTTCTTCTGGAAAAAGCATTTTCCCAGAAGTTCCCTTCTGACTTGCTGCTTCTGCTCCTTGGAAGATATGGGTGGCATGTTTCCGTCTCTGTCTCTTGTTTCTGCCTCTCTCTTTTTTTAAATTTGGCTGTGGCATGGACCTGTAGTCACTAATTGTTCAGGCCATCCAATAAGGGTCTCTATAGGATTCTCTACCCATTGATTTTCTCTCCTTTGGACAAAAGGGGGAGAAAAAAAAAACACTCCTGAATCCTGGTCTTTTGAGGTTGTTAACAGCTCTTTTCTCAAAGAGATTGTTTCTTCTCTTCCTGGTTCCATTTTAGTCTCATTACAGCCACCCTTTACTGTATATATGCCTTATAAATTACAAGATACATTATTTTTCTTAGTTAAGAGAATGGATTAGTGAATAGCATGATGGGGTGCACAAATATCCCAGAATTCACTGTGTATTTTGGAATCTTTTTTTTCTTTTTCTTCTGATTTTGCATATCATATTTTAAAAGCTCTTATTATTCAATTGTGTTTATTCTTCATGACCCCAGAATCTTGTTCATGGGGTATCCTTGGCAAAGATACCGGATTGACTTGCCATTTCCTTCTCCATTGTGTTCCCATTTTATGGATGAGGAACTGAGGTAAATAGGATTAAGTGACTTGACCAGGGTCATATAGATCATAAGTATCTGAGGGTAATTTGAACTCTGATCTTCTCATTTCCAGGCCAGTGCTCTATCCACTGCACCACCTAGCTTCCTCCTTTAAGGGCTCTATGAGGTCTTAAATGAAAGATATTTTATTTGTTCCAGTCTGTGAAGAGGGCTAGTAGAGGAAGCATAACATGAAGTATTGGGTTCTGAATCCAGAAAACCTGGGTTCATAATCCCACCTCTGAGACTTAACTAGCTATTATCTCAGTTCAAATCGTTTAATCCCAGTTAACCCAATTAACTTCATTAGTAGCCCCAATTTACTGATTAGTTCTTATTTCCTATGTTTTAGCTGTGTTGCAATTTTTGTTGGTGAAGGGATTTCCCACACCAAGAGGTTCCCACACTAAGGAAATTTACAGACGCTTTGAGTGCTCATGATTGTCAGACCTCTGTGCTATACAAAGATCAGAAACCCTTGAGGAACTTGTGTTATACTGCAAGTGAGGGAGTGAGGAAGTAGGAACCTTTAGTTCAGTGGCAGGTGTAAATGGCTTACTGGGATTAGGATGAATCAAATCTATCTCATAATTTTAAACTACATAGATAGTATAGATCTTATATGGAAATGATTATTTTTAAAGTTCTATTTCTCTGTATCCAACTTCTCTTATATTAAGGAATATCATATAAATCACATAAAGATATATGATGCTGTGAAATGTAACCTTTAATTAATTTACCATAATGATTACAACACAGTCTAATCTGTCCCACTTCCAAATATTCGGGGCCTGTTTCTTGGGTCTATTTTGTGGTATGGAGTACCTCACACAAAGAGACTGCTTCCTGTTTCCTTCATTATACGTCAGTACTGATAACCTTTCTTCCTCTCCCTCTTCCCTCCATGCCTCCCTCTCTTCCCATGTATATATGTACACATTCATGTACATATATGTAAATATGCATAATTATAGACAATATACATAACCACATATATGTAGTGATTTCTCCATTGTGCCAGATTGGTTTTTAACATTTCTCCCATGTAGGATATAAACATACATCTATATTCATAACTTAATGGTTTCTGTTCCTCCTGAACTCAATAAACCTGAATATATGAGGTTATGATATAAACTTCTTTCTGCAGAGAATAAAATACTTCCTCTCCCATTGACTTAGCAAATGCCTGGAATATGATACGTGCTGGATACATACTTTTTGACCTGCCTTATGCAGAACAGATCTACGGTTGTAGATAGCTTGGTACAGTAAGCAGGAAAATTTGATTTCAAATCAGGAGAGACTTGAATTGAAATGCCACTTCTGATATTGATTAGGTAGCTATGAGCATGTGTCAACTTCAATTTCTTCATCTATCACGTGGGAATAATTCTCCCTGGGATACCTATCTTCTGGAGTTTATAGGATTAAATGAGATAGTATTTGCAAGTGTTTTGCAAACCTAAAAGTACTATCCAGATGTTAAATATCATTATTGTTGTATACACTAAATACTGCAATATGTCTCCAAGGTAGCAGCACATTGGAACTGTGTCCTAAAAGCCTCTGATATGATCATTAATTTCCATTTCAACTTTGAGAAATTTGGCCAAGCAAGTCTTAAATAACACCTAATGAAGAATTTCTGCCTTGACCAAAAAAAAAAAATGTGGATAAGTAAACAGAGATTCTTTTATAGTTCCTTACAGATAAGGAAACTGAGGCTGTAAGGAGGAAGTGACTCATTTGCATGTTCAGAAAGGCCTTAAAAGCCTTTAGGGTAACTTGGTAAGTGGAAGACAACCCCCCCCCCCCCAAAAAAAAAGCCCCATCCTACCCTTCAGCTACATGCAGTTAGTTGCAGTTCTCTGCCTCTATTTTATAATGTGGTCAGGACATCAGGTTATCATGACCATGCCAACAGGAGAGTTTGTCGAATGAGCTCATGTATAAGTAACAGCTCCAATGCATGGTGAACGTTTGCGAACCTCATTATGTATCAACCATTGTTTAATGGCTAGTCCCCACTTGGGCAGTGAAATCCTGCTGATTTACTACTTATCAGGAATAAATTACAGTTTAGAACTTGGATTTTTCATGGTTTTCTTTTTGTCAGCATAAATAAACTTAGCTAATAGGGCTATTTCCCACTGCCTATTAAACTAGCTGCTAGCAAAAGGCTTCCTGGCTTGTAAGAGGATATGAGCAAGATGAGAGAATTGCCTCGTTTTTTTTTACCTGGATGTGTTTCTAATGTCGGGGGCTTTAGGGAATGGATGTCAGATGCTGCAAGTTATTAGCATTTTCTAACACTTATTTTTCGTTCACATCTTTTATTCTCCATTTGTGAAATGATGTTATTATTGCAGCTGCCATTAGTACAATAGAATGGGAGACAGTAACGGATGGATTTCATGTGACCAGAGGCCCATTCCACTTACCAGTTCTATTACTCTCCAGGTGCATGGACCTCAGGGTAGAATCTGGATTGTTGATTTCTCAAACTTTAAAGAAAGAAGTTCATAATTTTGCAACAAAACCATAGCTGAACTGGAATGTAATTTTTAGGATTTTTTGGCTCAATCCCCTACGTTTCACTTGCAGCACCGGTATTAGTTAACATTCAAGGAATAGTTTCAAGTTTTTACAACTGCAAAAAGGTCATTATTTTTATCAGTGTGCTGGAGGTTATTTTGAGTTTGACTATGGAGGGCTCAACTCAATAAAAACTCAGCCTGAATTCCACAGCAGGATGCTTGAGCCATGGAAATTCAATGGGGGAGCTAGCATGGGCTTCTGTGATACTGAACCAGGACTGAATTTTCATTTAATCATTCTCAAGAAATCAAAAGACAGTTTGGGATTAAATGGCAAATCTTTTAACTAGGAGTTCCTCAGCCAAGCCAGCCAATTAGCATTCACACAGAAGAGCTGTGTTATGTAAGAGTGCCTGGGTAAAATGAAGAAAATAAAATAACATCTCCCTACATTAATAAAAAGGTACCTCGGAGGTATAGAGTTGTAATGAAATAATCACTCTCTCCAAAGATGGGAAAGATAGGTACTTCCCCCTAGCCTCAATAAACCAGAAAAGGCTTTCTATACATTGGCCTGTTCTCATGCTTTTTGGTTTAATTGGGAATATTAGCACGAGTGAATGACACTTGACGTAACCCTCTAATTATACCTTTTGTTACATTCAGTTTTGTGAATGATTCAACGACCCTGTTTTCATGTCCTGCCAGTTTGGAACTTTTTTTTTTTGTCTTCTTTACTCATTTGAAAACAGTGACACCTTGCAAAAAAAAAAATGAATTATGTATCAGTGTAGCCCAGGTTCATTTTATGTATTCATAAAACCTTTGGCCTATTGAAATCTCCTTCCCCAGCTTCAAGTGTGTACCTCAGGGGCTTAGAGGCCAAAATGGAACAGAAGTTGGCTTAGAAAAAACACACATTTCTGGCAAGACTGAACACGAAGGAAAAGCTTAAAACCTTCCAGAAATGTAGCTGAAAAGGGCTCTCAAGCAATTGTTTACTCTTTTTCCTTATAGAACACCACTCAGTCTTTGGACTCAACTCTTACCAAAACTGTTAATGGTATGTAAATGTCAAATGTTGGTTCTCAACCAATGAGTCCTTCATTATTATTATATAACTCTTCCTATTTTTAAAAAAAAGTATTTTTAAGAAAAAATGGAAAATGGATTCAGAACCATTTTTGCTGTTGAACTTTTCCGCAAGTTACGTCTGTCCCATCATCAATCCCTCACACCATATCCATGGAAGATTTGACATCTTGCCATGTCCCTCTCTCTGGGCCCCAGTCAGGACTGGTAGTGGGACAGAGGTGCCCTGGGTTTTGTTTCCAGCTGAGGCTGAATCATGGAGGTTGCCTGAATTAGGCAGAAGAAAAGACTGTTCCTTCTGCTTTTACGTTTCCAGGATAGCGGTCACATCCCTTTCCATGTCAACAGGGCCTGTTTTACAGGTAATCTAAATCTGAATGTGGTCCTGCTGAGAAAAGTTCTGTGTCCTCAGAATATTTTTTCCACTGGGAAACCAACAATGAGTAATAATTTGCTTTCTTGTAGTACTTTAAAGTTTTTTTTAAAGAGCTTTCCTTGGCAACAACTCTATGAAACAAGTAGTACAAGCACTGATACCCGTATTTTAAAGATAAGGAAACCAAAGGTTGCAGAGTTTGGCACTTACCTGGAATTTCTCCACTTGTGCACTATTCCTTTGTTGTTATTCAGTTGTGCGTTATTCTTCGCAACCCTATTTGTACTTCGCAAAATATTAGAGTAGTTTGTCATTTCCTTCTCCAGCTTATTTGACAAATGAGGAAACTGAGACAAATTGGGTTAAATGATCTGCCCAGGGTCTCACAGCTAGTAAGTGTCTGAGGCCAGATTTGAAAACAGGGGGAGAAGTCTTTCTGATTCCGGAGTTGGCACGCTACCCATCGTGTGTCACCTTTAGCTCAGAACAGTGTTTCCTTCCAACAGAAAGCACCCTCAGGAGGTCACCCTTTAAATATCTGTCAATCATTACTACCACAATGTGAATTTCCTTTGCTGAGATCAAGTTTTATTTTGGGGGATGAGGTGATAGAGGGCAAAGAAGCGTTTAGGTGGGCACTGGGTTCCTGAATTGGAGTGAACATTAGAATCCCAAGGCTTGGGGTGCTAAAGACAGACTTTCTCTAGGACCAATGCAAAGAAGTCAGTAATAGATGATACCAAGCACAAAGGAATCATTTTCTCATCACCACTGCCTTTGGATGTCCCTAGCACCTCTCCAATTAATGGGATCATTGTTACTTGGTTCCAGTCATAATTGCAGTGTGGAAAAAAAAAAAGTTCAGTACTTTGTCATTTGTAGCTTCTCTCTCCCTCCCTCTCTCCCTCCCTTTTTTCACTTCCTCCCTCCCTCTCTCTCTCTCACTCTTCTTCTTCCTTCCCTCCCTTCCTCTCTTCCTCTCTTCCTCCTTCCCTCACTGTCTCCCTCCCTACCTCTCTCCCTCATCATTTCAGTTTTTACTGGTTTCTCCTCACCATCAAAACTCAGCAGTCCTTTGTCTCACTCCCTTGCATACAATTGACTCCTTAATCAGTGATAAGCAAATTCAAGCCAAAATAGTTATGGCTTGGTTTATTACCCTTCATGGGCAATCAAAAATTTTATTTAAGAAGAGTGTTTCTGGAGACAGCAGAGTGTTAACTCAAAGGTATAAAACTCACTAATTATGGTAGTCCTCTGTGTGTGTGTGTGTGTGTGTGTGTGTGCGTGCGTGTGTGTTCATTTAAGCACTACCATACAAGTTTCGTCATATAACCGAGTGCCTAAATTTTAGACCAGTTCTGACTTAAAAAAAAGTCATGTTATTAGCTCATTTTATACTAAGCATTTCAGATATATGGGGCATCGTTACCTAATTCATAGGGGTAAATTAGAGAAAAAACCAACTTTGTTTTTCAGGCATTCCAACTTTTAGGAGGGAAAGGACACTATCAGAATAATTTCTAGTTATACTGTTATATTTAAGGTATCCACTTATTCTTTTTGTACCTCTCAGGGCAACCACAGGGACTGTTTGTTCCAAAAAAAATGTCTTCCACAAGCCCCAGTTCACCTTGAGTCCTTAAAAAAATACGAAAGACGAAAGAGCTGGGAGAGGAGGGCAATCGATGGCCAACATTTTGCAGGGTGTGTGTGTGTCAGGCTCCACTTATAAGGCTCCTTTCTCTTTCTTCAGCAGCTTTTCAGGCTGTAATTTTCCACAGCTGCTGAAAACTGACTCAAATCATTTTGCATGGTCACAGTCATCCTGGCTGCCAAAAACAGACCCAGTGGTAGCTAATGGAAGCGCGGTTAGGACAAGCTCCCCACTTGTTCCAGGTCGAGGGGAACACCGAGTATTTAGCTTAATGACCTAACACCTGGAACATTTTCTCTCCAAGTACATAGAGATTTATATTTATATTGGAATGTGTCCTACTGTCTTTCAGGGCTTAGAAGGCTATCTTTAGAGAAGTATCATTCTCCTATCATCTCATCAGAAGATGAGGAGCTCAATTATTATTTCTATGCCCCTTACCAGAAAAAAAAACAAAGTAGATCTCTGCTCACCCTAACAAAGGTCCCTGTCTAGTATAGGAAGTGTTGATGTATGAACAAATGAACAATCATTTTGTTTCACTCAAAAGTAGACACTTTGGTACTGATATCCATAGTGGAAGCAAATGACTATGTGGATGACTTCTGTTTCTTAATTTGGATCTGTAATTTTATCAGTGCAGGAAAATCCTGGGGTGGAAACTTGATTCCCTGATGGAAAATTGCAATATAACTTGTTATTTTAGAGAGGAATAATGAGAGGTGAAGTGATTTATCCAGAGTGTCTTAGGATCCAAGGGTTAGTGCTAAAAGGGACCTCTGATGCAATCTATTCCAACCCCCTCATGTTACAAATGAGGAGACAGAGAACCAGGAAGCCTAAGTGCATGTTGATGATCAGACAGGTACCAAACATCAGAGGCTGGAGTCTTTGAGTTTATCAAACAGTAGATTACTGTTGTCATTTACTACTGTGTCTGGAGTACTTAACCTATTTCCAGATATTTCAATCTTAATAAAATTATTATTATTATCATCAATGTTACTAGAATCTAGCCAAGCTAGACCTACATGCCACAGTCCTCAGTTTGCTATATGAAGAAAATAAACTAGCAGTTTAAAAGAAAAATAATCAAGAAGAGTGGCCAGATTATTGGTCCTATTTCTATCATCTGAGGTCAAGAAGAATGAGTCTAATCCCTCTTCCACATGTCAGTTCTTCAAATACTTGAAGACAGCCATTCTACTAAGCTGTGAACCTTTGAGTCCTAGTGTAGTGGGCTTGTTGTTCAAAGACCAGCCTACCTAAGTTTAGAGAAGATCATAACCAGAAAGTTAACTAGCAATGGATGATATTTGTTTCAGTCTAAGATACTCATGAATACTACCTACTATTATGTACTGTGGTTATGACCCCAGATCTTAAAGTTTGAAACAGATGGAGTTTGACATGAGCAGCTAAAAGGACAAGACATTTTCTATGTTTTTCATGATTTCTTTGTAGGAATTATGTTCAAGATAAAAAAGTTTCAGCTACGTTAATTATCTAAGAAAGAAAAACCTCAATGAAATTTAAAAAAAAATCTAATGAATTAGCAGCCTAGAAGGGTAATCCTTAATCCCTAAGGTGTTGGCACAAGCAATCCTTCCTCATCGTTCTTTGGAAAGGCTTGAACCAACCCACTGAAAAAACTCAACTCTGTTTTTTTTCCACATGCCCTGCACTCTCCATCCCCAAACCCTGTGAAAACCAAAGGGGAAAGAATTTGTCAGGGCTAGAACAGTTGTGTGACAGCATTTTGTGATGCAGTGGATCTCAGTCAGAAAACTGAGGAACACAAGGATGTGAGGCAGGATAGCTTGTATAGTTGTGTGGCATTCCACTGAGGGAAAAAGCCCAGCAGACTGCTGGACCAATTTTGTCCCCAGCAAAAGTCACTTGGGATAAGAAATGAAGCAGATGAAGTATGACTTGTACAGTGGGCTGGAGGCTGAGATAGGTCTAACCTCTAGGACAACCCCAATTAAAGGAAAATAGTCTGAAAGTGAGTGACAGTGAAATGTAAGGGATAAAAAGACTCAAGGAGAAAACTGCATTGAAGACCTTGGACATAAGCAGATTAAACCAAGAGGAAAAGATAACAACAGAAGGGAATATGATCTCTAGATCAGTTGTCTAGAGTCTATGCATAAATATTGTAAGACATAGAAAAAAAAAGGAACAACACCTGGTGATATGGGATTTTGTGGAAACCCAGGAGAGCATGGAACCACAGCATTATGTGCCTCAATAGTTTAATTGAGAAGTAAAAATTGTGAAGGCAGAATTTGTAACCTGCACAGAAAAAGTTAGTAGAAAAGACAAATTAGAATACATGGTAATAAGTCTCACCAAGAGAGAATAACTGATTGGGAAAGTAAACGCACAGATATGAGGGATAGTCAGAGAATAAAATTGAAAAGCAAGTGACATTAAAAAGAAAATATAACCTCCATATTAACAAAGCATTGAACTGATGTATAGTGACAATTTAAGGATTATTGAATTTTAGAAAAATACAAATTCTTCTCAAAAAACAAACAAACAAAAAACCAAACCAAACCAGGTTTTGCTTTTGGCATGTATCCCTTGCTCAGTATACAATTAGGTCTATGCTTGTGACTGCTAATCTTTGCCCTAGATCTGTGACCAGGAACTGGGTAATGGTTGACAGAGCTTCCAAATGGCATCTATTCCTTCACCCATGGCTAGTTCAGAGATACCTCAGGGATTTGTTTCTGTTCCAGTGCTTCCTGCCCTGGGGTCTTACCGAAGAAGCCCTCTTCCAGTCCTTGAACGTTGGAATGCTCCACATTGTGCACCCTCCTAAGTCCTGCCTAGATCCCAGCCCCAAAGTCAGCAGGCCTTTTTGTCTCCAAAAGCATGTAGGAACTGGACAATGACTTACTTCTTGACTTTCCTAAAAAGAATTCAATTGGGTATCTTTTCTAGCCCTTTGTGGAGGAGGTTTTAGTGGGGAGTTAGACTGTACTGCTGGGTCAGAGGGTATAGGTAGTTTAATAACTCTCTGGGCATAATTCTAGATTTCTCTCAAAAATGGTTGGATAATTTTGCAATTCCACCAACAATGAATTAGTGTCTCAACTTTTCCACATCCTCTCCAACATTTGTCACTTTTCCCTTCTATCATTTTAGCTAGTCTATTAGGTAGAAAATGATATCTCAGGGTGACTTTAATCTGCATTTCTCTAATCATTTCTTACGGTAGAATCATATGCTATTATGTTCATATGCCACAATTTATTTAGCCATTTCCCAGTGGATCAGCATCTAGTTAGTTTCTAATTCTTTATTATCACAGACAGTGTTGCCGTAAGTATTTTGTATTTGGAGTCTTTATCTTTGTCAGTGAACTTCTGAGGGGTATATGTCTATCACCGGAATCTCAAGGTCAAAGATTATGGACATTTTAGCTACTTCATTTGCAGAATGCCTATTAATTTCCAGAATAAGTCTAGTTTCTCTCTTTTTGTTTTGTTTTTTGCTTTTTGGAGGGGGAAAGGCAGGCCAATTTGGGTCAAGTGATTTGCCCAAGGTCACACAGCTAGTGTTAAGTGTCTGAGGCCATATTTGAACTCAGGTCCTCCTAACTCCAGGGCAAATGCTCTATTCACTGCACCACCTACATGCCCCAATAATACCAGTTTCTTGCTTAATGCTTCCCAGGGCGGTGCCTATATGAAATGAGAAATAGAGTTGGGTTGAGAGTGGAGTGAACAACACTGGCTATCTCTAAGTATATGTAATCAAGGACTTATTATTTGTACCCCGATATCTTCATCCCTTTTAGAAAAATGAATCTTGCCTGAGGATCAGTCCCTAGAACTCAGAGGGACATTAGTGATCATTGAATACAACCTCCTCATTTCACCAATGAGGAAAATGAAAAGTTAAGTGTGAACATACATTGTTCTGAAGATATTAGGAAGAATATTAGAGGGCAGCAATTAGGAAAGGACTCAGTAGCATTTATTTTGGGAGTGATACCTGAGATGATGATGGAAAAAATGTATATTTCCAACAACTAATACTTTGGAATTTAGAGTTTGTCCGTATTTGTTTTGTTATGATACATGACTTCACAGAGCCTAGAATAATATATATATGGTTATATAATATATAGTTAATATGTTATAAATATTTGTTGAATTTATTATTGTTTCATGAATCTCAGTGACTAAAGAACTAATCATTTAGGGACTAGACTACTCACGACGAGCCTCTTTGGATTTAGCTAAGCTTACTTGTGTAAATTTCTTGACAGTAATTGACCTGCCACTGGGACTTCTATTGGAAATCTTATGGTTTGGTAGAAGACATTGGAGGTTATGCTTTATTGACATAGCCTCTGAGAATACAAGATCACCTCTGAGCCATGATGTAGCAGAATGAAATTTTTGTGGCAAGTATACACGTGGATAAACATATTGAGCATATAAAGAAAAACAAATAACCACCAAAACCATATCTGGTTAACAGTAAATTTAGAAAACATATGTAAACTGAATTTTTGGTTTTCCAAAGAGGCTGTACCTTAATATCAAATTTTGATGAATTGACTTTTATATGGCAATGGTACCAATCAGTACTTCACACAGGTCAGAATACATCATTTAATATTAACTGGCTCCCTTGTTGTGTTTCAGGTCTAGGACTTGCATCGAAGTTGCTGAATCTAGAGGAGGTGTGTGTCATGAAAGCCACAGAATACAGAATATGGGATGTTTCATGATTTAAAGGGGACACACACACACACACACACACACACACACACACACACACAGTCACAGAAGGGACTAATTACAAGACACTGTTCCTAAAATGCTAAAGTAGATTGTGGCAGAGACTATATAAATAGGGGGCCATAGCCTTAGTATCATGGGAATTCAGTGGATGATAATTTGTGCTTTTCTTCTTGATTGACCCTGGATGATAAAAAAGCAACCCAGTTGCATTCCAGTGAATTCTGAACTAAAATTAAAATGGAAAAGGATAAAAATAATGTATTCCTACCCAACCCTTGAAATGGAATTTTGGTAATAGTGGAGGAGAGCCCATAGAAATTACCAGATTTGTTTCTTTTAACATACTAGAAAGGTACTAGGGTTGGAAATAAATCAGTTTTTGAAACTTGCCACTGGTTTAAATGGAAGCACGCACATTATATGGCTGAAGAAAAATTCTTGATCTTGATGGAGGATATATGTTTCTTCTTTTTTTTTCTTGTTTAGATGCATATTCAAAATACATTAAAGGAAAGAAAATACTGAACAGATAGCATTTTATTAAGGTTAATTTCACATTCTAGCATCTCTGAATTTCAAAAGCTCAAAGTATTTTAAGAAAAACAAACTGGGGCCAAAGAGAAAGTAAAAGGTCAGTGGGGAACTCTGTTGGAACTGGGTGACAGAAAAGCATGGTCTGGCTTCTCCCCCTGGGATGGCAGAGGTGGCAGAGGTGTGATGCCTGCAGCTGCTGCCCACATGGCTGCTTCCGGAGCTCCTGGCCTGCTGATTATAGGCAGAGCAAGCAACCATTCAGAGGGTAATCACTCTTGCTTTATCCTGCTTGGATCTGGCTTGCTGTCTTGGGTGGTAGTCCTAGGCTGAGAAATGCCAGTGTGCCAGAGCTTGTGGTGGCTGTAGAGAGGGCGCCCTCCTCAAACTTCTGACATTTGCAAAAACCTTAGCAATTTGGGATGAAGCTCTCCAATCTGGAAGCAGAGTCCTACTGTGGCAAAGAGCTCAAAAGTCAAATAATTGGCTGGCAAGATGGGCAAGCAGAGGAAGGACTATCAGACCGTAGAATCCTTTTTTGGGGACAAAAAGGATCAAAACATGGAACCAGAAGAAGTCAACAAAGGCAAAACTCCTGCATCAAAAGCTTCAAAGAAAAATATGAACTGATTATAGGCCATGGAGGAGCTCAAGAAGGATTTTTAAGCCTAACCCTCTTTAACATATGAAAAAACAGCCTAAAAGAGTTTATGTGATGGATTGCTAGATAGCACAACGAAAAGAGCACCAGCCCTGGAGCCAAGAGGACCTGAGTTCAAATCCAGACTCAGACACTTAATATTTACTAGCCATATGACCTTGGGAAGTCACGTAACCCCAATTGCCCTGCCCTCCCCTCTCCAAAAAGCAAAAAAAAAAAAAAAGAAGGAAAGTTTATGTGTTAAATTTTTGCTTTAGGTCATAAGAGAAACACTCTAAGTTCTTGAATAGAGGAATGGAATGGGTATGACATAATGAAACTTATACTCTTATACTTAGTAGTACTTTTCTAACAAGCCATCCCTGCCTGCATGACTGTATGACTGTATGACTCTTGTTCATATTCATGTCCTAAATTCACCACAGGAGATCAGTACAATATACAGAGACCTTTACTCTGTTCTTTTCACACTATATAGATACCAATAGAGCACTTGGCCTACAATTGTTCATCTCCAGTCTCTATGGGGTTGACCCATCTGTTTTTTCTGGTCATATCTGATGATATCTTTTAGACCACTTCTTCGATATAATTCCTCATTTATAATATGTTTAAGCCTTTTGGGATTTATTACTAACCTCTTCATTGCCTTTGGGGTGATATTGATTTTTATTTTTTCAGAGATTACAGGATTTTATGACTCATAGCTATATATCACCACCATACAAAAAAATGGTGTAAAAAAACCAGATTTTTGGGGGAAGGGAGAGAGGGAGGAAGCATGGGAGTCATTTAAAGCCATGTGAAAAAAGCAGTCTCCTTCACTTAAAACAATCTTTTGAATTCTGGCCTCAGAGGCAAGCAAAGTTTGAGGAAAATTATTCTTGTATACAGGACAGAGTGACTGGAACAAGTACAAATTGGAACAAGTACAAATATGTACATATATGTATACATGTGTGTTTAAATATATATACAGATATGTCTGTCTATCTATCTATCTATCTATCTATCTATTTATCTATCTATACATCCCTTCCCCCCCTCCCCCACACACATACACACTCTTGTATTGGTAATGGAATTTGGAGATGCCCCTGTATTGGCTTGGTTTTTGGGTTGAGTGTTAAAACCCAGAGCTTGTGAATCCCACTTGTGGAATGGGCTTGTTGAGGTGAAGAGAGAGGGCTGAACTGGGAGGAGCCATGAATTGGGAGAGAGGCCCAAGCCTAGAGAAGGCCAGAAGGACTTTGCAAGAGCAGCATCTAGTATCATGGAGCCTGAGTTGCTGAGAGAAAGACTGCTAAGAGCCCGTTGGAACTGCCACCCGGAACTGCCAAGAACTGAGGAGGCCTGGCTGTGATGCCGGTATTTTGTCTGTCTGTTTTGATGTTGTTTTGCCAGATTCACCTGATGGTGAAGAACAGTGCTACTATTGTAGAGGTTCCGGAACCTGGCTGTTGGTTCAGAAGCCCTGAAGGAGGATTTTCTTGTGGTACTTGCACAGAAATCCTGGGAGAGGGCCTTGCTGATGTTTGCAGGGGTTCTGGGATTGTTCTATAGGCAGAGAGTGACTTGATGAGGACATTGGCTATGGCTTTGTTGAGCCTTGTCTCCTCAGGAACTGAGATTGCTGAG
>CM053585.1:493721766-493761548 GCA_028646515.1 Pseudochirops corinnae | reverse complement strand
ATCACAGACACATCGTACATATGATGACCAACCTTGATAAACTGAACTATCCTCAACAATGCACAGCTAAAGACAACTCTACAAGCCTCAAGATGGAAGGAGATACCTAAACTCAGAGAAAGATATAGAAAGACTATAGTTTAAATGGAGACTGAAGCAAAACTCGTTATCGTTCTCTTTCATGTCTGGTTTTCCTTTTTTTTTTTTTCTTTTCCCAGTGATCACTCATTGGTTACAACCCTTCTATATGACCAAACTATTGTACAATGTGAAAGTATTTGCAGATCCTATACATGATTGCACGCCACCATGGGGGGCGGGGGGGAGGGAGGGGAGAAAATCTGAAACTCAAGTGATTGTGGAACTGAATCTTGTAAATTAAAAGTAAATGAGTAAATAAAAAAAAAATTATATTAAAAAATATTTCCAGGTACATACTCAATTTTTTTTGTCTTATTATAAAGTTATATTTCTTTCCTGAGACCTCCATGAAATATATACTAAAATATGAGTGTTTATATATGTTAAATAGTGAAAGGAATATAAATATATATATAAATATATTCCTTTTACTTTTAATACTCATAAAAAGCAATTTAAGGATATGATAGAAGCAGAAAATTGAGTTGTTTCATCTATTAATGCTAGCTTATATTCTGAATAAAAGCAAATTAGTATCTTATAGATACATGAAAGATTTTTATCACTTGATATTCATGATTATGACTTTTCTACTTTAGTCTCAAAAGATATACCAAAGAGAATGTAGGAAGAAAATTCTCCTGTACTTGGTCTGTAGAAGAAAATAGAAATCTCTCATACTCTAGTCTATTGGCTTTCAAACTGCATGAGGAGAAAATTCTGTTGAATATAAGTACAAAAATGTATTAATGTTGAAATTAACAAAATAAATGGAAGAACATAAAATGGGACGGTATTTCTTAAATATTTTTCATTTCTTAAATTACTATATAAATATTAGTTATTATTGATGTTGTTCTTAATTGAATTTTTGCCTCTCAAAATATTTGCTTTTTATTATGTATTTCATATAAATTAAAACAAAGTGCATAGGACCATAGTCAATATTATCATAGCAAATAAACAGCCATGTGAAAGCAAAGAGAGAGACAGAGACAGAGACAGACAGAGAGACAGAAAGAGAGATTTCATTATTTGTCAAGAATAGTGCCAATAACATCCATTTTGTCAAATACTAAAATGAAAGAGATTAATGGAGGCTTTTAACTATAAACAGGGGCAATTAGGTGGCACAATCGATGGAGTGACAGCCCTGGAGTCAAGAAAATTCATTTTTGTTAAATTCAAATCTGACCTAAGATACTTACTAGCTGTGTGACCCTGGGCAAATCACTTAATCTGTTTGCCTCAGTTTCCTTATCTGTAAAATGAGCTGAAGAAGGAAATGGTAAGCTACTGTAACATCTTTGCTAAGAAAACTCCAAATTGGGTCATGAACAGTCAGACTCAACTGAAATGAACAACTACTGAAAATAAGAAAATAGTTGTTACTCTAAATTATCAAAAAAATATGAACATTATAATATTATGCTCATAAGATACTAGCTTTAGAGACTTGGATGGAATCTTAGAGTCCACTTACCCCAAACTCATCCAATTTTGTTTGAAGAAATTAATATCAAGAGAAGTTAAAATGACTTTGTCCACAAAACCAAAATAGATTCAATAAATAATGATTTCCCATCACTGTTAAGTATTAAGGTGAAAGTCTAATGATCACTGGGCCATGTTAAAGGAGTCTCCTGTTTAAGCACAGATTACATTACAAGACCTCTGAGGTCCCTCCTAACTTGGATTCTGTCTTCCTGCCAGAAGGGAGGCTTTTAAAAACGTCTTGTTACAAGAAAGGGTACTGTATAGTAGCATAAACCATCATTATAAAGCTGGATTACCTGCGGGGAAGGGGGAGAATGAAGTCATATTAAACTTATGGGGGGGGGGGGGGTATTCATTATACAATGGATTGTCAGATTACATGGGATTGATAACAAATACAATTCCGCTTACAGAAATCGTATCCATAAATTTACGTCTGTTCACATTCTTTGGAGTAGTGGGGAGAAAGAAAAACAAAACAAAACTCAGATCTACCTACAGTCAAATAAAGATGTAGATACTTAGAATGTTGGCAGTTGTAACAATTGACAGATTCCTATGAGAATACCTTAAATCAAAATTCTATTATCATGAAGAAAGCATAAGCTGCAAAGGCATAGTTATTGAGATGAGTAGGTTGTTTTTTTGTTTAAATGTTTGACAGACTGTTTTTTTTTTTAATTCTTTCCTCCAAGAGAGCTAAAATAATCCTATATCATTATTGGAATTTCTCATTTTTCTTGCTATTTTTCTCCCAATGTGGAATCCAAGGTTATTATTCAGAAACCAACAATCCTCAACATTGTGCCTTATGTGCATTTGTATGTCCAACAAAGGAATAAAGGTTTTCCCCTAGTTGAGGAAGAATCTTGCTGTGGTCTAAAGACCTACTAAGCATTGGAAAGAATGCTGCCTCTACAGTAGAGGACCGATGACCAAGATCTGTGGTCTTATCTCTGTGACCTTGGACAAGTCACTCAACAAGAGAAGCAGGGATGAGTCATTACCAAATCCAATACTCGTGCTTAAGTTTTTCCCTTTCCTCCCAAGGGTTTAACATTAGCAAAAAGTATTTATGAGTTAGTCTTATTCTGAAATGTGAGATATGAACTACAAAATCTAAATAGATAAAAATGCAAATAAAGTTCCATTTTTAGAAGGCTATTATCAAAATGAATTTTTTTCTAAAGAAATGCTTCCTCCCAAAATTGGCAGCAAACGTAAGCAAGTATAAAGTGTTTCCTACTACAGTGCAATGGAAGAGTTTTGCTCTTTAGCTAAAAATCTAGAGATATGAACAGAGAGTTGCTACATAAAGATATATCTTTCTAATTTACATTATTAAAAATAATGCTTAAAGAAAACAAAATAAACAACCATAATTAACTTAGTCCATGTCTGTGTTGTTGCCAAATTCATAGCATTACCGTATTTGCTTCTGTAAGGCTCCTGGAAAATTATTTTCCAGAATACCTTCATTCCATGAAAATGAATATAAATTCACAAAAGCTGGACATAATTTCAATATGGGTTTGAGCGATCTCTACCATCTAAGGACCAGGTTATACAAATTCAGAAACTTTCATCATCAAAAAGTTGATACCACACATGTGTAAAATCATATTTCACTAAGGTATTCCATCAGGAAATTTAGTTTTAGTTTTTATTTTAAGGTGAATATTTCCAAATACTTATTCATAAAGGATATTCCTATTTTTCACCAAACTAAAATTTATTTTTAAATTAATAACTTATATGGGAAAATAGATTTTTATAAAGAAATAAAGAATACTATTTTTTAAGGGTATATCAAGACATAACTGGCCTTCTTTGTATGCATGCTAATGCATACTGATAGACGGTAACCTCTTTAGCCACAGAAACTCATAAAGACTGCAGGTACAGAGAACCTGAGGTCAGTGATAAGTACAAAAAAAAAAAAATAGTACTGTGGCTAATGAAATTATTCAATGAAAAAAATATATATTTGCTAGTGAAAATTATCATTGTGAATTATAGTTCTAAATGAGTCATTACAATAGCAAAATCACTAGATTTACTTTTTAAAAAAAATACTCTGAGTTTTTCAGCCACTGCCTGAATTTTATTTTCCTAAAAATTTTCCCCTAGTTGAGACCAAAAGTCATCCTGGGCATTGGAAAGAATACCAATGAGTGAAGTAGGAGGACCAGTGATCAAGGTCTGTCTCTCCTGTCTTGCCTGTGTGACCTTGGAGAAGTCACTTAACCTATGCATGCCAGAGTTACCTCATCTGTAAAATTAAAAGGATATGAGTAGAAACCTTGTAGGTCCCTTTTTGGTCTAAGTTTATTAAGTTTTTTTGTATCAGAAATGTCAAAAGTCAAAATCTACCCTACGATATTTGACGCCAAAGAGGCACTGTATCATAATGGGACAGAGTTTTGGAGTCAGGAATATCTGGATTTAATTTCTGCTTCTGAGATATGCTATCTATATAAGACCAATACTGGGCATTGCCTTACTCGAAGTGCGAAGCTGAAAAGACTTTAGCCTCAAAGGGTCAAGGTTTCCCACTGCATCCTGGGCCACTTCCAGTAGTCCTGGTAGATATCTGGCCACTGGACTCAGATGACTCTAGAGGAGAAAGTGAAGCTAGTAACTTTGCATGGCCCTCCTTCACTCAAATCAAAGCCGATTGCAAGTCATGCCATCATTTCCCTGATGGCATGGTCCTCTTTGAGAACGAAAGACAAACACAGTCACAGAAACCACACATCAATTTTACCTCTCAGGAAATTGTATATGCTGAATTGTATATGCTGAAAATCTCATAAGCTTTTTTGGAAAAAAAAAAATCAATCAACATACAATCAGTGCCTAGTATAGGCCACGCACTATGCTAATCACTGGGGACACAAAAAGAGGGAAAGACAGTTGTTGCCCTAAAGGAGCTCAAAAACTAATGGGAGAGAGAGCATGCAAACAAAAATATACAAAACAAGGTATATTGAGGACAAATAAGAAATAATTAGTTGTTAGAAAAGAGATGGGAAGGAAAGATAGATTTGAGAATCATCGGTACAGAAATGATAATTAAATCCATATAAGCTGATGGGGTCACTGAGTGAAGTAAAATAGAGGGAAAGGAGAGGAGAGCCCAGGATAGAATACTGAGGAACCTCCACAATAAAACAGTGTGATCTGATCAAATAAAATTATGAAGCTACAAAAAGATGAGCAGTATAGATTCTATCATTACAATCCATAGCTATGCTCAGAACAAGATTCTTAAATTCTGTCATTCAAAAGTTTGTCTTGAAATTCAAATGTG
The DNA here is from genome assembly GCA_028646515.1 of Pseudochirops corinnae. Taxonomy (NCBI): domain Eukaryota; kingdom Metazoa; phylum Chordata; class Mammalia; order Diprotodontia; family Pseudocheiridae; genus Pseudochirops; species Pseudochirops corinnae. The sequence continues at coordinate 493,756,597 of CM053585.1, read as the reverse complement.
CCCTTTTTGGTTGAATCACTTTCACACTTTAACACTGGCATAATGGGAAAATGGAGAAGAACAGGGGGAGGGTTCATACACAGTATGGCCTTCAAAGATGCAAAAGTGAATCCATGTCCCTGATGCTTCAACTATATTCAGATTCATTTTGCCTTCTTTTGACCAGCACAGCTTGACATTCTCATGCTTTGGAAATAGAATTCTTTTAGATCCATCGGCATTTATAAATGATGATATGTTAGCTATGCATTTGTTTTCTGCTGATCAGTATTTTTTTTTTCTCTAGTGGATTTACAAATGCTAATGTGCATAGCATTTCTAAATTACTTCTAAAGCAATTGTGTGGCAAAATAAATATTAAGATGAACAGTCAAAATGAAATGATTGAATTCATTTGTTGACTCAAAAACCAGATAACTTAATGTTATGCCTGCATTGGTTCATGACATTTAAACTTGCTAAATTAATGAGGTTTTCCTACAATCTTTTAGCCATCACTAGTCCAGACATTAAGACATTGTGGATATTTATGATGTTTAGAATAAAGGGGATTTTCAGGATTTTTCAAGCTCATCTAGACATTGCATTTTTACATTAACATGTGTGGTCTTATGGTTCGGGTCAAGGTTCTTATGTTTGTACATTGATGTTTATATTTAGAATGGTTGAGAATGTTATATATTAGAATCATTAAACTTTCAAGCTAGAAGAGACACAGGAAATGACTCAGTTCAGCTCTTCCTCCATTATTCTAGAGAAGGACACTGAGGTTCAGAGAAATTAAGACATTAGTTCAAGGACACATAGCAAAAAGGAGAAGGGATATGGGACTTAAATAAGTGCTTTCCATTGCAGTATCACAGAATTTCAGAACTGAAATATACCTCAATGGTTATCTGGTCCAAAGTATGGTAAACAAATAATTTCCTCTACCATGGTCATGTATACTTTATTTGAAACTCCATGAAACTCTCAACCTCCTGAAAAATCTCTTCTAATTTTGGGTAGCTCTAATTTTCTGTAATTTTCTCCATTTCTTTAAAGCAAGCCTAAGTTTGTATCCTTACAACTTCTACCAATTGACTTTATATCTCCTCTCTGGGGAGAAGTTGTTACTGTTGTTTAGTTGTTACAGTTGAGTCTGATTCTTTGTGACCTAATTTGGGGGTTTCTTGGTAAAGATAGTGGAGTGGTTTGCCATTTCCTTCTGTATCTCATATAGCAGGGCTATAGGGCTAAATGACTGGCCCAGGTCACACAACTAGTAAGCAACTGAGGCCAGATTTGAACTCATGAAGAGTGAGTTCCTGACTCCAAGCTCAGCTCTATCAATTGTACCACTTAGGTCTATCCTTAGGGTAGAAGTAGAATAAGTCTAATGCTCTTTCCCCTTGAAATCCATTTAAGAATTTAAATACAATTATTTTATCTCCCCTAAAGTTTCTCATGTCCAGTTTAAACATCCTTAGATCCTACAACAAATTCTGGCATGGCATGGCCTCACTTCCCTTTAGCATCAAGGTGGCATTTCTCTGGACATTCTTCAACTCATCTATGCCAGGCTTGCCAAATACTCATATTTATCTACTCATATAAAGCCTGAAATCAACTAAAACCCACAAATGTTATTCAGAAAACCTGCTAGCTAATCATAACTATAATCCACTATCTATCCTGCCCATATTTCTCCATCATGTGGATCATAGATGATCTTGTGAAATGACATGTTAAATTTTAGGGAAACTAAATCTATCATATCTCTTCACCTACCAGTCAATTACTAAGGTACATTCAGAACTGGTTGATGGACTAGACCCAAAGAGTAGATACTAATGGCACTGCCATCTTAGAATGAGTTGTCCAATGGCACAATGGCATACACTTGAGGAATCTATACTATTTAAACTGCCTACCTACAATTTGGATAAAATTAGAAAATAAATAGAATGAGCATAAAACATAGAGAAAATTTAAAATTAGGTGGGATAGCTCTCATGTTTAATGACAATAAGAATTCAAAAGATATTGACAGGCTCAAACGCTGAACTCAATGTAATGAAATCAATTTGCTAAACATAAATAGAAAATTTCATGTTTGGATCAGATGTATCAGTTACACAAGTATAAGATTTGGGGCTCTTTTCCAGAAAAAAAAAAGTCTCAAAAATATCTAAGTGTTTTAGTGAACGGTAAGTTCTACATGAGTCAACAATGTGGCAAGGCAGCAAAGAAGATAAATGTAAACTTAGGGTCCATTCAGAGAGGCATAGTGTCTGCGATTAGTGAGGATACAGTTCTGCTGTGTCATACCTTCGTCAGAGCACGTTTGAAGTCATATGTTTAGTTCCCATTAGAATGTAAGCTTCTTAAAGCAAGAACTGTCCTTTGCATCTTTTTGTATCCTTAGTGCTTAGCACAGTGTTTGGCACTTAGTAGGTGCTTAATAAATATTTACTGATTGACTGATTTTCGCCACTGAATTTTAGGAAAAATATTGATAACCTGGAAACTATTCAAAGAAAGATAACAATGATTGTTGAGAACTTTGAAATCTTCTCATATGAGGATCAGTCGAAGCCACTAGAGATATTTAGCATGAGGAAGAGAAAATGATAACTGTTCAAATATCTAGAAAACTCTCAATATAGAAAAATTAAATTTGTATTGTTTGCTTCTAGAGGGTTGCACTAGATACAATGAATAAAAGTTACAAAGAGGCAACAATTATTACATTTGTTCTAATTGATCCCAGAGGGTAGGATTGATATAAGAGAAAACATTCATACAAATTGAATTATCCAAAAAGAAAATGGGCTACATCAAGAGATGGTAGGTTCATCCTCACTGGATGTCATCAAGCCAAGAGCTGTCAGATATATTGTCAAAAGTATTCTCTTTTAAGTATGGGTTAGACTATGTGATCTTTGAGGATGAAGTTTATTACATTCTATGAATGAGTATCCTTCTGAAATATGAACCTGATCTGGAATTCTTGCAGATTATGACAATGAAGGCCAAAATCTAATAGTATTTAAAGAGCTAAAAACATTTAGTGACAGAAATATTATCTCAGTACCAGCTTGGCAAAGTTCTGAAAAGGTTATCATCACAAAATTGTTTTATTTTTAAGCCCACAATAATTCACAAAGACTATTTTCAAGGTTTAGAGAAGCAATCTTCATTTATTACAAAATACTAGATTTGAATACTGATTGCTACCTGTAAGACCTTGTGCAAATTAAATCCTTTCTGGGACTCCAGTGTCCCCATATTTGAAATCAAAGAGTTGGATTAAATGACCTCTGAAGTCCCTTTTACCTCTAAATATTCTCTTGAGCTATAGACTAATCACAAAAACAAATCAAAGACATACAGAAAGGCTTGCCTAAATGACTGAGCATTCAAGACATGGAGAGGAAATGTGGGTATGTAAATGACTGGCATGAACTGAAGAAGGTCAGATTTGTCTGGGAAACCTTTCTGGCCTGGAAGTTAGTCTTTAGAAGAAGTGTTAAAAAGACCTGAAGCTACAATTTTTGACAAAGAAATAGTAGGGAGGAAATGACAGGGAAGAGAAATGAGTGACTCATTAGCAAAGGATCAAAATTCGAGGCAATGTAAAATTTTATTAAATATCTTAACCCCCTATTTAGGAATCATGGTAGAAAAATGGAAATGGAATTAATTTCACTGAAAAAAGGCACTAGATTTATTATCAGAAAAGTTCAACTGGAATCCCAACATCAATAATTAGATCCATGTGATTGGGACAAGTCTCTGGCCTTCCATGTCTTCATTTATAAAATGAGAAGATTGCATTAGAAGACCTCTGAGTTTGAAATCTATGATTCCTTTTATCTCTTGTTTGAAAGTTAATGAACATGTATTCCCTTATTCATATGAACCTCCCATTGTGTCTTTGACTTAGCACTCAAGTGTTTGTTCCCACAAAGATTAGATTTATAAAACTCTTAAAGTGGGGAGGGCATAGCGTTGATGACTGCTAGAGGAATGGGTCTCCTAAATACTACTTTACTCAGGACGTGAAAAAATAAAAGGATATCACTGCAAAACAAGATATTTATATGGTTTAACTTGCTTTGAGCAATTCAGTGTTCTGTGGAAACATTATCCTATAATCTTTATAGAGCATCTGAGGGAAGTTAACTTAGGCTAGGTAGTCTTACCACTTAGCTTCATTCTTAAGGTAAAGAGTTTGGTAAAGAGGCATAAGGCAACATATCCATATTCCTCATGGGGCTGAAAAAATATATAAAATTATGCAGGTGGAAGAGACATTACAATGATCTAATCCTAGTAAAAAAAAAAAATCTCATACTCACATGAAAAACCTGAAACTCAACCAAGAGTTGCCATATGAATTATATGTGCTCAACTCAATCACAGAGGGCAGAACAAAGGAAAAATGGGTGGAAAGTACAAAAAAGGGCAAAGGTAGGCGGGGTGTAAGGAAAAGCTTAATAGCAATTTTTACTCCTCCCGAATAGAATATACCACTTCAGAGTTCAAGAAAGCATCTTCTTACTGGGGTATTTGGGGGGTTATTGGGAGGGGGGAGGTTATCTACAAGATAAAGAAAAACTGTTATTTTTTTAAAATTTTTAAAAATATTTTTCCAATATTTTGTAGAGAGATACTCTTGTTCGGGTACAAACTGAATTAGATGACCCCTGGCATCCTTGCCCATGCTAGAATTTCATGGAAATTTGCTTAGGCTCACAATATGGTCATTGATGTCATAGATGAGATACTCTCAGGACTTAAGGAAGGTAGAGGAGAAGAATTTTAGTAGGTCTAATCAGATGTTCAGCAGACTCATATCTGCAACACAAGCATAAAAAAGATTAACTCCTAGTATGGCTGTGCAACAAGTCTAACTTTCAAGAGATTAGCACAGTAAGAGAGTATATGTAGACTGTAATACGTAATAATAATAATAATGATGATGATAATTAAAATCTAGTGTTTGTATAGAGTGCTTTGAAGAAGGAGAAGAGGAGGTGGGGGAGGAAGAGAAAGAGGAAAGGAAGAGAAAGAAGAGAAAGAAAATGAGGAAGAAAACAAGGAAAATAAGAATGACAGGGAAAACAAGGAGGAAGAAGAAGACCAGTAGGAGGAGATAGGGGAGGAGGACAAGGAGGAAGAGGAGGAGGAGGAGGAGAAACTAGAATTTCTATAGTGTCTTGAGGTTTGTGAAATGCTACATATGCTATCTCATGATACTTAGAAGAACTCTGGGATGTAGGTGCTAGTATTATATCCACTTAACAGATTAGGAAATTAATATTTAGCGAGGTAAGCAACTCTTCCAGAGTCACGCAACTATTAAGTGTCTAGAACAGAGTTTGAACTTGGATCTTCCTTACTCTGTAAATTTCACTTATTAGCAAATACCAAGGTCAAAAAAATAATCAGTTATGGTGCTTCACTGTGTCAGGATATTAAGAGGTCTATTCTCTCACTTATATCCTATAAATACTCAAGAAAAAGGCTCTGTGGCTATTCTCAATGCACCAGGAAAATCAATTAAACAAAGAATATAATTTCCCCAGTTGAATACATGAATATGAAATGCTGGCAGCTGGAACCTTCACCTATGAAATACCCCCAGCTATTCACTCCCACTCTGCAACTCAGCTGGACCACTCAAGTTACCATGTTAACAAGTAACAGGCTTGGGACTGGAAATCAAGTGTCCTGATTCACAACCCAGTGTTTATTTGTTTGGGTTCACCCCACACACACTAGTACACAAATCAGATAGAAATAGGAAAAATAAAAACTGAAACCTGACACTATCATTTCAACTTCTTTCTTCTCAATCCAAAATGACACTACTTATTGCACAAAGTAGAAGAGTTAAATTCAACGAAGCATTAAACATTCAATCTAAAGAAGTTGTCTCATCGTATGTGTTGTATGTTTTTAAAACTGAAATGTTTGAATGTTAAAAAAACACAAAACAGAAGTGTACAAGCTGTTTTAAATTATTTGATAATTGGTAACAGGGATTTGTTCTCACTTGTCCTAGAATTTGATATAAAAGATCACTTATTTAAAAAAAAAAAGGTTTAAGATGGATTCTAACATTAAAAAGGAGATTATGAGTAACATTCTTAAAATTAAAGCACACTAGTGCAAATAATTGTGTGACCTAGGTGGCTTGAGAAAACACTTTTTTTTTCCTTTAAATCAACTTCGTTTTCCTCAGGTAGTACAGACTTTTTGTTTTTCTAGTTAGAAATAACCAGGAACCAGAGTAGCAAATTCTATACAAAGAAGAACCTCATTAGCAACAGTGACACAACCTTTCATCACATATGCCACAAATAAACTTCAGGCTATGTGAATCCAATAGTAAGCTACACTAAAATAACGACTTGGGGTGAAGGATGAATCTACTCTGTGTGGATGTGGGGGGAGGGGCAGAGTGGGAGATGCCTAGCAGTAGAACACCAGGATTTATGCAGTAAAAAGTATACTTTAGTTGTCACATCTAGCACAACTTTGGAATTATGTTTAACATCAGTGTTTTAATGTGCCTGTTGCCCCAGTCCCCTAAAATTAGCTACTTCAAGCGGTTTTTTTGTTAATCTTTGCAAATCTGCTTGATATGAGGGGAAAACTTAAGTTGTTTTTAATTTGCATTTTTCTTAACATTAGTGATTTGGAGCAATGTTTTGTGTGGTCTTAATTTTATGATATTGTTATGAGAACTGTTCATTCATAGCCTTTGAATACTTTCCTAGCAGAAAGAAACATAGCAAACTCTCCAGTATCTTTGCCAAGAAAATCCCAAAAGAGGTCAGACATGACTTAAAACCACATAACAACAAAACCGCAACAACTATTACTGTTACTACTAGTAGTAGCAATTGCTACCACTACCACTACCACCACCACCACCACTACTACTACTACTACCACCACCACTACTACCCTATTGGCTTTTGGTTTTAGATAATTGTGTCAGTCCTCTGTCTTAGATATCTTATATTTATCACATACATTTGATATAAAGGTTTTCCTATCGATCAACAATTCCCCTTCTTATCTTATCTACTTTGGTTTTATGTGAAATATTTTCAATTGATATATAACAAAATTTATCAAGTTTTCGTTTTGTGATGTCTTTTATCACTCGTTTGCTGAAAAATTCTCTCTCCACTAGCTCCTTTCAGTTTCCTCCATTTTAATAATGTAATTTTTTTGTCAATATCCATTTTGTACTCAGTATAGTACACAATGTGCTAAATCTACTTTCCCAAACTCTTCCCCCAAGATTTCCTAAGAGTTATTATTAAATATATAGTCCTCCTTCTAAGTAATTTATTATTGAATCTACTGAATATGGAACAATCAACAGAAAGTTTTTTTATTCTCCTCTATCTATTTTCTCTTAATGATGTATTTTCTTTATTTTCATTTTTTGTTACCAGAACCAAATAGTTTTGCTGGTTTAAGTCTCACAGTATTAAACCTCATTTGTACATAATTTGTACTAATTCTTTTCTATTTTAATTGACATAGCACTAAATGTAAACATTAATTTAGATAGTATCATTGTATCGGTTCAACTATGAGCAATGAACATAGCTCCAAGTAATTGACTTTATTTCTTTAGAGAAATTTTTTAATCACATTTATATGAATTGAGTGATTCTTTGAAGATTGATCACCAGATATTTCACATGTTTCTTCACTCTTTAAAACGGAATTTCACAGTAGTGTTGAAGAATAAAACTAGAGGAGAAACAATCTTCAAATGCCATCCAGTCAAGACTCTTTATTTGTATAGAAAGAGTGAAAGAAATTATTATTTCTCTCTTATATTAATAACTAATTATTGAATTAGAACCAAGGATTCCTCTCTTTTCTATTTATTCACCCAGAAATTAACCAGTGTGGGAAATTTTTCCAAAAGACTTACCTAGCCAGGATGGCTGAGATCTAATCAAAGACATTAAAAGAAAATCTAAGTTTGGACTAAGAGGTGCATTTCCTGCTCATTCTGTTTCCTCAGACAAGTCTCAGAATGTTGAATCTCCCTTTGGTCACACAGGTGATATGGAAATTGCTAAGATTCTTCAACCAAGCTTTGGGGGATCCAGGTCATGTACCCCAACACCCTCATTTTAATATTCATTTCTCTCATTAATTGTTAACCAATCAGAGTTGACTGCCACTTTCAGGAACATCTAGTCTTCCAAGAGTATATAAACCATCATGAGAGGTCTTTGGTCTAAGAGAGAAAGAGAATCAAATGACCATTATTTTATTAATAAACATGCTGACATTACTATAAAATATAATAATACAATATATAATAATATAATAATATAATAATAATATATAATAAATAAAAATGATTAAGTTACCCAGAAATAATGTCTCTAGAACTTTTTAAATGTCACAAGAGAAAGTAAGACTCACAGAGTTTAAGTGATTTGCCCAAGATCAGATTTAGCATTATCAGAGATAAGCAGAGAAACTAGTTGCTATAACTCCAGACCCAGTGCTCTTTCCACTGTATTACAAATGCTGACAATTTTGTTATGATTATTTTTTATTCTGCCACATTACAGAAGATATGAATTGTCTCATTAGGTTTTGTTTTGGTTTTTTGGAGTTTTTTGATCTGCAGGGTTTTCTGAGTGCAATACCCTGTCATCCATAAATAAAGATGACGACATGCCCTCTTTTTCGATACTTACACCTTTTTTTTTTTCATATTGCTGTCGCTAGAATTTATAAAACTATGTCAAATAATGGTGATAAAAAGGAATGTCTTTGATTTCCTTTGGTATTTATTGGAAAAGTTTGCCATCTTTCCTTAGTGTAAATGAGGCTAGATTTTGATATTAAATTGTTTTTTGTTCTATTAAGAATTGGTCCTCTATTCCCACAATTCTTAGAGATTTTAGCAAAAAAAAAAAAAAGAATGTCATTCTGTCAAAAACTTTTTTCTGCATGTATATAAGTGTGTAGTTTAAGTTCTTACATTTCTAATATGACTGTTAGAAAATACAAAACTTGTGGCGATCTTTGAATCCCCAGTACTGCGTGTTGTTTCTTTTTTAAATTTTTGGATTTTGATTTATTTTTCTCTATCTCTTCTTTTGGACCATGTTAGCTAAATATCTATTTAGAATATCAGTTTTTTCCAAGGGTCCAACTTTTAGATTTATTGATCATTTCTGTAGCGTTTTTTTTCTACTTTTTTTCCTTTCCTTTTCAATATTTCTCCTCATTTGGTACTTGGTTATGTATTGATAATATAGTTTTAAAATTGCATTTTCAATTAATTTAACTAATTGTTTTTTTTTTCTTAAATACAGAAATAAATTTATTATCATTTTCTGTAAGCTGAATAGATGTATCCTAAAAATTTTGGCCTGTTGCGTATTTGTTATTCTTCTATTTTGTACAATTATTCCTATTTCTCCCATAATATAGTGACAAAGTCATTCAGGATGTTATTATTAGATCTCTAAGTTTATCTTTTACTCTAACTATCTGTATTAATTACTTTTTATGACATAATAAGTAAAGCATGTGTTTAAAATTTCTGTCTTTGATACATTTACAATTTCTCTAATCCATATCATATGGTCTCCTTTTATAAAGCTAACACATGGTTCTGAGATTTATGCAAATTATTTAATATTATCATTCAGAAGAAACTATGAACATTTTATAGATAAGTTTCTGAAGGTATGTGGAGTTTTGCACTTTCTTTTCTATTTATTTTTGTCTGTATCTAACTTCCAAAAATATCCATTCTTCCTATAATTATTATATGCCTTTATTCTGAAAATTCCCTTACCTTGTTCTTTACTCAATACGCTGTGTACAATACTCAGCCAGAGAACTACAGAACTGAAAGGCATAGGAAACAAAGCCAAAGTGTATGGTGCTCCACTTGGCCTGAGCGAAAAGGGGATTGAAATTCAATTGACCCAGTTTGGTTCCTCTGGAAGTCACTTAGGGTAGATACCTAAGCTGGTAAAACACAAATTCTTCAGTGTGGAAGGGGGCTGAGATAGATTTGAAGTAAAAACTTAAGGGTACTATTATCATAGAGGAAGACTTTAGAAAGTAAGGAATGGGGCGAGTGGGCCATGGGGGGATCTGACAATACCAAGATTTCAAAAAGGATAAAATTCAATTAAAGACCTTGAATATAATCAGATAAAACAACAATGGAGATATTAAGAACAAAAGGGAATATGGCTTCCAGATAAATTAGTTTTTGAGGATGTTTTAACTCTGGTCTTCTTGACTCCAGGTCCAGCACTCTATTGGCTACACTATCAACTAGTAATGTAAGCAAACAGTAATACAAACCAATCCCCCAAAGTTACCTCCAGGGGAGGGGAACCTGAAGGCTCAAGGCCACATGTAATCCTCTAGGTCCTCACGTTGGGCCCTTTGACTGAATCCAAACTTCACACAACAAATCCCTTTATCAATTTATTATTGTTATTTTTTATTTATTAAGTATGTTTACTTATTTATTAAGGGGGTTTGTTTTGGGAAGTTTGGATTCAATCAAAAGGCCACATTTGAGGACCTTGAGGGTCACATGTGGCCTATAGACACAGGTTCCATCTCTGCCCTAGACTTTTCATCTAGCTTTTAACATAAGCTTAAAACTGTACCAAGACTTTGATGACAACCTACGTGTTTACTCTGAGTTTGCATGTGTACGTGAAAGAGGGGTAGGGAAGGAGTAGCAGAGATAATATTGTCCTGATAAAATTGTCCTTAACTTAATTACATACCATGAGTAGAGCAGACTCTCTGACTGCTTTTCCAGGGACTACAAATGTTGGAAAGATGACGGTAGTCATTCTTGAATCTAACGTAGTATAGGGGAAAGATTATTGAACCTGAGACCAGGACCCAGGAGGCCTGAATTTAAATACTACGGCAAACATTGAGTAGCTGTCTGATGAAGTCCCAGTTTCTACATCTGTAAAATGGGGATTATAGTATGTGCTACTGATTAAAATGCAAAATATCCTATTATAGTCTTCTTAGAGGCCCCATTTATCTAAAAGTCTTAAAATAGCATATTTTTTTCAGGTGGGTCATACAGATATCTTAATAATTAAATTATTTATATGCATATAGGTGCACATAAATCTTTTTCAAATAACTTTCTTGTTTCTCTTTTTTTTTACCGTCTTTACAACAGTCATAAGGCATAAAGTAGAAAAGTCATCATTGCATGTTAATTGACATGGAGAATGATATATCAACACACAAAGTATGGGAGTTTCATACTGAACTCAGTCATGGAGTTACAAACTGAGATGAGCTTCTTTTCAAAGTCACTTAAAAGGGAGCTTCATACTTGCTAAGCCTGGTGAAAATTAAGCAGAAAAGCCCTGTGGAAAGACAGATGGTCTGACTCAATGTAGCTTTGCTGGGTAAATAAATGGAACAGGATTATTTATCATTGTAGGAGCTCTTAGTTCCCCACAAAAACGATAACCAAGGAATAAATCTTTGTCCTGAAGTTGGCAGTCTTGCAATCCTCATTTCTGAAATGGGAACTTTTATTTTTTTTTTTTAATTTTAAGAATTATGCCAAGGAATGAAAGACAAAGCAAATACATCCTTGTATTTTTGAGATGAATGTCACAGTGCCATGGAGGCATCCCTAGAAGCCAGATCCATATGAAGTAAATGATGTTACTTTTGATCCAATTAAAAATGAACATCTATTCTTTCTGCCTTTGAGGTCTCTATTTCTTTTATCCTCCCCGACACCCTCAACTCTCCATATAAACCCTGAGGTGGTATTCAAAGTGTGCTTAATAACATATTGTTAGCATGGCCACTTCTCTGGATTGGAAATGTATTATTAGTCTTACTTGTATCTGGGCCATCACCAGAGAGAAAAAGAAGAGGCTGAATAGGTAGGATCCTAGCTCTAGCTGTGACTCACAAGGCAAATATTCTGCCTCCTAGAAGGAAGAAAAGGATGGACAGAAGGAGGGAGGAAAGGAAGGAGAGAGAGAAGCAAAGAAGATGAGAGGAAAGCCTAAAATGATAACAACTGCATGAATAAACAAAGAAGTACTCATTAAACAATTACTATATGGCATATCCTATGATGAGTCCTGGGTATACAAAACAATTAACAGGATAATCTCTGCTCTCAAGGAATTTCCATTCCAATGGAAAGATATAACATAAAGGGGAACAGAAAAGTAGGGCAGAGAATAGTTTGGAAATGATAAGAAAATAAAATGGAAGTCTGGTTATGGGAAAGATTATGTGAAACATTACCTATCAAAGTCCCAGGGCAAGATCCATTGGAAGAGGGAACAGAGAATGACAACTTCAGGTTTACAAATTTCAAGAAATAAACTAACTCCCTCACTGTGACTACAGAAGTCAACTTACCCATCTTGGCCTCTGAACAGAATTGCTCTAAAATTGCCCTTTTTTCTGTGTTTTTTATTTGTTTGTTTTTAATTGAGACTATTTATCTGTGTTCTAGCATTAAGGGCAACTAAGTGGTGCAGTGTTTAGAGTACTAAGTGTGGAGTCAGAAAGACTTATCTTGGAGTGGCTAGGTGGCACAGTGAATGGAGCACCAGCCCTGGAGTCAGGAGGATCTGAGTTCAAATCCAGCCTCAGACACTTAACACAAAAACTAGCTGTGTGACCTTGGACAAGTCACTTAACCCCAATTGCCCTACCTTTTCCCCTTCAAAAAGCAAATAAATAAATAATTTAATTAAATATTAAAAAAAAGAAAGACTTGTCTTCCCGATTGAAATCCAGCCTCAGACACTTCATAACTGTGTGGCCCTGGCAAGTCACTTAATCTCTATTGTCTCAGTTTCCTCATCTGTAAAATGCGCTAGAGAAGAAGTTGATAAACCACTTCAGTATCTTTGTCAAGAAAACTCCCAATGGGATCATGAAGAGTCGGACACAACCAAAAGGATCAAACATTAATTGGAGCATTTGTCTTTTTAAAATAAAAATCTCCTCTAACACTGCCACCACCTTGGTACAAGTCTTCATCTGCTCATATCATAAATATTTTAAAAGCCTTCTGTTTAGTCTCTAGTATCAACTGCAATCTTCCCTTCAAGAAGCTAGAAAAGTGATTCAGTAAACTTCAGTGACTCCCTATCACCAACAGAATGAAATATAAAAGCTTCCCATTTTCAAAACCAATCATAAGATAGCTCCATTTTACCTTCCCAGTTTTCTTAAACCTTCCACCCCACCATGCAGTCTTTGATTCAATGGCACTGTCCTCCTTGATGTTCTTTCATAATCCATCACTGTAATGGTAGTGGGATTTGAAGATCTTCCATGTCCCTTGTATTGGCAATCAAACAGGTACTTAGCACCTTGTTCCAAGTTTATGATTGCATCAAGTATTAAGGTCCAGAACTTGTGAATCCCACAGTGGGAGGAAGTTGCTGATGTAACAGGAAGGGGCAGAACAGGGAGGAGCTAATACCATAATACAAGCTAGAGAACCATAATTGCTGAAAGAGAGACAGAGAGACAGAGAGACAGAGAGACAGAGAGAAAGACAGAGAGAGAGAGAGAGAGAGAGAGAGAGAGAGAGAGAAAGAGAGAGAACTGCTAGGATCGTGAGAACTTCTGAGAACTGATACAAATTGAGAACTGCTGGGAGCCAGAACTTCTAAGAGCCAGTGAAAACCTCTGAGAGCCAGCCAGAACTGCCAGGAGCCAGAACTACTGGGAGCAGTGTGGAGGCTAAGCAGCTATTGTGAGTGAGGAGAGGAAGATCCTTGAGGGAGCCTGTTTTATTTTGAAAGCCTAGAGAATGTGGGTGCTCACTACATTTACTATGTGTACCAACTTTGTGGCTACTGTAATGACTTTGATTTTCTGGTTTTTGGACTCAGTTTTCTGGTATTTGAATAAATGCCTTGATTGTTCTCCATGTGGAGAGCCTGTTACATTTTGTGATTAATGACTAACAGCATATTCATAGCTGCTGTAGGCACTGTGAATATCGCATTGCTGGTATAATCACACAACTCTATGAATTCTCACTGGTTGTTTGAAAAGCTTCCCCTCCTCATCTCCATCTCTGGGCTTCCTTTAAGTCTCAGCTACCATCTAACCTTCTAATTTCTTTTGCATTTCCTTCTTTCCAGTTAATGACTACCTCTCCAAATTATCTCCAAATTATCTTGCTTATGTCTTGTGTGTAGATTTGTATGATGTCTCATTCACCCAAAAGTGAATGCCTTGAGGGTAGAACTTTGCATTTTTTTTCATCCTTTGAACTTAGTAGGTGCTTAAATGCTCGTTTACTTATTGATTTAAATAATCTTAGGAACTGAGAGTTAGAAGAGAATTTATGGTCTAAACTCTTCATTTTATAGAAAGGAAAAGTGGGCTTAAGGAAGAAGTAAAATATCTTCCTTAGGCTCACATAGTTAACAAATAGAAGAAATGAAATTCAGCTTCCTTTGTTATGTCTTCAGATCCACTGTCCCCTGAATCATCACACAAACTTTTAATGAAAGTCTCAATTCCAACTTTTAAACATGCATTTTATATCCATTTCACACCAATTCCATACAGACTACAACAAAAAGGTTAAAAAAAAAACCTATACAATTCAACTGCACACATAGGTGTTGTATGATGAAACAGTTTTCTCCTTTAAAATATGGTTACTGAAAATTCAACAGAGATTATAGAAAACTATCTTCTTAAGAACCTACAGGAGCAGTGGAGAGCCTACTGTTTTAACAAAGAGATCAAAATTTAATTCCTAAAAATGCAAAATGTTGCCAAGTCTTCCAGCTATAGCTTATCAAAGCATTTAGAGATTTCCAATTCACACTTTCATCTTCTTGCCAAACTTATGTATATACATAAGGACTAGAACAGCACCACTTTTTCCATTTTCCAAAGACACCTTTAAGTAACATAAATGCTGCTAACTTTGAGATACATTTTTTTTTCCCCCATCTAGCTATTGGTGGACAGGATTGAGCTTGTGCTTCCCAAATCATTGTTTTAAATATATATTTTACAACATCGCTTAAGGTTAAAAAAAAAACTACATAATAAAAATAAAATAAAACACCTCTAGAACTCTCATTTCTGACTTTTGGCACCATTTGCTAGATGAAACTTACAGAGACTTTATATGGTGAGTTGACATGGGGCAATTTTTTTTTTTTCCAAATGTTTGTACAGAACTAGAAGGCAGACTAGAAGACTGTTGTTTGAGAGTCACTGTTGACAGGTCTAGCAGCTTCCAATTCTACCCAGTGGTATGGAATTACCACTATTAGAGATTAATTCTTTTTGATTAAGGCCAGAGATTCACTTGTAAAACTCCCCTGCAGCAAAATAGCTTATTAGTCCATGATAATAAAGCTCAGTGTGTAATAGTTTATGAAAACTAAGCAAACCTGTCATTTTAGAAGACTATAAAGTAATAAAGATTGACCAGTCTTTGATGTGATGGGGAGGAGATAACAAAGGGAATAGATCTGGAATATGGGATGTTTTATAGGAATGACAGACTTGGGTCAGTCAAGTCAGTGACGGGCTCTTAAGTAGCTAGGTGGCACGGTGGATAGAATGTTGGACTTGGAGTCAGGAAAAACTGAGTTTAAGTCCTTCTTCTGACATTTGTGGGCAAAGCACTTAACCTCTCTAAGCCTCAGTTTCCTATGTATAAAATGGAGACAATAATAGTACCTATTTCCCAGGATTGTTGTAAGCATAAATGAGAGGGTGTATATAAATGATTTTGCAGTCCCAGACAACTTAGGAGGTTGACAGGAGAGATCTGTCATAGTTCTTTTAAATATGCACATGGTCTTTACTATAGTTGCAAAGAAAAGAAGATCCTTTAAAAAGTGTCTACTTCCAGATCCAATCTAGTTCCCTCTACCAGTCCCAGGTACTCTCATTTCAAACACAGCATTCTTGCAACTGCATCACACTATAGATCCTGTAATTGCATAGTTTTAACAAAATATCCTATCAACAGCCAGTTCAAATGAAAATGTGTTTAAGCACCGCTAAACCCAGAGTAATTGTAACTACATAGTGTTGAATCAATCTAAAGACTTAAGCTAAATAGATAAACAAACCCAAGTAAAATCAAGTAGAGAGCTGCTGTTTTATCTATTTAAAAAAAAAGATTTGAAAGATTATATAATTGTTTCCCTCAACTTCTTTAGAGTTCACTAAATAGAAGAAAGCTAGTTAGTTGCATTAGAATTAGCTTTCCAGGAAATCAAGATGGTAGAGTAGGAAAAACCCTCATCTGAGCTCTCCCAAGATTCCCCTGCAAACATCTTTCTAATAATGCCTCAAATCAAATTCTGGATTGGTAGAGTCAACAAAAGATCAGAGCAATACATCCTTTCAGTCCCAGACAACTTAGGAGGTTGACAGGAGAGATCTGTGACACCCACGTGAGGGCTGCTTCAATGCCCATGTGGATGAAACACCAGTGGTGAGACTAGCTGGTAGTAACAGAAGCAGCAACAGCTTCGGGAGCTTTCAAGCTAGAGATAGTAAGGGGACCTGGAAAGTGGTCGGGAAGAGGTTATAGGGACCCCTGTGCTGGTACTGGATATTAAAAAAAAAAACAAAAAAACAGATGGAGTTTGTCAACTCCATTGCCTCTATCTACTTCTGGGTCATAGTTCAAGGACAGAGAGGGTCATTTTTAGTCAAGAAGAAGTAAGAACCATCAGGAGTAATATCTTTTTGGTCACAGCAGGGGTTTTGAAAAACAGTATCACTTCCAGTCCTAAGGGATCAAGGACCCTGAGAAGCAGTACTGATCCTAATGCCAAGGGATCAGTGGCCTTTCTAAGGATTCATGCACAGATCAGGAAAGCAGAGACCACACCTCACTCACATCTTAATTGGATGGAAGAGTTAAAAATACAGACACACACACACACACAATTGTTGATACAAACCTATTTTGCCCACAAGACGAGTAGAAATGAAAAGGTAAAAAGGAAAGGGAGGGGTGGATAAAAAAGGAGTGCAGATAAAAGAAAGTCATGGTGAAAACCGAACAGAATTCGGGGGAGTGACAGGATAAAGAGAGAAAAGGATAAACAAAAGAAAATAGGATAGAAGGAAATGCACTGTTATTAATCATAACTGAACTTTAATGGGATGAGTTCACCTCTAAAATGTAAGTAGATAACAGAATGCATTAGAAACCAGAGTCCAACAATATATTTTTTAAAAGAAACACATTTGAAACAGTAAGACACACACAAAGTTAAAAAAAAAAAATGCAAAGGAGGCACCTGGAGCAGAATCTATTAAACTTCAGCTGAAGTAAAAAAAAAAAAAAAAAAAAGCAAGGGTAGCAATCATGAATGCAGACAAATCAAATACAAACAGAGACCAAATGGAAAAAGAAATAATGAAGCTACATCTTACTAAAAGGCACCATAGACAATAAAATAATATCAATATCTAACATTTTTGTACCAAATGGAATGGCATCCAAATTCTTAAAGGAAAAAATTAAGTTAATCACAGGAAGAAAAAAAAACAGTAAAACTACACAAGTGTGGGACTGACATATTGCCTTCTCAGAGTTAGAAAAATCCTACCATAAAATAAATAAGAAGCTAATGAGGTGAATAGAATCTTAGAAAAATTAGATATGACACATTTCTGTAAAAAAACTTAATGGGCATAGAAATGAGTACACTTTCACAAAAATTGATAATGTATAAGCCTCAAAACCAAATACTGAAAAGCAGAAATATTAAATGTACTTGTTTCAGACCCTAGTGCCATAAAAATTACACTTAATAAGATACTATGGAAGTACAGAAAAAAATAATTGGAAACTAAATAATATAGTCCTAAAGAATGAGTGGGTCAAAGAACAAATCATAGAAACAATCGATATTGTTTTTAATAGAATGAAAGCAATGAGACAACATTCTAAAATTTTAGTTATGTGTCAAAATCATGGATCTTCTCTTTCTTTTATTGATTTAAGTGCTTAGAGATATAAAACTTCACCTAAGTACTAGTATCTCTAAACACATCAATGAAAGAAAGAATAGATGATTAATTTTGGCATACGACTAAAAGAAACCATTATTCATAGATATATGTGTGCATATACAATATATCATTATAGATAATGTACATATCACTATACATAATATATAATAATGTATTATATATGATTATCTATCTATATGTATATGTATGTGTGTATGTATGTATGTGTATATATATTTACATATATTTTTTTTTTATATATGTGTGTATGTATGTGTCTTTGAATGGGTGTTAGTACAGACTAAGAAAAGGAAACAGTGATGACAAAGAACAAGAAATGCTTATAAGATTACTTTCACTTCCTTTTTGGACAGGATTATGAATGGTGCTGATTAAATTTGCCTAGATTTTACCAAACTATTTTACAAACTCCTCTGTGTGTGAATTGGAAAGCTGTGAGTTGGATAACAGAAAAAAAAATGAGTTGATTCAGAGTTAATGGAATGGCTAGATTTAAAAAAAAAAAGTTATTAAAGTTTCGATTATAATTTGAAAAGTAAGACCCAGTGGAGATCATCTGGCCTTTCACCCTGTGGTTTTGAGAGCTTTAACAATGACTTAGGTAAAAGAACAGATGATATACCTAATGAAAGTTTCATGAAAAACAAGGAGGGAAACTTAACATACTTCATGACAGAGTCAGGATGTCAAGAAGAAGGGGGAACTATCAGGAGTAATATCTTTTTGGTCACAAGGGATCAGGGATTTTGAAAAACAGTATCACTTCCAGTCCTAAGGGATCAGGGACCCTGATAAGCAGTACTGATCCTAATGCCAAGGGATCAGTGGCCTTGCTAAGGATCCATGTGCAGATCAAGAAAGCAGAGACCACACCTCACTCACATCTTAATTGGATCAAAGAGTGAAAAATACACACACACACACACACACACACACACACACACACGCGCGCACGCGTGTGCACTCACTTAATAATATAAACCTTTTTTACCTACAGAGGGAGTAGAAATGGAAGGGCATAAGAGAAAGGGTGGGGGAGATAAAAAGGACAGGTAAAAGAAAGTCATGGTGAGAACCAAACAGAATTCAGGGGAGTAACAGGATAAAGAGAGGAAAGGACAAACAGAAGAAAACAGAATACACTCTTTACTCCTAGTTCAGTCCTCTGAGTCAAAAACAAACAAGTCTAAAACTTAATATCTCTTCCAGGTAACAGATTTACCAACAATTAAAGAGATCTCCTATGACCCACAACTCCCCTCACAAATGAACACTCAATGAGTCTGCTCTTCTTCAGGCTAAACATCACTACTTCCTTCAGTTTGTCTTTACATGGAATGAACTTGAGGCCCTTTATTTTGTTGTTCTCTTCTGTATACTCTCCAGTTTGTTCTTTCTATAAGGCTGTGACCTAACATGAAAAAAAACATATTTTGGAAGTTATCCAACAAGGGTTGATTTCATACAGATATCATGTCCTTATTCCTTAAAACTAGTCTTTGAATAATATAATCTAAGATCACATTAAATTTCTTAGCTTCTTTATTTTATGTTGAATCATAATGATTTTGAAATGCCCTAAAACTTATCTTTTTTTAGTTCTTAAGAATGTCTTCATATGGGTGGGTCATTTTACTTCATAATGAGCAGCCTGTTTCCTTCCATTCCCTTACTTCTCTGTGATGTCAACTCCTGATTAACCTTTCTTTGTCCTGTTCTTTTGCCATCCTGAAGGCATTTTCCCTTGCAAAGAAAACAGAAACTTAATGTGAATTGAGTAGTTTTGTGTTCTCTCTGTCATCAGTTATCATTGCCAATCTAATCCTTTGACTCTTCTTTTCCCTAGTATATAACTTTAAAAATCCATTTTTTTTTTTAAATCATGGTTTTCCTTGCTAGGTCATCTCTTTGTGAGCTCTACACCTCCTTCATAGTTTTCTTACAGTACAAAATTGTGCTTGTGTATCTATTCTGTCTTCCAGATCCTATCTTAGACCTTTACTAAGCATCTTTTAAAAATCTCAAGGTTAGAGGGAGTCAAGATGGTGGCACTGAAGCAGGAGAACTCCGGGAGCTCTCCCCATAACCACCTAAAATACCTATAAAATATGACTGTAAACAAATTTTAGAGCTCCAGAACTCACAAAAAGACAGCACAAGGCTCCTGCTGAAGGCAGCCCTGCAGGTGGATGTGAAGGGGTCCATCACAGTGTGCTGGGAGCAGAGACCAGCCCTGCATGAACCTGGGGCTTTAGCCTCAGGGTGGCCAAGACAAGCTATGGCTGGAGCTTTCAGGAGAGTGGATCACTGGCAGCTGTGGCAGTGATATTGAGAAGTGGGAGAGGAATAGAATGAGAGGAGACAGGAAGGGACAGAATGGGGTTAATCATCTCATATAGAAGAGGCAAGGGATAATTCTTACAATAGAGGGAAAGAACAGGAAGGCAAAAGGGAATGGATCAACATTACTCTCATTGAATTTGGCTTAGGGAAAGAATGACATACACTCTAAATTGGGTATCTTGGCCTACAGGAGAGTAGGGGGGAAGGGGATGAGAGGGAAGATGATGGAGGGGAAGGCAGGTTGCAGGGGAGGGTTGTTAGAAGCACATACTTCTGTAAAGGGACAGGAACAAAGTAGAGAATAGAACAAGTGGAGGACAGTATAGGAAGGAGGGAAATATAGTCAGTCTTTCACAATATGTCCATCGTGGAGATGTTCTGCATAACTACACATGTATGGCCTATATTGAATTGTTTGTCTTTCCAGTGGGGGTGGGTGATGAGGGAGGAAGGGAAAAAATCTAGAATCTAAAGTTCTAAAATCAAATGTTAAATATATATATATATATAATTGTTATTATTATTATTTACATGCAACTGGATAATAAGATATACAGGCACTGGGGTAGGGAGATCCATCTTGCCCTACTGGAAAGTCAGAGGGGTGATAGAGGAGGACATAGGAGAGAACAGATTGGGGGAGGGGATATATACAGTGGGAGTACTGTTTTGGAGTGGTGGGTAGGGGAAAGATGGGGAGAAAATTTGTAACTCAAAAGCTTATGGAAATGAATGATGTAAACTAAAAATAAACAAAAGTTAATATTAAAAAATCTCAAGGTTAGTTTCCTATGTAATCACATATAATTCCCATTAAAGGCAAGCAAAATTATACTTAGCTCCTTGTTTCAGTTATTCAAGTGTCTTTGAGCCTCATTTATGAGTATATCAAGTCTTTGTTAGAAGAAGAACCTGTGAAGCCCACAGTAGGAGGAAATTGTCAAAGACCAAAACAGGAAGCAGTAAGAGGAAGGGTGGAACAGGAAGAAGCAGAGGAAATAAAAGTTTGAGCAGGAGCTGGGATTGAGCAGAACTGGAAGGAAGGATGCCTATGGTGCTGGCACTCTGTCTCTCCATTCTGTCTGTATTGATATTACTTTGTCAGACCTATCTGCTAACAGAGGATGTTGCTGTGGTTATAAGAAGCCCTGGGACCTTACTGCTGGTTCAGAAGCCCCGAAAGAGGTCTTTTCTGCTATCTGTTTACAGAAGTCCTGAAGGAGAGTTTTGCTGATTTTTTCAGATGTCCCAGGACTTTACTGATGATTTGTGTTAATTTCTCAGACAGAGGCTCTGTCTGTTGGTCCATGCATATTTCACAGAACAAAAGTGAATTGATGATAGTGCCAACAATGTATGTGAATATTGTTGTAACTCTGCTAAGCTTGATGTGTAAAGCCGGACCAAGAGTTGGGAGGTGCCTACCTGTGAATTCAAATGATAGTTGGGTGAATTTAGGCAAGAGCTGGGAGTATGGAGGAGGAACTATGGAGTTTAGGAGTCAGTCTCAAGTAAAGATGAAAAGACCTCTACTTGGGTACTTAGTGCTGGCTGATGAGATTAAGACAATGAGACCTAGGGGTGGGAAACCTTTGTACTTTATACTTTGTACTCCTTAAGGATGATTATTCCTATAGGATGATTGAGTTAAGGATGATTGGAAGACAGTCCCCAAATAAGATGAAAGAAGACTTTCTGGCTGACAAGGAGATGTGACCTAGGGATGTGAGACTTTCTTACTTTGTACTTTATACCCCTTAAGGATGATTGCTCCTTAAGGATGACTGAGTTAAGGACTTACTGAATGATATCTTTTGTTTAAGACTATGTGGCCACTTTAGTAATAAGTTGTTATGTCCTTGTGAATGTTGTACTTTGGTTTCTGTGAATGTTTTGCTGTTGAAGAAACTGAGAGTTCACTATACTAAGTGATAAGAAGCTTAAAGTTATTCACATCACCCGTCCTCAGGAGAGCTGCTTGTGCTTGCCTTTACAACCATCCACCCAATGCAATTGTTTCTTTCTTTATCTTCATAATATCATCCTTAAGCCATATTGTTATCCATCTGATAAGAGCTGACTTCCTTGTGGAATTATTTTACCTAGACTTCTTGTGAAACACAATACTTCCTTCATAATCTTAACTTTATTGCTAACCAGATGAACAAGGCACCATTCTCCACCCTTGATTGCTTTGCCCCTTATGCCTTCCGCTTCAAACATGACATCTGGTGTGTACTTTGGGTCAGTCTCTACCATCTACTTTCTCTGCCCCTATTCATATGCAACTGAACATGTTGGAGAAAGTCATGAAAGCAAGCTACTAGGTTACCCTAAAGCAGTGGTTCTTAACATTCCTAATGCCATAATCCTTTAATACTGGTATGTGGGCGTATCTGCATGTGGGCAGACCTGCCTGGTGATGGATAGAGGAGTGGTGTCTCTGTTCCTAAGACCACTGGAAATATGTGTATTCCAGTGGTCTTAGGTGACCCCTCTGAAAGGGTCATTTGACCCCCAAAGGGGGTGCAACCCACAGGTTGAGAACTGCTGCTCTAGAGATGAATATGATCCAATCACAGCTGGGACATGGATGTTCTATTGTCCAATAATCCTTTTATTCATTTCTGAAAGAATAGCACACTTTCCGCATTAGCCATTCCAAATAGTCACTCATCTCAATCCTTCAACTTCCTCTCCTTACAGATAACTTTGCTTCCTATTTTACTGAGGTAATTAAGGTCTCTGTCATGAGCTCTTTCATCTTCCCTCTTCTACACATCAAAAATTCCTTTAAATATGTTCATCTGTTTTCTCCTCCTTCCTTCCATTATCAGAATATGCTTATGACTATTGCTTTGCCAGGGTTAAGACCTGAACTTGTAGCTTTGCTCCTGTCCTTTTCCATTTTATTTTAGAATTTGCTGCATTATCTCTCTTTGTTCACGTTTTGTCTTTCCAACCCTTTCTCACCTACAACTCAGTTATGTGATTCAATAAACATTTATTAAGTACACTCTATATGACAAAGACTGTGCCCAGTGGACGAGGTATAGAAATAAAAGTTAAGAACAGTCTTTGCCCTGTTCAGTCTTTCCCTGACTACTAACCATGTGTACAGGTCTCTCCATGGCCCTGTCATGCCCTCAAACCATCATTTGATACCATCGTTCCTTCTTACCACCAACATGTTTTCTTCCTATTAATTCTGCCTGATTTTTCTCCCCACACACTCATTCCTCAACCATGTTTAGTTTAGCTTTTGACCCCACTACTCAATTGAAACTGCTGTCTCAAAGATTGCCAAATTATCTCAATTTCTAAAATATATTATTTTTTCCCCTCAGTCCTCATCTATATTAAATTTTTTTTTTTTTTTGCTTTCAACACTATTGATCAGCTCCCAGAATTCTCTTCTCCTTTGGCTTCCATGACATTATTTGCTACTAGTTTTGCTATTTTAAAACTTCTGAATCTCCTTTACTGGATAATCATCAATTTTCCAATCCTTAAGTTAGTACATCCTAGCCCTTCTTCTTTTCCCTTTTTATGGTCCTTCATTTTAGTAAGTCATCTGTTCTCATGGATTCAATTCTCATTTCTATGAATAGGGGATAGGAACTGGACCTGTCACTACATTATAATAGGAAACTCCTGAATGAGTCACTCTTTCTATCAATACAGGTAGGCACCTTCTTTGTAACTTATAGCCTTAGAGAGTTAGTGGGAGCAATGAGAAGTGACTTGTACAAGGATCATAAAGCCACAGTGTGCCATAGTAGGGACTTTTACCCAGGTCTTCCAGGCTTCAGGACTAGCTCTCTATTAATTATGCTATATAGTCATTATCTATACATAAACATACACACATATACATATTACATACATATGTATATATTTATGTGCATGTATGTGTGTATATACATATAAATGTAACTCTCTATGTATTTCATATTTAACCATTTATTTACATGTTATCTTCCCTATTAGAATAACATAATGCTTGCCACATAGTAAGCATTCAATTAATGTTTATTAACTGACAGATGGATTCCCCCTGCTCCTCCCCAGGAGTTACCTATACTGAAGAAATCACAGAAATCTGGAAAAAAAAAATCCCCAGATTCTCACATAGTTCCTTGAATATAATAAATGTATAATAAATATTTTCCAAATGAATGAATAAATGAATAAAAACATAGATTGACATGTAATACTTTTCGGATAAGTCCATTTACCATCTTCATTTTCTTTCTGATTAAAGTAGAATTTAACATTTTTCCAACTGATCATGAAAAATGGTCAGATAAAAACACATTAGGAGGAACAATATTTGCAACCTTTTCTATTTCTGCCAGGTTGTTCTTTCCCCACTGACTTTAAGTAGTCTTTAAGACCATATAACTTGGTCTAGCCTTAGGTTGATGGGCAATCTTGGAACTATGAAGACCTTCAATGTACCACCAATCCACAGTTGTATAGAATGAACTAGAAGTCTTGCTCTTCTTCCAGTGGATTAGTTTTCACTTCTTTTTGATGTTGGGGGAAAAAAAAAACTTCTTTAATAAACTTTCTGAATAGAAGGAAAATTGATTTTAAGAGTCTAAAATGTAGTGCTCAAAGCTGACTTAGAAAAGAAAATTAAATCTATGCTTTCTGTGAGTAAGAAAAGTTACATTGAACATTGATTCCCCAGAAGTCTCCCAAGCTCAGTTTTCAAGGACCAGAAAATTTTTCAGCCTGAGAATTCTCAGTGAACTTAGATTTTTTAAAAGACATAGTGGAGATCAAAGCAAAGGCAGACAATCAAGGATGAATAATACAAAATATGACATGGTTCTTCAAGAGCAGCCGAAATATTAAAGCAGAAAATGGGCTGAATTGGGCAATGAATAGCAACTAAATGAAACAAAATGATTTTTTTTTAAATTCTATAATAGAGCTACAAGAATGATTAAAGAAGAAATAGCGATGCTGTTTGGGGTAGATGAGATGATAATCATAGTGCCTGGAACATAGTAGATATTTCATAAATGTATATTAACTGGCCTGACGATGTGACTGGAAATCATGCCAAACCAAAATCATTTCAAGAAACTGAGATATTTAGCCTGACAAAGCATTGGCTGCTGTGTGTAAAATTCTCTGTATTTGGAATCAGAACATCTTAGTTAAATTCTCATTCATCCTGCTGTCTGGCAGAGAAACAGCAGGAGCTATTTATTATGCTCTTAAAAATCTACATCTCCTATAAAACAGAGGTAAGGCATACACATAGTAGGTCCTAATAATTATCTATATTTGATGTTGATGGTAGTGGCATAGGAAATTGGATATATGAGTGAAAAGTTGCTAGTCAAAATAACATACATAGATTTAAAATTTACCCACTTAGCAGAAGGTCTCAGATTAAATCCACTCTTAGAAAAAAAAATGTATACAGAAGGAAAGAAGAAGGATAAGACCTTAACCTCAACAGGTTTAGAGGAAAGACCATGAATAGGAAACTGATAGAGTAGACAGATAATAACTTTAAGGCAGAATGGTACTAGGAGAACCAGGGAAGTATGGAGCCCTACAAGTCAAAGTAGGAGAGACTTTCAGTGAAGATGACATGGTGATAGCAAGTGTTAAATGTATCAGAGAAGTTGAAGAAAATTAGAAATAAGAAAATATGATTGGATTTCACTAGAAGGCAGAAGGACTAATCTGCTAACTTGAGGAGATAAGCTGTGAAAGGAAGATGGAGACACACCTGTAAACAGAACACACAACAGGACCTTAATCCATTTATAGTCAGTATCAGGCACTAGCTTAGTAATTTCCCTGCTAAGACAAGTCAAGATTTTTAATTACAGAATTTGTCTAAAATGTGTTCCAGCTGTCCAGAAGGTTTTTCTATTTGGTGATATCATAACCAGAAGGTTTATTAAATCTCTCTGCAGCTGGAGTCCAACCACTGCTGTCTGAGCAATTCCACAAAAGAATTTGTTGAGGGAGAGATTGTTATCTCTCCACTAGGAAAAAAAAAATAATGGGGAAATTAAATGGCAATATATTCTTCCTTCCCCAATGAACAATTTCTTTCATTGCTTAAACTATGCTTTTTCAAATTCTGTAATTAAGAGTAAGTTAACCTTTTCCCTTGATAACCATATAGTTAAAAAGAAAAGTTTTCCATATTTGTAGCTCTGTGTGAGTGGCTATGAATATCTGCTAGACCAAGTCACTCACCCTCTCACTCATGGCAACACTATTTTTGCTGAACCCCAGTAGGATGCAAAACCCCTAGCATGGCTGGGTGGTTTGTTGGTGTATGCTACCCTACATCAACTCAACAAACATTTACTAAGTCATTACAGTGTGCTGGGTATTATGCTAAGCGTTGAGGATACAAAGAAAGGCCAAAAATCAGATTCCCACTTCAAGAAGTTCATATTCTGATGAAGGAAGCAATATTTGAACAACTAAGTATGTACATTATTGACATAGTTTAAAAGAAAAATAATTTCAGGAGGAAAGAAATAGCAGTGCCATTCCGCAAGAAAGACTTCCTATGGAAGGTGGAACTCCATCTAAGTTTTTAAGGACTTCTACTAATTCTAGGTATGTAACTCCTTGTCATCCATGGTGACGAGGAGTGAAGGAGGGAGGGACAGAGGTTGGAATGAAATGAGGAAGAACAGTTGTCTGCTCAGAAGAGACAAAAACCATCAGAGCACACCATGAATAAAAAATGCGTCACACACATTTCACCATTTAGAAAATGTGTTAATAAGTTTCTACTTTCTGGAAGGGATAAGCTTCTAGGTAAGCATCGCATTTAGCACCTGTTGCTTTTATCAGATCAACACTAAACTCAGTCTCAGTATAAGGAAGTTTTGGGGTTGGGGCCAGAGTGGCGCTATAGGTTAACCACAGATACTAAATTCACAAGATGTGAGTTCAAATTTCACTTTTATCACAATTTATTTGAATTTGGGCAAGTCATTTATGATCCCTGAGCCTAGTTTCCCCATATGGCACATAAACAGTGAAGTTATATAGCACAGAAGATAAGAAAACTTGGAGTCAGGAAGGCTGAGTTCAAATCCTATCTCAGACACTGTGAGACCTTGGGCAAGTCACATAACTACCATTTGCCTCAATTTCCCATCTGTGAAATTAGAATAACAATAATATCCACCTTCCAAAGTTGTTGTGAAATATTTACAAGGTACTTAGCACACACTGTCTCACATATAGTTGGTACTATATAAACACTAGCTAATACTTATTATTATTTTTGTCATTATTGTTCAGTCATTTTATTCATGTCCAACTCTTCAAGACCCTATTTTGGGGTTTTGTTGGCAAATATACTGAAGTGGTTTGATATTTCTTTTCCAGTTCATTTTGCAGATGAGGAAACTGAGGCAAACAGGGTTAAGTGACTTGCCCAGGGTCTCACAGCTAATAAGGGGCCAGGGCTGGATTTTAACTCAGTAAGATGAGTCTTCCAGACTGTAGACACAAGCTTTATCCACTGTGCTGCCTAGGTGTTATTATTATTATTTATCACTAAATGCTTATCAATTGAGTTATAAAAATGACCTTCTGAGATTCATCCAGCTCTAGATTTATTATCCTATGGTTCTAAGAAGAGAAGAAACAAGAGAGGAGTATAAGCTACTTCTTCATTCCAACATCAACTTTTACTCTTCACATTTAGCTCCCCTAACTCATCTCTTTATTATGTATACTCATAAAATACCCTTCTCTCCACAAACTCTGACCCTTTGCCTCTCACATGCCTGTGGGGCCTCATACATGTTTAACCCCAGTGGGGCAAGCTCTCTATTTATCAGGGCCTGCAGGAACATGAAACAACTAGACTTCAACCAGGCAAGATGAAGGTGATAATGGCAGCCAGGGGGAAACATCTGGAGCATATACCAAGGTTAATATCAGATCCCTCATTTGGACAGTTGAGCTTGACTTGCCATGGAGATTTATAACATTCAAAGTACTACAAGTTCAACATATGTATCGAGATTCCCAAATGACAAGTATAGTTAAAAAGAAAAAACATGTATATGAGCACATAGAATATATATATATATATATATATATATATATATATATACATATATATGTGTGTGTGTTCACATATCATACAGAAACATATGTGCATACACATACATATGCATAGTTATATGTGTACATGTCTATGTATAGCTACATGCACACATGCAATCTCAATTAATACAATAGAGATCTCCTTTCCCCTATTCATATTTTCTATTATTATCCACAGAATTCACTTGGGGTCCTTCTACGCAGACTCCCCCATTTCCCTCTCTTGTTTCCTATTTATTAGTTAAGAACTCATTCATCTAAGGGTTTCTTGGCATAAGCATTATGAATCAGAGTAGAAAATAATATATATGTAATTAGTCAGGATGGAGTAGTACAGTAGAATACGAAGTCATGGCTTTGGACTCAGACAGGTACTGCATTCAAATTCAAGTTTGATTCCTTGCTAGCTATATGACCTTGAGAAAGTCCTTTAACTTCACTAGGGCCCAGTTTCCACATCTGAAAAGGAGGCAAGATTAGATCAAATCTAAGGTTCCTTGCATATCTCAATCTATGATCCTAAATAAAATCATATGTGTATATAATATATTATTGTATCAACATATGTTGACACTTAGAAGCACTGGCCAGTTTCCATAGTCCTATATATGATTATTCCAGAGTTTCAGAAGAAGCCTTTAAAGTGCTTATTCTAAGTATTATTTTTTCATTTTTATAGAAGATGAAGCTACAGCTCAGAGTCAATGATTTGCCTATGAAAAAAAAACCAGTAAGTGTTGAAATGGGGCCATGAACCCAAATTTCATCACTCCAAGTCTGCTGGATTGCTTATTAAATTCATTATATTGTCCTCTTTTCATTTTTATTCATTCATTCATTCATTCATTCATTTATTTTGCTTTCTGGAGGGGGAAAGGCAGGGCAATCGGGGTTAAGTGACTTGCCCAAAGTCACACAGCTAGCAAGTGTCAAGGGTCTGAGGCTGAATTTGAAATCAGGTCCTCCTGACTCCGGGGTCAATCCTCTATTCACTGCACCACCTAGCTGCCCCCCCTTTTCTTTTTACTATCAGAATAATTACACCTAATTGTATGTGTATGAGCGTGTGTGTGTGTGTGTGTGCGTGTGTATGAGAGAGAGAGAGCGAGAGAGAGTGAGAGAGAGAAGCATTTCAGCCTTTTGATAAATATACTCTTTATAGGAATTTCTTTCTCTGTCTCTTCCCTGTATCTAGAATGTTCTCCTCTTTATCTCTGTCTCCTTGCTTCTCCAGATTCCTTCAAGTCCCAATTAAAATCTCTTCTATGAAAAGCCCCTCTTAATTCTAGTGCCTTCCCTCTGTTAATTATGGTTCATCCTGTATATGATGTCTCGGTAAATATCTGTTTACTTGTTATCTCTCTCCTTAGGTTGTGAGTCCCTTTCTGTACTTTCTGTACAACCTTTGCTATTGTTTCTTTTTTTTTTTTTTGGCGGGGGGGAACATCCTCTGTATCCATATTTCCCAAATTCATTTCTTTGTTTCACCAAAGGGGTAAAATGAAACTTTCATAGGCGGGAAGACGAATAGACAATAACTTCTCTGTGTAATCACTTAACTTTTATAAATCAACGTGTAGAAGTCTAAAAGGTGGTTGACTATTGTCAAAACTCATTTTCTTCCTGAAAGATAAACTACAGTTTTATACCATGGCACTTTGTTAAGCCTGCTGTTCCATCTGTTCATGTTATATCCCATTCAGTGGCTAAATGTGAGTGATTTAAGACAAGCAATTACTTTGGGGAGACAAATGACTCCATTAGAGTTCGGTTGCCCATTGCTCCAGCTGTGAGAGTGTGGTCAGTAACTGACTCACATGTAAATTGTTTTGATAGTTCTCATTTTGCTTATCTGACACTGTCCAAGTCCATCTGCAGATGTGCTCAGCATCTAAGTTTAGAGTCAGGGCTACCTGCCTTCCAGAAGGTTACCATTAGTCCTCGGGGCTGCACTGTTCATTTTGGTAATCTTACTTGGGTGCCTTTCTCAGACTTTTGGAAGTGGTCCAAGCACACTAGAAATAGCAGTTTCTACACAGGAAACTGTTTGGGCTAATATATCGTGCAAATTTTCTTCTCCCACTGCTGACGGAGGCTGGAAAAGTAGTAATTCATCAGCTAATTTTTCCTCAAAACAGTTAAATGAAACTTTAAATCAAGTTTGGCCAAACCTGGGGATTACAGATGTATAGTCAATAAAATTCTGGGCTGAGTTACATTTTCCATTCAGTAATCATGAAACTTAGGCACTTTTAGACCATACAGGAGGCTCCCTTGATACTCCATGACCATATTATTCAGACTGACACAAATAAAAGCCAGTGTAGATAAGGCAACATCTTTCTCATAAACATTGGGACTTACTTTCTGGAGCCAATCTAAGTTCTATTTTTTTTTTTTTAATTAAAATTCTTAGGCGATTTGACTCAACTCTCTGACATGGGAACTCTAAGTAAGAATGAATCAGCAGGTAGAAATAGAAAGCACCTGGAAACTACTAGGAATAGTGTGCTATGAAGAAACTAAAGCAAAACAAGGCAAAGAGTCAACAGAAAGACATGTTGTTGTTCACTAGTTTTCTGTCACGTCTGACTCGTTGTGAATTTGTTGGGGTTTTTTTAGGCAAAGATGCTAGAGTAGTTTGTGATTTCCTTCTTTGTGGTCTTTCCTTTTATATACGGGGAAACTGAGGCAAACAGGTTAAAGTGACTTGCCCAGGGCCACACAACTAGTAAATTTCTGAAGTCAGATTTGCACTCAGGAAGATCATTCTTCATGACTCCAGGTCCAGTTCTCTATCCACTGTGCTACCTAGCTGCTAAGGAGACTTAGAAGATCCTATTTGCTGCTCAGACAAAACAACAAGTCAAAAACCAATATTGAATACAGAAACACGTTAGGCAGAAAAGTAAGGGATAACTGACTTGAATGATTTTTCTGTTTTCTTAATACAGGACTATTCTTTTTCCATAAAATACCAGCTACCTACTTCCCAAGTTAACCACAGCTTAAGTCAGGGGGTTGTAGACTTTTCTGCATCTCAGACTCAAGTATGGTGGAGGCTCTAGACACCTTCTCATAATAAAATTTTTAAATGTATAAAGTAAAATATATAAGATTATAAGAAAACAAATCATATTGAAATATAGTCATCAAAATAATTTTTAACATCTAGTTGAAGAACCTCAGGCCACTGATCTTTTCTAAGCAGTCATTCATCCAAGTAATACTTACTTTGAATCTATTATACACTAAGTATGTATGCTAGGAGGTATGGGTTTTTAAAAAACAAAAAAACTCTTAAACCACAGGACTGGCCGAAGATTCATCTTCTCAATTGACTCTTCTCAGAAACCTCCAGGGTCTCCCTAGTGACTGTAGAATAAAACACGAGCTGGCATTTAAAGCCCTCTGGGGTCTGGCACTAGCATATATTTCCACATTCCAAAGTCCTTTCTGTATTCTTCTGCCCCTGGACCTTCACACAGACCATTCTCCCCCCATCCCTGGAGTGTACTTCTTCCCCATGATTTCCTGTTGAAATATTTCTTTTCCCTTCAGTTCTAGTTTTTCTGACACACAGGAGTAAATCCTGCCTTGGATTTCCTCAGAGGAAAATAATCTCTCAAGACTCAATTTCCCTTGGGACCTTTTGGGGCTCTCCTTTGCCT
Source organism: Pseudochirops corinnae (assembly GCA_028646515.1). Taxonomy (NCBI): domain Eukaryota; kingdom Metazoa; phylum Chordata; class Mammalia; order Diprotodontia; family Pseudocheiridae; genus Pseudochirops; species Pseudochirops corinnae. Next base: position 493,724,390 of record CM053585.1, on the reverse strand, counting down.
TGTCTTATTCTACCTTGTAGCATTCTTTGTTTTACACATCATATCCTACTCCATGAAGATGTAATGTCTTTAAGCTTATGGCTGTCATTTTCTTCTTCAGAAACCCAGCATCTAACATGCTCCAATCATTAAAGAAAGTAGATACTTAATAGGTGCTGAATTTTCAACCTGTCTTGCCATTTACCAGTTTAAAAATCTATATAAATACATACACACATATGCAAACATGATAACATAATCATATTATACTATACTATACCACAGAATAGAATTGGGCTGTGACATGACTTAACACATATTGTTATATTATACCATGCCATACTAAATTAATCTTATTTATGTTATATTGCATTTGTTATAAAATGTTTTGCTATATATGTTATAAAGTAGATGGATCAAATATTATAAAATATTTTACTATGCTACTCTATATGATATATTACTTTTTAACACCCAATTTCATTCAACCAAACTGTATTAAGATCCTTCACTGTACAAGACACTGGGAGTACAAAGATAAAAATGAGAGCCTCTGCCCTAGAGGAATTCACATTCTCCTGGCATATACAACATGTACAAGTGCAAATAAAAACATTAAAAAGATAGCCACACAAAGTAATTTTAATAGGTATAGAGTACTATAAACGACAGAATCAGAAAAAAAGTTATGTGTAAGAGATGATCCCTGACCTCTAAGGAATCTTAGAAATCTACAAGATGGAGTTAGAGAGAGTGTGTGTTCCAGACATGCAGACGGCCACTGGAAAGGCCTCGACATTGGGAATTAAATGCTGAGCACAGCAAATATCTGACAGAATAATTTGATAGGAATTGAAAGTTAGTGAAGGGAAAGGATATGAAATGGACCACAAGGGTAGGTGGGAGCCATGCTGTTGATGTCTTTAAATGCCAAGAGGAGAATTCTGTATCTTACAGAAGAGGGAATCAGGAGTCACTGAAGATTTTGGAGTAGGAAGACTCATGTGGTTATATCTGTTGTTTAGAAATCAATTTGGCAGCTGTGTGGATGACGGGCTAGATAAAGGAAAGACTAAAGACAGGAAGAGCAACTGAAATAGTCAAGGTGAGGGCTGATAAAAGCCTGAGCTAAGATAGAGATTGTGTGAATCTAGAGCAAGGAGAAGATACAAGAGATATTAGGGGTTAAGACAACAAGACATCTCAGCTGATGGGTGAGAGCATAAAGAAGGCGCAAGAATAGTCAATAATAAATTAGAACCTGTATGATGGGAAGGATAATGGACCATCAACAGAAACAGGAGGAAATAAAGTAAGCATAGCTTTGGGTAGAAATATAATATGTCTTATTTTGGATTATGTGGGTTCGAGATAATTATAGGACATCCAAGTAGTAAGTACAGCAGTCAGTAACAGTGTGAAATCAAAGGTTAGAAGAGAGATAAGGACTGCATATGTTTATGAGGAAGCTATTTATGTAAAAATAATAATGCTCATGAATTTGAGAAATTACTAATAGTTTAGAGCAGCGGTTCTCCACCTTCCTAATGCCACGACCCTTTAATACAGTTCCTCATGTTATGGTGACCCCCAATCATAAAATTATTTCCATTGCTACTTCATAACTGTAATTTTGCTACTGTTATGGATCGTAATGTAAATATCTGATATGCAGGATGTATTTTCATTGTTACAAACTGAACATAACCCACAGGTTGAGAACCACTGGTTTAGAGGGAGAAGAGAAGAGGGCCCAGTGCAGAACTTTGGTGGACCCATTCCATTAGTGAGCAGAAATGGAATTATGATGTAGTAAGGCAGATTAAGAATAAAAGGTTAAAGACATAGAAGAAACAGGACAGACAATGTCATGAAAATCCAATGAATAAAGGAATATCCAAGAGCTGAGGGTGACTGATTGTGGTCAAAATTTCAGAAGGGTGGAAGAGGAAAAAAAATGATTGAGAAAGGTCATGAGATTAAGCAATTATGACCATGTATCACCTCGGAAGTCAAGTGATAGGTTCAGAATCCAAATAACAAAAGGCAGAGAAATCAGTGAGAAGTAAAGAAATGGAGTTGAGGCGTGACCTATTCTAGGCCTTGGACAATGAAAAGAGATAACATGATAATGTCTTGAGAAGATACGGGAGTCATTTTGTTTTGTTTTGGTTTTTGTTGTTGTTGTTTTTTAAGAATGAGAGTTAGGGGGGGCGGAGCTAAGATGGCGGAGAGTAAGCAGTAACCTGAACAAGTTCCCAAAGAATTTCGTCCTTGGGAACTAAAAAGTCAATTTGAGCGCATTTAAAAGTGACGGAGCCCATTGTGAGACGGAGAGTGACAGATTCCCAACCCAGACAGGTGCCCAGTTGGGTCGGGGCAGGGAGAGCAGAGCGCGCGGGAGTGGCACCAGCGCGGACCTGGGAGCGGACGGAGCGCGGCGGTGTGGGAGGCCCCACCCAGCAGATTCCCCCAGCTGGAGGCCCCTACAGCCCTCTCACTACCCAGGTGAGAATCGAGGGAACTGGATAGAGGGGAGCGCAGAGTGTGTAGCAGGGTCGCGGTCTTTCCGGGGGCTAGCAACCCACGGCTTGGATTCTTGAAGCTACATGCTCAGACTTTCAGAAGCTGGGATGGAGGAATGA
>CM053585.1:493691917-493721266 GCA_028646515.1 Pseudochirops corinnae | reverse complement strand
TTGTCTCTCCTGGATCTATTTTCCAGGTCAGTGGTTTTTTCAAGGAGTTATTTCACATTACTTTCTATTTTTTTCATTTGTTTGGATCTGTTTAATATCTTGATTTCTCATAAAGTCATTTGTTTCCATTTGCTCCACTCTAATTCTGAAGGAATTATTCTCTTCAGAAAGCTTTTGAGATTCTTTTTCCATCAGGCAAAGTTGACTTTTTAAGGCATTCTTCTCCTCATTGGCTTTTTGGGTCTCTTTTGCCATTTTAGTTAATCTATTTTTTAATGTGTTATTTTCTTCAGTCAGGTTGTTGACTCTCTTTTCATGATTTTCTTGCATCATTCTCATTTCTCTTCCCAATTTTTCCTCCACTTCTCTTATTTTAAAAATCCTTTTTAAGCGCCTCTGTGGCTTGTAACCAGTGTTCATGTTTCTTGGAAGCTTTTTGTGTGGGAGTTCTGACTGTGTTATCTTCCTCCCATTCCATGCTTTGATCCTTTTTGTCCCCAAAAAAGGAATCTAAAGTTGAATTGCTGTTCTTCCTTTGTTTCCTTTGCTTGCTCATGTTGCCAGTCAATTACTTGACTTTTTACTTCTGTGGAACACTGCTTCCAGAAGGGAGAGCTTTGTCCCAAATCTCTGGGGTTTTTACAGCTGCCAGAGCTATTAGGAGGCTGCTGCAGCCCCCACCAGCTTACTCATTGAAAACGCACCTCAGGACCACCACCTAAGGCCACATTCCTCATCCAGGCAGCTTAAAGCAAGAGCACTTAGCCTCTGAATAATTGCTTGGCTCCCTGAAACATGCAGGCCAGGAGCTTCTGAAGCAGCCATGTGGAGGCAGCTGCAGGGCTGCCACTTCTACTGCTTTCTTGCCTGGAGGTGGCCAGCAACACCCACTTTTCTCCCCTAAATTTAGCTGAGTTCCACTAACCTTTCATTTAGTCCTTTTTTCTTATGGGTTCATAATTCTGGAAATTGCCACAGCTGCTGGTGATCCACTCTCCTGAAAGCTCCAGCCGCAGCTTGTCCTGGCCACCCTGGGGCCAAGCTATGGTTTCAGGCCAGGCTACTTTCATCTCTGTGATGAGCCATTCCTGTCCTGCCTGCCGGGCTGCCTTAAGTGGGACCCTTGTTTCTCTGTACTTTTGTGGCTTCAGGAGTTCTGAATTTTGTTTAGAGTCATATTTCATAGGTATTTGAGGTGGTTATGGGGGGAGCTGTGGAGTTTTCCTGCTTTTATGCCACCATATTGGCTCCACCACCTTAGAGAATTTTTTCATATGATTATAGATATCTTTAATTTTTTCCTCTGAAAACTTCCTGTTCATCCTTTGGCCATTTATCAATTGGGGAATGACTGATATTCTTATAAATTTGACTCATTTCTCAGTATATTTTCAAAATGAGGCCTTTATCAGACACTGATTGTAAACATTGTTTCACAACTTTCTTCTTCCCTTCTAATCTTGGTTGCATTATATTTGTGCAAAATTTTTTCAGTTTAATGTAATCAAAATTATCCATTTTGCATTTCATAATGTTCTTTATCTCTTATTTGGTCATAAATTCTTCCCTTCTCCATAAAGTTGACAGGAAAACTATTTCTTGTTCTCCCAGTTTGCTTATAGTATCAGCCTTTATGTCTAAATCACGTACCCATTTTGACTTCCTCTTGGTATTTGGTAAAAGATATTGGTCTGTGCCTAGTTTAAGGAAGCCACTATTAATCATAAGCCCTTATTAAGGGCAGACTACATGTCAGGAATAGTATTATCTGCTGCTCTCAAAAAGCTTATATTCTTTCCGGAAAAAAAACCAGAATTGAAAAGAAAAAAAAAATCTTAATAAAAGTGCCATCCACAATCAAATAAAGAGAAATTTCTGAAGATAACAAGAATCATGACTTAAACCTCAGAGAATATAAAGCTCTCTTAAATTCTAATATTAAAGTAAATTAACTAATATTCTCTCATGAAATACTGAATCTTTTGGAATTAATAAAGAGCAAGGAACAACAGTGAAAATTCTATAATGATTCCAAAGGGAAATATAATTTTTAAAGAAAAAAATGAAGAATGACTGTAGGTCAGAAATTGGAACTCAGTGCAAAATGTTAGAAATGTCATCAGTAGCTTAGAAAAAACATTTACTCCAGGGGAAGCTAGGTGGAGCAGTGAATAGAGCACCAGCCCTGGGCTCAGGAGGACCTGAGTTCAAGTCCTGCCTCAGATACTTGACACACTTATTAGCCATGTGACTTTGGGCAAGTCACTTAGCCCCAAGTGCCCTCCAAAAAAAAAGCCAAAAAAAAATTACTCCATGATGGAGAATCAATGAAGGAGATGTTTACAGGTTCTGGAAGGCAAAGTATTGAATCAGAGGATAATTTGTCTAAATAGCACAAGCATTCAAAACTAAAAGAACATCTGAATTCTGTATAGGCCGAAGTGAGTGACCTTGAAGATAGGATGAACAGAGATAACCTCATATACCTCTCAAAAGAAAATTTCATATTGAAAGCCTGGGTGCTATGATTCAGGCAATATAAATAATAACTAAAATTTTAGTGAAAAATATGTCTATATCTTGCTCTCAAAACAAAGTTAAAACAACCAATTTGAATTTATGAATTCTTCTTTTTTTCTTCAAATTTTATTTTTTATTTTCAGTTCCAAATTCTCTTGCTCCTTTCACCCCCTCCCCAACCCATTGTGAAGTCAAGAAATATGATATTCATTATTCATGTGAAGTCAAACAAAAATATTTCTGTATTAATTATGTTTTGAAAAAAAAAGCTAAGAAAAATAAAGAGAAGGAAAAATGCCCTTCTCTCAGCAGTCCTAATCTATCAGTTCTTTATCTGGAGGTGGATAGTATTTTATATCATCAGTTTTTTGTTGGTTTTGGTGTTTGTTTTCTTTTGTTTTCTGCTGTGGTGGATCTTTCTATTGCAGATGCATTCTTAATAGGCATGTTTACTGAAGAGGAAAAATTGTTCAGGGAAATAAAGTATTTGGGTTATTAAGATCAACAACTAAAATGTTCAAGAAACAAAATAGACTTTTAAAACTACCCTTGTCAATGTAGCTTCAAGCATTTTATATTTAGTGAAATAAATTTATTATAAGTTTCTAAAATCAAAATTCATGAGCTTCAATATCCCTGCCCCATGTGAAAAAGGGAGTAACCATAAGGTTTCTGTGTTGGTAATTTTTATATTAAAAACAAACAAACAAACAAACAAATTTTCTGAAAGGACATGAAAACCCAAGTTAGTGATTTTGAAATTTCACTTAGCTTGCATTCCAGGTAATGATGCATAGCTGCTTGGCATTTTAATAAGTCAATGGATCTGTGATCTCACATATTCTTTTCAGTGGAACACGTCACAATCTAATCCACACTCATTTTCCTATTCTGTAAAACCTTTGTCTATGTCCATTTGTTAATGCACCACAGGGATATTTAATAATTTTCTGTTTTAAAAAAGATGTTTCAGGGGGTGGCTAGTTGGTGCATTGAATGGAGCGCCAGCCCTGGAGTCAGGAGGAGCAGAGTTCAAATCCTGCCTCAGACATTTAACACTTACAGTCCTGTGACTTGGGCAAGTCACTTAATCCCAATTGCCATATCTTCCTCCCTCTAAAAAGCAAAACAAAAAAAAATGTTTCAAGTATATATTGAAGTCATTAAAAACACTGTACAATTTCCCGAAGACATTCTAGCATCTTCTCCATTTAGTTCTGGACCTAGTTCATCATACCTTTGTCCTGTCTGTATGTGTACTTTTGGATCAAATTGATGATTTGTCCATCTTAATATCTATCAAAATTTGGACATGACATTCTTCATGCATTTTTTTCTTCCCTAATATGTTGAGTTTGATCAAACTCTTTAGAGTTGTTTTGGATTCTACTTAGTCTTTTATACATTCTTCTCTTGTACCAGTCACCAAAGGTCATCTACAAATAGAAGTGTTAGAGAGACCTCAAAATCTAGTGATTATCCTTTCCATTGGGATGCTTGACTGGATTTCCTCTGTGAGATAGGCAAACTTTTGGTTGAGCAGGTACCCTGTTTTATAGCACAGTTGATAATAATCAAAAAGGGATCAATATGCATATATTTGATCCCTTTTTGATTATTATCAGATATTATATATATATATAAAACTTGAATGGTACAGCAGAGAAAATGTATGTATGTTGTAATGGTAGAGCACAGAAAATGTATATATGTGTGTATACACATAAGTGCACACATTTTCTCTGCTGTATCGTTCAAGTAATATTTTATTGCTTTTTGACATTTCATGCATAGGTTATATCTTTTTGGAAGAGAGTTTAATTGTTTGACTGTGAAGATATGATTTGCTGTAGAATAGAATTAACTAATGTCTGTTTCTTTATTCTATTTTAATTGACAATGACCTCAATGCAAATGTATTTCAATCTCAAAAATATTTTGTAGAGTTGAGAGAATAGGCATATAGGTCATTACTTACCGACATTTTAATCACTTTTTAATGTTATAAAAAGTTCCAGTTTTTTTTCCAACTCTTTGTTCCTCCTCTTTCAGATTTTTTGAGTACTGAGCACCCCATTGCTCTCAAAAATTGGCCCCTCTGTTAGAAATCTCCTTTGTGTATATCTAGTCTAGTTGAGCAACTGTTTCTTTTAAAAATATATATATATCCAACTTTATTTCTACTTCAGCAGTATATCTGGAATATATGCTGTGTGTGTTTGGAGTAATTTTGTTTTTCTTCCCATTTTACTGAGGGGTGTGTGTGTTAAGGGAGCTAATTATTGTTATACTTCTTTGTGTAACATATCTAAAACATGTTACGTATGTGTAGATATTCTTTCCACATTTTAATGATTTTGTTTATTTAACAGCTACTTTTTATTTGTGTAGCCAGCATATAACATTACATCAAAGATGTCCAAAAAAAATCTGAATATACTGCCTCCACTCTCATTCATGGAGAAAATAATTTGTTATAGTAATTCTTAGAGTTATTGTCTTTCCATTTTGCTTATGTTTTTGGAGTTATTGTTATTGATTTTTGTTTCTCTTCACTTTCTATTTTCCAGTATTAAATATCTTCAGAAGGATTTAACTTAATTGGATCTTTTACCAACAAAATTTATTTCCTCCTACATAGTTTCTCACTCTCTTATGTGGTGCTTCTGCTCGTATATTTCTGCCATGCTCTTCCAGAAGCTTTACAAATGACTTTCTATTCCAGTTTAGCTTTGTTCTTATAAATAAAATAAATAGGTAGGTAGGGGATGCAGTGGAGATAGCACTGGACCTGGAGTCAAGACTTGAGTTCATATCAATCTTCAGACATTTCGTAACTGTCTAACCCAGGGCAAGTCATTTAACCTATGACTCCGCACTTTTTTTAAACTGTAATATGGGAGTAATAATAGCATCTAATTCCCAGGGTGCTGAGAGGATCAGTTGAGATGTCTGTAAAGGACCTAGCACAGTGCTTGACATATAGTAGATGCTTAACAAATGTTGGTTTTTTTTTTTCTTGCTCTGTCCTTCCCTCACTCCCTCCCTCCTTCCCTCCTTCCTTCCTCCCTCCCTCCCTCCTTCTTTCCTTCCTTCCTTCCTTCTTTCCTTCCTTCCCTCCATCCTTCTTTCCTTCCTTCCTTCCTTCCTTCCTTCCTTCCTTCCTTCCTTCCTTCCTCCCTTCCTCCTTTTCTCCCTTCCTTTCTTCTTTTTCTTCCTTCATCTCTCCCTCCCTCTCTCCCTCTCCCTCTCTCCTTCCTGCCTGCCTGCCTCCCTGCCTGCCTGCCTGCCTACCTCCCTTGCCTTACCTTTGGCTTCCTTAACCATTCCTAGAGATTCAGTTTTTGTTTGATGAATGAAGAGTTTCTAACCTCTTTTCGTTTGCTACTCTAGCAACTGTCTTAGGAAATGGTGATAGTGTATGTTAATATCTTATTTTTTTAAAAATCTGTCTTCTGTTTTTTTTTTTTTCTTCAACATCAATAGTTTATTTAGCAGCCAAATCCTGAGCGGTCTTCAGTTGTTTCTTCCACCACTGTGGCAGAGTCAATCCTGAAAGACAAGGGTGTCATATAGGATCCAGGGTCATTTGTGTTTTTGCTTCATGGGTTACCATGTCTAAAGGATTCATCATTCAGTGCCCAACTTCCTGGGTATGAACCTATTCTGCTTTATAGAGAAGATGGAAGATGGGAGGAAAGGCAACAAGAATTTATCAAGTCTACTATGTGATGCCAGCTATTACAGGGGTGGTCCTCTTCAAGGAGACAAGTCTGTTGCTACTATCATACTTAAGACCTTTTCAGCATTATATAATCTCTCAGGGATTTTGCTCCACTGCAATAGAATTCAACAACACTGGGTAACAGGGTCACTTCTATAGAATGAAGAAACTTTGGAGTAGCATTTTTAGAGGCTGGTGCATGTATCTGTATGTGTGTCAATACACACCAGTATAACTCTGTGTATATTTTCCTGAGTTGAAATCTGGCCTCAGATTCTAACTATGCGACCCTAGGCAAGTCACTTAACCTTGTTTGCCTCAGTTTCCCCATCAACAAAAGTCACTGGAGAAGGAAATGGTAAAGTACTACAGTATCATTGCCAAGGAAACTCCAAAATGGGTGGTGAAGAGTCAGATGTGACTAACGAATGACTCGACAAAAGTGTATCATATCATGTAAATGTTATGCCACATACATATATGCATATATATATATATATACATACATGTACACACATATTCATATACACGCAAATTCACATTTTGAAGTTAGGGAAAAAAAGGGAGGACTTTTTTATAAAGCAAGAACAATGGTTTTCTGATGTAATCAACTCATTTTTTCCCTTTACCTAAGCAAAACGAAACCAAACAAAACAAACAACTTGGGATGACAGATTTTTTTTTTCCTTTTCTAGAACATGAACAAAATCATGGAGTTAGTGTTAGAAGGTCTGTTTGAGGTCTAGAGTCATTTTGGTACAATGCAAAGGTCAGTGGCATAGGGGTTATTGGGCCTAGATTTAAATACTGCTTCTGTTACTACCTTTAAGAATTTGGACAGATTACTTAAATGTTTCAGTCTTTAATTTCCTTCTCTTTTGTTGGGGGTAGTGGTGGGAATAGGCTAGGGTTGGCCCCTAGATGGCATCTAATGTCCCCTTTCAGCTCTTACTCTGTAGCAGTGGTTCTTAACCTTCCTAATGCCGCGACCCTTTAATAAAGTTCCTCATGTTGTGGTGACCCCCCAACCATAAAATTATTTACGTTGCTACTTCCTAACTGTAATTTTGCTACTGTTATGAATCGTAATCTAAATATCTGACATGCAGGATGTATTTTCATTGCTACAAATTGAACATAACCCACAGGTTGAGAACTGCTGCTCTATAGACTAGTCCATTTAGAAATATCTGTTTCTCATGAACTGTGTCATAAAAAAAAATCTACTATACATTATCTTCAACAAGTGGCCATTCAGCTTTTGCAACGACTTCCAAGGATGGAGAACGTGTTATTATATTTGATTTTGGCATCAGTCTAATGGGTAGGGAATTTTTGCATCAGGTTAAACCTTAAATCTTAATATACCTTCATATAACTTTTTTTCTAATTAACCTTAGCTGTACTCTCAGGGATAAAGAAGAACAAAGTTAATCCTTCCAATTTACAATCATTTAAATATTTGAAGACTCATCATGTTCCTCAGTGTAACACAGTAGAAAAAGTAGTAACTTTGCTGTCAGAGAACCAAGTTCTTATCCCACATCTGACCTTATGCAAGTGACTTATCCTCTCTACACCTCAGTTTTTGTCTCTTTAAACTGAAAGGATTCAACTAGATTTCCTCTGGCTGCACTCTGAGGACCCTTCAAAGTCTAGAATAATGAACCTGGTAACTCATATCGATCATCTCTGTTCTAGGCGAAATAAACACCTGCCAGTCATTTCAACCTAGCAACGTTTGGATTGTTTTGTAGGCCCCTCTCTCCTGCTCTCCTTCCTGTGAATGTGCTTTCCTAAAACCCTTCTAAAATGTGCTGCCCAGAGCTGGTCACAACAATCATTTTATTCAACAAAGATTCTACTCTGCTCAAGGCATTTTATGATATAGAGTATGAGGAAAGGAGAATCTGGGTGGATAAATTGGAGTAATATTGAGGATCTTTGTGACTTATCTTTGCATGGGGAATATAGGTTTCCCAGCAGGAAGTGCTGATTTTTCACAACTGATTTGCTAATCACTTCTGGAAACTTATTTTATAGGCTCTGCCTTAAGTAAAATGAATTAATATTGCATCAAATTTCTTGGATAGAATTCCTTGAATCCCCTTTTAATTTAAATAATTAGGTAAAATGATGTTATATCTCACTTTTGATCCTAGCTTTGCAAGGCTCAGTTTATCTGTTATCTCTTTTGTTCTTGGAGATGTTGAATGACTGAATGCATATATAATCCCAACTTGGCTCCCATCTCTTCCATATCTGTAGATTTTTGCATTTGTTTAATGTATATGCTGATTATTTTCTTCTCATTACTTCTCAGAAGGATTCTATTTACTTATGTATCTGGAAAACACATAGAATGAGCTATTCTTAAGGGCCCGTGTCCCAATTGTTCTTCTTACAGTTGATCTCATTTTGACCCAGCCCTGATGTTTGCAGCTGCATCATCACATATATTTCAACTCCCCAAATGAATATGACTTTCTATGGTCATTGGCTGGACAGCAGTCCAGGAAGTAGAAGAAAAAGAGAAACTGGGAAGAGTAAAGTAGTCCTATGAGGTTATCCATTCCAGATGTTCCAATTGCTTTTTGTCAGGAATCTGTTCACTTAACTTACACAAATCCTTCTCTGTAAATCCTTGTTCAGGCAGGTTTGGCAATCACTGAATTTTCTTCCTTCCATTTCACCTTTGTAAAGACTTAATGGTGTTTTCACCTAATGGAGGAGGAAGCAGAAATGTCAGTCACATTAAATCTTAGAGAGGTGAAAACAGACACAGTTAACATATGTAATCCTACCCCAACTCAAGACAAAACCATCAGGGATGCTAGACAGCCTTACACAGGGTTTCAAATTCTTCATTTGCTTTCATACATCATTGCAACGATCCGTGAAGGAAATTCGACTGGAATTGGTCCTGTATGCCACATGTGCATAGTACATTTAAAACATAGCTCTTAGATAAACTCCATTAATAAATTTATTTATAAAGTTTATTTACCTTCCCCTCCCACCATTTTACAGTTCCAAATTGTGAGAGGTTATACTTAGAAATAATAAAAGCAATAGTATTGCTGCCATTTAAACAAAATGATGAAACAGTTGTCATTCTGTTTCTGTTTGTCCTTGGGTTCTCTAAAGTTATAACAGACGAGAATAATCCCTTTTGGGTGGTTATGTGGTGCAGTAGATAGAGCTGTAGTCCACAAGTAAAGAAGATTCATCTTACTGAGTTCAAATATGGCCTCATACACTTACTAGCTGTGTGACCCCGAGTGGGCAATTCACCTAAACTCTATTTGCCTTAATCTTCTCTGAAGAAGGAAATGACAAAGCACTCCAGTGTCTTTGCTAAGCTGGAATGGCTTCAAACATAGGTCTGGTGATTAATTGTATGTCTGTTTTCTGAGGACTGATCATTCCAAATTTAGGAAGGATCTTCTTCAGATTGACTGAAGGATAATTGTTTTTCCCTCTAGAGACTCTGCTTCTGAGTTTCTAGGCTTTGGCATCACGACTCAGTCACAGTGTCATTCTTTAACTTCTCTCAGTACCTGGTGATTTTTCACCCTGGAATATTGTTCTGCCATCTCAGAACCCATTCTTCCATTGTGAATTCTCCCTGGACCTCCATATTGCAAAGAGGTCCAGCCTTCTCAACTTTTCTTTCCTGTTGGACTCTGCTTCTGACTGTGGATTTTAACACCATACCTCACACTGTTACTTCACCTGAAAATCTTTTCAGTTGCCTCTTCATTGTTATCTTCTACAACTAGAAAGTAAGATCCTTGATGGCAAGGACTATCTTCCTTTTTGTTTTCATTTGTATGGCTAGCCCTTAACAGCTTCTGGTTAAGAAATAGTATTTAATAAGTAATTGTTACCTTGCTGTTTTTTCAATGACGATCCTCAGATACTTAAGTTACTCAGATACTACTAAGTTATCCCAAAGTTTGAGTCTACATTGTTGGAAGGAGTACCATAATGATGAAATTATAGTTATAATAATAATAACTTATAATTATAACTAGCATTTATATTGTGCTTTAAGGTTTTCAAAGAATTTTACTTGTTACCTCATTTAATAGTTACATCACAGTGACTATAAATGAATCAATGTCTATGTTGTAATAACTATAACATCTCATAGGTTATATCCTAGTCCTATTTCCCCCTTTTTTGGGGGGAAGGGGTAATTTTATTTATAATCAATGGGCACTCCTGCTATGTGGCCAGTTTGGTGCCTCTGATTACTAATACCTCCTGGAATTATTCTGGCCAAGATTTAAAGTTCTTAGGTTGCTATCATGATCATTCTAACTGTTAGGTCAACTGTGCTCTTGAGCACATATGAGTGCATATATGAGTGAATGGATTTTGAAAAGCATCCTTGGGTATATTAAGACCAAAAGAAACTAACATAAAAAAAAAGCATTAATCATCTTTGAGAAAAATTATGAGCACATGCCACCAGGGCAAACCCCACTTGTATTGTATTTAACTTATTGTTAATTAATTTATTAATTATATTTACTTGAAATTTCCAGATGTTTCTGATGAAGCCAGGATACTCTGAACTAACACTGAGTTAGAGTATTTCACAATGGTGTTTAACTTCTTTTATTTCTGTCATTATCAGAGCACATTTTATGAAAAGGAAAAGTGAATCCATCTGCACATAGCCTATAGACTGTAGGCTACTGAAACATGTTAGGCATTTAAGGATCTTCAGATAAAAGAGCTACAAAAATGTCTTCAATAATAAAACTAATCACAGCCAGTTGATTGGGAAGCCCTTTTGGCCTCTCGGCTCCTAGTACAGGGCTGGACTCAGGTTAATTGCTCAATGAATACTTGTTGAATGATTAGATGACTTTTCCCAGTATCTTTCAGTTTTCTCTTTCGAAAATAATCATAGCTCCTCATTGACAGAAAGATAGCTTTACAATAGATCCTCCTCTTTAATTCATTTTCACAAAACTTTAGATTATTCCATTTTACACTTGTCAGTGTGGGTTTTCCTTTCTTTTGTAAATTTAATTTGAATTTACTCCAAAGCTAGAGCATTAAAAGTGGTAAATGATGTAATTCCCATTACATCAGCCCAAACTGGCTTTTATGATCTGTGCTAGGGAGATTGGCTTTGTGAAATTCCTTTACATGTCTTTTTGCTGCCTAAATATGTCATTGTTACCAAGTCACTTGTCACTTCATCAGGGTAGTAGTCAGGGGTCAGCTAAGCTTTCCCAGGGCTTGACAGAAACATGGTGATTAAATAGGCTTGTGGCAGAATGGGGGGTTCATGCTGTTTGCAGTAGAGTGTACACTGGAGACAAGCTACTGAGGGAGGGAGAGGAAAAAGAAGGAAGTACTGGCTACTATAAGGAAACAAGACGATGATAGATCTTGGGGAAAACTTGGATGATGGCAAGATTGGTTTTATATATTTTTAGCAATTTACTCAGTATAACTCAGTCTATGTGATATCAAACATCTTGACCAAAAATAAAAGGAAAAAAAAAAGTTATGTTTGGTTTACACTATGCTGAAAAAAAAAAATCAGTTCTAGTAAGACTCTCCTTTTACCTTTCCACTCCTTCAGGGTTTGCCATTACTTGTACTTGAATTCACAGTAGACCAAATCTTATCTCCTAAAAGAAAATCAAGTTAGTATGGTATATGGTAAAAGCCTGACATACCTTGATGTGTTCATAGCACCAGTATAAATTTTTTCCTACAACGTAACAGCTGCATACAAATTAATTGCATTTGGAAATGATCAAATGTTGTATATCCTTTAGGCCAAATATCAGGATGACTGAAGTTTTTATTTTTGTTCCAGACAATTTTTAATCATGCAAACCCAGTACATAGTTCTTTTCAAATAATTCCATAAGATTTCTGTTCTTCATTGTTTCTTATTACCTGACATCATTTTCTGAATGATATTCCACTCTATCTACTTTTTCAACTATAATATTCTACTTAACAACTGTCTATAATACTCCAAGCATAGTCTTTTTTGATGATAATGATAACTGGCCTCCTGATATTTGTGGAACTCTTAAAAGTTTACACAATACTGTGCCTATATTTCATTTGATTTCAAAAAAAATCACCCTAGTGCTAGTGGTGTTATTGACTTTACAGATAAGTAAACTGAGACTCAGGGCAATTATGTGACAAACCCATGGTTATACAGTGTTAGCCAAGAATCTAAACCTTGGTCTTCCATACTCTAAAATCTTGAATACCATTCATTGTGTCATGGAGTAACAAACTTACTCTTTAGAGTCAGACTTAATACTTCTACTGACCTATAGGAATTTATCTTTTCTGAATCTACAGCATCATTTGCAATCATTTTGCAAATTTCATCTTATTAGAAGTTTTGCGTTTGCTTCTTGAGGAGTTCTGACAAGCCATGAATCACTCTCTGATGTAGATGACTTTGTATATTCACAATTAAAAGTGATTATTGGGTACTTGTTGAAGTTCATTATAACTTTTTTCCTGCCAAATCATCAACTCTGACAAGTCCTAAAATGAGAGCTGATATATTTTAGTGAACTAGAATGAAACAATTATGCCATCTCAACGCTGTCCTCCAGTCATGTTGTGTGTAAAGGATTCAGTAAGTCAACTATTAGTATGCTTTAGATGGCATCTGAATTTGGAAACACCTCATGATTCAAGGGCAAGAATGCTGGATTTGCATTGGATGACCTGAATTCAAATTCTGTCTGCCGTTTACTGTCTGTGTGACCTTGAACAAGCCACTTAATTCCTTGCAGACTCATTTTCTATTTCCATAAAATGGGTGGCTTATATGCGATGACCTCAAAGATTCCTTCCAGCTATATGCTTATGGCCCTGTGAATTTTCCTATTTTTGTCCCGTTAAGTTAGTTCTCAAAGGTCACTTTATAATTTAAGAAAAAAAATCATGAACAACCTTATTAGCCAAGGTAATCACTAATCACCTAAAGTGACTCAATGTTGTAACTTGAGAAATTTATTCCATCTTAGGGAACAGGATACTGGCAGTGTGCAAGCAATTAAAATCATCCTACTAACATCGCCAATATTTATATAATGTGTTTTTCCTGGTATATCCTCCTCTAATTCCCCTAGAAAGTTATGCTTTTACTATAAAGGTGGCTGGGTGGCACAGTGGATAGCATGCTAGGTGTAGAGTCACAAAAACTTCAGTTCAAATCAACCTTTAGTTACTTACTAGCTTTGTGACCTTGGACAACTCACTTGATGTGTGTCTGTCTGTCTCAGTTTCCTCATCTGTAAAACAGGGATAACAGCAGGATTTATGTCTGAGAGATTATTTGTAGAGTGCTTAGCGCAATACCTCATATATAATTAGTACTATATAAATTCATTTTCCCTTCACTCTTATATAAAATAATAAAAAGAAAATTAAAGTGAGAACTAATGATATTTTTAAAAATATGACCATATCTTCAGTGTCTGATACTCGTAGTTCCTTAGCACTGTGAATTTAGGGGAGAAGTGATTTTATTTATCTCATATTTGGGACCAGACTTTGGCATTATAATTTCAGAGCATTTAATTTTAATTAGATTGTTTTGTTGTCCATTACTTCAGTCAAATCATGTATCATTTCCTTATTTTGCCTTATTTTGTATCAGTTTAAATACATCTTTCCATGCTTCTCAGCAGTCAGCCACCCTATTCTTTTTTTATTACAGTACATTGTTCCATAACATTCTCTCACCTTAAACTCTTTAGCTGTCACCCAAACAATTGACATCTATTTTGTTTCTTGTTCTTCGGTTATGTAGGCAATTTTGACCTTTCTATTTCTTTCTAGAAGACCCTTTTCAACATGAGACAGAAGGATCACGTCCCCATTCCCAGTACTTTGGTATCATTAGTAGGTATTTCAGTAGAAGAGTAAGCCTCTTGTCTGAGGAAAAGGGAAGGACAGAAGGAGCGAAAATGTTCTAGCTTAAATCAAATTCCCTTTCCAACTTGGATTTCTCTGACTTTCCACGAAATTTGAGGTAATATATGACAAGTATCAAGCAGTAGAGAAATCACAGCCTTATAGCCAGAGTTCAGCACTGATACTGATAGCTGATATCTATATAACTGAAATGCATTTTCTTACTAGAGTCTCATGATAACCCTGTAAGGTCAGTAGAGAAAATATAATTATCCCAGTTTTACAGATGACGAACATGAGTTTCAAAGAGGTTAAGAAACTAACTTAATTTTGCACGTTAGTAGAACCATAATTTACAATGGTCAATCTTCTTTACTTCCAGAAAAAGTGCTAGTGGGAGTGGGGGTGAGGGATGAGGTAAATAGGTCCATGTACGGTGGGGCATCCACTGGCGAGGAGGTATTCTTGGGATACGACAAGGATTCCAATTTTACCAAGGGGGTGAGAAAGGTACTTTCCACCCCTCTACTGCCAGCTAGGGTGGTATCATGGCTAAATATCCTACTTTGGAGCAGAGATCTTATGGCCCTCCCCTAGTTCCAGCTCTGCCACTTAATTAGTCTGAAACTGCCTTCAGATCCAGTGGGTATTCATTTATGCCAAGCCACCTCCCTAACCTTTGGAAAATAAAATACAGCAGTCACTTTTCTCCAACCTGATATTTCCTTTAATAGAATGGAATGGAACAACATTAAGTGGTTACTTTGAGCCTTGAACGGTGCTAAACATTGCAGATCCAAATATAAGCAAGTTGATTGTCCCTGCTTGTTCTCAAGAAGAGTGAATTCTAATGGTGGATGATGGAACATACGGGAGAAGGGTAGCCAGGAGGAATGTGTTAAGGGTGTAGATTTCCCTCATTTTTTAGGCCAGAGCAGGGGAGCAAAAGGGGAGGAGGCAAGTGAGCAAGTGTGTTAGAATGGCGTGAAGATGGCATGGGAGCAGCAAGGTGGACCTGAGTTCAAGCAATTTGTGGTAAATGTTTAGCAATGGTATGTGCAAGGCCCCAGAGTGCCAGGAGCTTGAAGGACCAGGTCATAAAGACTGGAGCACAAAAACTTGACAATGGCCAAGGAATACTGCTTTAGTGACAAATGCTGCTTTTGTCATACTGAGGGAAGCTACAAAACATTTTTATCCATTAATCTTTTATTCAATAATAATGTGTCTCATGCTCTGGGTCTCACATATCTTAAACTAAATTGTGCACTGAAATGGAAAGGAAATTGGCTTTAAAAAATAAACTGAAAAGATTCTTCTTCCATGTGAATAGACTCTAAAAAATAATGCCTGCAAAACATCTGTAATGTCTACCACTCTCTAATATTAGTTTGTTTGTTTTTAAACCATTTGGCCTTTTTAAGGAAAGTAAAACAGGAGTAACATTGATAAAATGTAGATTTTCTGCTGAAAGAAAACATCAGCAGTTGCTACTGAGCATAAAATAAAAGCCCAAGTTGAGACCTACCAGGGAAAGTCAGAGGAAGGATAGGGATGGAGAGAGACAAAGAATCCACAAATTTTACAAAGCATGTTCTACCGGGAGTAGGGATCCTGCAGCCTTGAGACCACATGCGGCCCTGTAGACCCTCAAGTCCAGCCCTTTGATGGAATCCAAACTTCACAGAAGAGATCCCCTTAATAAAAGGATTTGTTCTGTAAAACTTGGTCTCAGTCAAAGGGCTGTATATAGAAGACCAAGTATAACCTTGAGGACACAGGTTTCCCACCCCTGCTCTAGAATCATGTTAATATGATGAGGCAGGTTAGCAAGAACAAGTCAGATTAGAAGCTCACATGTCTTTGTGGTCAGTGAAAATGTCTACCTTTCTCATTGCAATAAAATGGATACAGTCATCTCTCAGGTTTTCATGGTAATAATTCATTCAACAAGCATTTGTTACAGGTTTACTATGTGCCAGGTAAGTGCTAAGTACTGGTGATACAAAGACCAAAGCAAAACAGTCCTTACCCTCGTGTGGTTTACATTCTAATGTACATGTGTGCATGTGTGTGCACATAGATAAATAGAGAGATAGTATGTATGAAATAAATGCTGTATCGTTTCAAGAGAGGAAGTGAACTGGAAGTTGACTTTCATGTAGAAGGTAAATCTTGAGACAACTCTTGAAGGAAAACAGCAATATTGCAAGTAGTAGAAGAAGGGAGTGCATTACAGTTATCAGAAATAACCCATGCAGACCCCCAGAGAAGGTAGATGGACCATGAGCAAAAAAGTGGGTAAACCAGAAGAGCTAGATCACAGAAGGTGTGTGGGTGTGTGTGTGTGTGTGTGTGTGTGTGTGTGTGTAATAATGTGTGAAATGACTAAAAATGTAGGAAGGTACTAGTTTAGAAAGATACTTAAATTGCAAACAAAATAGGGAGTCATTGTAGTTTGTTGAGTAGGGGAATGACATAATCAGACCCATATTTTAGGAAAATTTCTTTGGCAGCCATGTGGCAGAATGATTGGAGAAAGGCACAGACTGGTAGTAGGGAGATCAAATAGGAAGTTACTGCAATATTCTAGGTAAGGGGTGAGGAGTACCTGGATTAAGGTGTGAGTTGGTAGAAAGGGTTTATATCAGAGAGGATTGTCAAAAAAGACAAATGGATAAATCATCTGGGAAATTCCAGCCCCTATCTGAGTCAGTGGCACTGTTTTCTTTGTTACCTGGGATAAAATGAACAGACACATTCACCAACGGAATAGTCATGATCTTTCACTGCCATGCCTTTCTTGGGATAGGTACTCCTAGACAGCATAAATGCTGAAGGTCCAGATAGATATATGTGGGCATTGTGACTTCAGGAAATACATTATCTGCTGCATAATTAAATTAACCATTCCATTCAACCAAAAAAAAAAAGGGATAACCTTCTATTTCCCACGTGTGGTATTAGATATTGAGGGAAGGAGAAGGGAGGCAAGAATAAAACCAAAATCATTTCTGCCCTAGAAGAACATAGATCATACCAGAAGGATAGGAAGGAGAGTTCTTTAAAAACTGGAGCAGTCAGAGAGGACTTTATGGGAAAAAAAAATGTGAACCTGAGATGAGTCTTGAGGAGGATTCTAAGAGAGAAAGATGAAGAGAATTTAGCACAGGGGACTTGGGGGGCAGTCTATTCAAATTACAACTGTAAGGGGTAGATCATAGAGTTCAAGGAACATCTAGTTGGTCTGTTTGTCTTGAATATGCAGTGCATGAGGGGGAGTGATGTGATACACAGTTAAGTAGGTAGATGGGAGTCAGACAGTGGAGGGTGGGCATTCAAAATCAGTGTGAAGAGTTTGTATCTTAACCTAGACATGAATGGGAACCATTAAAAATAAATAGGGACAAGTGACTGGTATGATCAGGACTATACAGTAGCAAGATTATTTTGGCACCTGTTTGAAGAATGAATTTCAGCAGTAAAGACTGGAGGTAGGGAGCTCAGTTGGGAGGTTCTTACAATAGGCCAGTTAGGAGGCAGTGGAAGATCATGGAATGTTTAAACTTTTAGATACCACAAAGAGAACAGTTTGTTTTTGTTTTGTTTTTAAGTTGCCCTACTCCTTAGTTTAGATCTCCTGAGAGATTGATGGGAGACATCTGATATTCCATCTGAAATTGATATCAATCGATCCATTAACTATACTACATGTAGTTTGATAGTCTACACTATGGTTAAAACTAAATTTTTTCTCCTAGATAGCAGCTGGGGAGTTATGGGTTCTCTTTCCATGTTATGAACATTTAATATGTTTGACAAGAAGTGTCCTAATTTGAATGAGTCAATTTCTATTTTCTTTTCTGTTAGGTAAGGTGGACCTGAGTAACAAATGAAAAGATTTACATTGATTAGAGTGGTTAGATATTTCATCAGTTTCAATTGAGGACCTATATACTTGGATCATGGAAATTGTCTACATTTTAAAAATTGTTTAGATTGTGACAATTAACAACATGATGTCACTTTGGTCCTCTGAATATGAAGGACAACAACTGCTTAACTTATTCTTAGTCAATTAAAACATAAAATATACATGTTCTAATTGGCAATTACATAAAAGAATTTGTTACTTCAGCAGATAGGAAAGAATGCTTAATTAAATTAAATAGGTAATTGGTAGCTAATTATATCCAGGATATATTTATATGGTCTTGGTTTATTCACCAGGAGGAAAACGCAACTTATTGCTAAGACTGCAACCTAGCAGAAGTTCTTAGACAACACAAGGGGAGAAAATTCCTTTTTTATGCTGATTATACTGTTATCTGTCTAGAATTGCCCAAATGATTTGAAATAAACTATAGCCTGGCATTCTATATGTAGTAGATGATATACAACTTACCAGAATTCTCTATTAAGTAAACTTCCACACTCTCACAGGAAAATAATCATTGTAATTTATTCATTAAAATTAAAAAGTCATTAAATTGTATGAGTGTCTATTAGTGTAAGGTACTGTGTTACCTACTAGTCATAGCAAGATGAAAGTGTGCATGATCACACTTTCTCTTAGTCTGAATTGCTAGCCTAGAGTAACACTATGTGATAGGAAATTATGTAATACCACAATCTGAAAAATTATGTTTGGGGTCTCCAATATTTAATAGGTTGGCACATTGTAAATATAAGTAGGCTGTAGCATATTACCAATATTGATTTGTTCACAAAAAGGGGAATAAATTTATCATTCGTGAAGTGCATATTTGGAAAATAATTTAGGATGATCGTGTAGCAAGGAAGAGCTAATAATGAAAGAAGAAGTTCCCAAATGGTGTAATGGTACCTACCAGAGGTTAAGGGACATAAAGGAAGGCCTCCATTCTAAGCATGGGAAATCTCTTGTGCAAAAGCGGGAAGGAAGTAGATGCAATGAAAAATTCAAGCAATAGCAATTAGTATTGACGTGGAGAGAACAAGGAGAATGATATGAGAAAAGTTTGAAAAGGTAGGTTGGGACCAGATCGTGAAGGACTGGCTTTAAAGGACAGGCTGAAGACAAAATTATTAGTTTTCTTAAAAATTAGTGAACTATTGAAGACTCTTGATTAGAAAATGACAAGATCAGACCTGTACTTTAGGAAGATGATTTTGTCAACTGAGTGGGGAATGGGTTGGTGAAGACCAAGACTGGAAGTAGGAGTGGGTGGGAAAGAATATTCTAATTGTTTAGGTGAGACGCAATTAGGTCTTGAAACAGAATGGCAAGAAGTCAGTGAATGTAAGATATAGAACAGAGATGTCAAACTCAAATAGAACAGGGATCAACAAACTTTATAAAGTTATCCCTTCAGGCTACACATTGACTCAGAAAACCATGTGTTATCATGCTCTGTTGTATTTTTATCTATTTTTTGAGATTTCATAATTACATTTTAATGTGGTTTGACAACAGGCGCGAGTAATGTAGAAGCAGTCCACTAGCTAAGTGTTTGACACCTCTGTTGTAGAGACAGAATGAAAAATACCCTATAAAGAATAGGGAGGGGTGAGTAAGGAGGTATGATCAACACTTATTGCATGGTTGAGAACCATCTGAAACATGAAAGGCCCGGGATAGTTAATTTCTGTGATTCCTTTGTTTCTAACTATTACATAAGGGTCCCGTTACACTAGAGTTAGAACAACATAATACCTAACAAATTGTGTGAAAGGTGATTACATCTGCTGAAGAAACAGGTTTATTCATATATGTCAAAAAACATCCAAGATAAGATTTGTAAAAAGCACTTAGCACAGTGCCCGAAACAGTTAGGCATTGTATAAATGCTTATTCCTTTGCCTTTCCTCTTCAGAAAGGAATGGTTTGACAAATTGTCCTTAAATGAATTTATTGAAGTGACCCTATCAATATTATTATCATGGTAGCTTCAAATAGTAGCAAAAAATTTTAACCCTATTTTATCTTTGACAGTGGAAAAATATACGTCAATAAGGATTTGTTCATAGGACCCATTTTTAAAAAATGTGAATTGCATTGTAGAGAAGGAGAATAAATCAATGCTATAATTTTCCTTACCACCCTCCCCACTTCCCACAACGTACCAATCCTCTAACAGACTCTAGGGTATCACAGAATTCAAAAAGAATTTATTTGGTATGGATTTTGTGCCTAACATATACATTGAGACTTTTTAAAAAGGAAACAGGTTTTTTAACCCTTTCGGAATGCAGATAAATAACCCCCAACAGACACTGGCATTTTTAACAGCTTTCAAATTCGTTATATTATGAAAATGTGGAAGGTTAAATTTTTCCAGAGGATATTTTCAAGAATAAAATAAAGTGTTCTCTCTATACACACATACACACATCTAAGATATATGTGTATGAAATGGATCACAGACTACATTCAGGAACTCAACTACACATACACATGCGTACACTAGCTATCCTATAGCAAGTAATTTCTCTTTAGGACCATGATGGATTAAAAGGAAGAGTGATTGAGAAAACAAGTTAAAACTGCTAAGAAGTAGGACTTTTGGTCTGTATTAATCTACTGTATCAGCCATAATTCTTAATTCCCACGGATTTATGGGATTAAATTCCACCTTTACTATGATTGTAGTTCATACTTCTCACTGAGAACATGGTTACATTTTAAGGAAGAAAATAAAACTTTTCTTTCTCCAATAATCTTATGGAACAGGTTGAAATGATAATCTGGAAAGCTTCATGGATATGAAGAATGATTTTTCAGTGACTACAATCTGGTCTGACCTGATAGAGATTAGAAACTTTTCCAAAGTTTTTATAAAAAATAGAAAATATCTGTTGTGTTTTTAGACTATGTGAGATACATTAATATGTTTCAAAATGAAGAAAGATTGGAGAATGCATTGTAAAGACAAACTTTTAATAACAATCTGTGAAGTGATACTTTACATAAGTTGATGCTATTTTTTAGAGGACTGTTATGAAGGGCAGCCACATAAATTTAAAGTTTTGATAAAACTAACTCCATAGAAAGAAGCTGAAGTCTCTAAAACAAATCCCTAATTGACATATAACCATATCAAATCTGTCACAAGGCAGGCCTATTCAATGAAGTGTGCCTTTCTGTTTGAGAAAAGTCAAACCACAAAGCTTGATCTTTTAGAGGTCAGTGAGACAGCAAAAGGAACTAATTGTGATAGATGATTTGATTTTGCTCTATGCTAAATGCATTGTGAGCCCAATTTCAATTTTGCATAATACTGCCAGAATTGTTCCACTAGAGTTATACTGGATGCAAATGTGGATCCCTGTGTACTATAATTGTGTTTAGTCAGTGAATTTATAAATGGAAATCCAGAAGTAAAAATTTGCTTCA
This sequence comes from Pseudochirops corinnae, assembly GCA_028646515.1. Taxonomy (NCBI): domain Eukaryota; kingdom Metazoa; phylum Chordata; class Mammalia; order Diprotodontia; family Pseudocheiridae; genus Pseudochirops; species Pseudochirops corinnae. The sequence continues at coordinate 493,699,721 of CM053585.1, read as the reverse complement.
AGGTGAGTTTTAAGGACGAAATTGGGTTTATATCTATATACTGAAACAGAGAGGTGGCATGGTATAGTTCAGTCATGTCATACTCAAATAGGCAGCTACACGTTGACTGAAAAAATATATTCACTTTACCTACATTGTGTTGTACTTTTATTTATTTTGTTAAACATTTTGCAATTATATTTTAATCTGGTTCAGGTACTCACAGGATTTTGCCTGCATAGGATTTGACACCTCTTTTGCAGTGGATAAAGAGCTAGCCTTAATTTTGGGAAGACTTGTGTTCAAGCACAAGTTCAAGCCTCTTGGGCAAATAACTTAACCTATATGGGCCTCATTTGGCTTATTTATAAAATGGGAAGATTGGGATACATTGAATGTCATTCAAGGTTCCTTCCAGCTTAGAACCTAAGATCCTCTGATTTGGAATAAGATCTTAGCTTTTTGTTCTTATTTTACTCTCTGTGAACTGGGAAAGGAACAGATGACTTCTCTAGGTCTCTCTCTTTTCATGATTAAAAGGAAAAAACTTCACAATATCTAATATCCCTCACATATCTAAATCTGCGGTGCTATGACTTTGGTATCCTGACCTTCATCTATATGTCGGTCTGTATCCTGACCAGAGTTTTCCAATAAGCGTTCTCCATCTTCTTCTTCCAATAGTTGAGAATATGATAGTTATCTTAAGAGGGGGAAATTCTGAAAATGACATTTATTTTCATTCTCTGTCTCTCTCTATCTCTCTGTTTCTCTGTCTCTTTGTCTCTCCACCCCCCCAACACACACAACAAACAAATTATCACATGAAAAGAAATCCCATGAAAATAATAAATGATATTTTTCACATCATTGAATATCCCAAAATGTTGAGAATTCTTGTTTAATATAGGTGGACAGAAGCTAAAACAACTATAAAATGTATGACTTAAAACTTAGATAAGGGTTTTAAGATAAGAGGATAATTACGTTTTACTCCCAGAAATTAGTCAGTTTTCAGTGGAAAGAATAAGCTTTTATTTCTGTCATGTTTCCATTCTTAATAGAGTCATTACTGATTATATTTCCCCCAGTAGTTGTTCTTGGCTATCATATGTTTAATCGTAACAAATCTAGCAGTGCCATGCAATTAATGACAAACAGCTTTTCTTCAATCATTAAAACTGTGTGGAAATTGGGGGACTCTGTCATAGATGTTTGTGCACGTGCACATCCACGTATATGCTTTACTTAATGCATATTTGCTTTATGAAATCATTAGATAAGCATTAATATAAAGATAGAAAAATTAGCTCAGTTTACATTAAATAAACACCCTAGTCAGAGAGTATTTAAAAATGAGAATCTATATTCAGGGGAATGTTGGATATAGTTTATGTTACAGTTTAATTATTATGATGATGAAAAAAAGGAGATGGATTACATTGTCACATTTTTTTAACAGATTTTCAAAATCCCAGTGTCTAATACTGAAATGGAAGATAGAAGTGGGAAAAGGCTCCCTCCCTCTTTAAATAGGCTTCAGAAGTTTGAAAGTCTAATAAAATTGTGGAGAATAAGCCCATTCTTAGATTATGTAGGCTGTTATCCATTAGTTAAGAAAATTTGTATAATATTTCTGGATTTTCTCTCCAGTCAGGAAGCATTAATAAAGTACCTGCTATTTTTCAGGTGCCGAGGAAGCATTAATTAAGTACCTGCTATTTTTCAGGTGCTGAGGTAGTTTCAGAGTATGCAATGATAAAATTAAATCTAGTGTACTTATAGACAATGTCCCAAATATCTCATGAAGTTTTAAGCTTTTTGAGATTAAGTAATATGGACATACAGAGTATAAATATCAAGTGGTTAAGTACAAATGTCTTAGAAGGCATTGGAAGAATTTTATTTCTATGTAAAACTGTAGTAGCAATGCAAACCAAGTCTCCCCTTGTAAAACACTTATCTCTGAAAAATGTCATATATGTATGTATGTATCTTAGCATACAACTTTTAGAAATTACACAGTTTTCGAGTGAGAAATGACCTTAGTGATAACACAACACAACCTATTCATATTAAAAATGGAGAAGACTAGTGCAGCAAGGTAACTTTTATAAGGCCACTTAACTAATTACTCAACTCCCCAAATCCTATTTCCTAACCCCATATGTGTTTCTGTAATGCCTGACATGGATTCTTAATTGTAGATGATAATTCTTTTTTTTTTATTACAAAATTAAAAAGAAAACAGATTTTGTGTAAATCCACTTAGTAACCACAAACTTCTTAGCCTTTGAAAACTAACCCAGAACTTATCCTTTCTCACATGAAAAGTGGTAGGGGAGCTACTTTTAAAGGACACTTAGCAAATTCATTTTCACTGAAAAAAAAGGACTTCTACTCTGTCTCTAAATCCCATCACTAAATGATAGTTTATTAACTTAAGTTAGGACTTTATTGTGTGTGGAAATGTGTATGAGCCCAGGTACTTTTCAAAAATCAAAACTTACAACTATCTACTGAATTAATTGCTGAAAGTCAAACACAGTTTCATTAACTTATCTGTTGCCTTGACCTCTGCTCACAGCTTGAAGTAAATCAGGTAAATGTAGTTGAAGATGCTATATGATTGGAATTGACAGGGAAACATCTCACAGGAAATAGGTTAATTTAAGAGGCAAATTTAGATTTGAAATACGTTTTGGTTCCTCATCTGTAAAACAAAGTGGCTGAATTATACTTGAGTAATAGACTCAACAGTTTAGAGGTGAAGTAACTTTAAAAATCATCTTATACAAATTCTTCCTTTTATAGATGAGAAACCAAGACCCAGATTTGCTCAGATCCCTTCCTGATCCAAAAGCCCACAGAAATAATTGGAGATATGAAAGAGCTATCAAAGAAGTACACAATCCGACTTAACTATATTCTCTTGACCAACTCTCTTACATAAATCTGCCCATGGAAAGAAGTCAAAGAAATCATTTGTTGAGTAGAAAGAACTCAGTTAAGGCTTGTTTTCTTTCCCTATTATCATTTTATTAAGTTTTCAGGGAAATGTGTAGTTATGTGTGAATTCTGAATAGATTTAGCTGCAGGCATATGGTAGTAGATTTGGGAAGAATTAGAGTTAGTGGAAAATACTGGGAGGGTTGATTGGTGATACCTATAATTAAAATTATTAAGTGACAAATGACACATTGTAATCACTTTCAATAATGAGACATGAATGACAGCATGAAAATTGATCCAACCATTAAACAAGGCCCCAAAAGACATCCTAGGCATAGATGCCAATATCCTATATACCCTATATCTTATTCTACTTTTTTCATTTTATGAAAATAGCATCAGTACAGCTATTTTAGAAAGAAACCCTTTTATATAGAAACCAAAACAGTTAAAATGATTTTCCTGATTTTGAAGAAAAAAAAAAGTCAGCCCATTAAGGTACCACTATAGTTAGCTGTGATTATTAATAATAATAGTTATTATTAACTCTAGTAAAATGCAAGGACTTTCTTGCTTTTCAGCCTCTATGAGCATAATAGATGCAACTAGGAAAGGGAAATTGGGACTTTGCCTCAAGGCATCAGATTCAGAGTTGGGGGGGGGAGGGAACAACAGATTATAACAAATCAGCAAAAAAAAAAAAAAAAGTTAAAATAGTAAGATAACTTGTGACTCACTACCCTTTAGTTGCTATACCCCAGATGAGTGGAGGACTGCCCCAGCCGTGTCAGAAACAGACTCTCTGCACATAGGCCAATGTCCAGGCTTAAAGACATACAAACAAAACAAAGCAAAATACACCTGTTTGGAGATTCACATTTTCTATTGCTTTGTCCCCTTATTGATTAACTAGGATGTGATTTGTGCTGCCTAGAGTATAAATATTCCTATTTATGGCTCTGACCATCTCCTTCCTAACCTGAGATGCATTCGAATCAGGAAATGTTATTGCTGAGCTGTAATGTGCTATAGAAAGTTCTTAGGTATTGAAAATGAATTGTGATCATTCAGTTCCATTTGGAATCTGTCTCCAGATTCAAATCTGGATGAGCAAGTACAGGTATGAGTTGACTTGGGTACCCTCCCCAGAACCTCTGTGAATGAATCAGAATGCTTAGTCTTTGAAACAGACTCAGTATCAGAACTTCCAAAAAAAAATTAAAAAGATGATAGAGCTTCATTTGAACCTGGCAGTTTCATGGGTCTCATTTTAGAACACAACAACTTCTCTGCTTTAGCCTGATTGTTACGTACATTGGAATATTTCTGGGCCTCATGGAGGAAGCTGGATTTTACTGCCTTTGGGATGAAGTCAGACTGTTAATAAATTTAGGAAGAGCAGAAAAATGTTGAAAAGCAATTAACTTTTTTTACCTGTGATTTAAAGACCCAATTTACCTCTATAATTTTGTGTAGCCAAGGCATCCTCCAATGGGAAATCATTTCTGGATTAGGGGACTTTGGGAAACATTTAAATTTTACATGACAGCCATTTGCAATTGAGCCAACTGAAGGGAGTTCAATATAAAAACTAGTTCAAGGATGCAAAGAATTGAATAAAATGAAATGTGATTTTCAGAGTATACAAATTATGTAAATTACAAGAACTGTAGAATAACTAAAATTGTCCTCCTTTTGGAACACTCAGTATTTTATGAATACTGTCAATGGTTTTTCTTCTTCTATGATTCACTGTATTGATAGAGAAGCAATTAATTAAATTGATTTTTATTCTAATTTATTAATGATAATATATTCTTCAAGCCTTACTATAAGCCACAGTTGTAAATTAATTGATAACAGTTGTAATAATAATAATGATAATAGACAATACCCTCTGGAGCATTAAAATCAAATGTTTCCTCATCTACAAAAAAAAAAAAAGTAAACATCACTGATAAGATAAAATACATTATCTGGGAAATAATTATGTCTTTTTATATAACAAATATATTCCAATCTCTTAGCCAAATTTGATACTATGAAAGGAAGTTCAGTTAAGTGGCTGACTTTTTTTTCCTAAGTGCAAAGTGAAAGGCAGACTTGGAATAATGTGTTCTTTATATCTTCTTCGAAATTGTCAACAAAGACAGAGATAGCATTAATTGCCTCATCATACTTGCTTACTCTTGCTTTAAGATTTTACATCTGATTAGTCTTGGCAAAGAAAGTGTGGGTTTTATATACATGAGATTAGGACAATCTGGAAACTGCTTGTCAGGAAACTGTCGGCTCGGTTGCCATATTTTACATCGTTAAGTGGTTTTCCTATTTCTGCCAGTACACTGTAGGATTCGCTGGGCCCAATAGAAACATTTTAATTACAGTTTGAACCTAAGCCACTTTTTCTTTGGGAACACTCACCCTCCCTCAGGAACTCCCACCCGCCTTCCTGTGAGACTCATTGCTTATTGAAATGAATTTGTAATTTCTCAATTGGTTTAAGAGGTCTTTCATTATGTACAGTGGTAAGCAATATTATTATTCTATACAATAGCAGACATGTTAATTAGTACGTTGCTGGAGGAAAACTACATGGATGCTGTTTCAGCTATTTCCACCAAAAAAAAAATATAGCTGTCTTGCATTTTTGGGCTTGCTATGAGTGACTAGTCTAAGATCATAGTTTTTATTGTACTGAGTTTGGGGAAAAATGTGTTGCAATCACTTTTTCAATGATTGATCACAATAGCCTAGATATTATTCCCATTTTGGCCTGTACTCTGTGACACAGTGCAAATTCACAGGGTACTACCTAATGTTCTTAAATCAGATGTTCTTTGCCAGTATTAATTAAAAACTGACATATTGACATTCCTGTTGTAATATCCCAATGGGATTTATTTAAATTGCTCAAAATTTCCTTCTTAAAATGAAAACAATAAATGACATGTATTATAAGTGCAGGCTAGAAGAGAGTGGAGCAATCTTGGAGTCAGAAGATCTGGATTCTAATCCTAGATCTGTCAGTCATTAACCCATTGGTGACTGGAAAAGTTTTATAACTAATCTCACAATCACCTTTCACATTTATAAAATGGGAATGATTTTGCTACCTGCCAAACTGGGTCAGAAATCCTAAAATGCTACTTGAAAGAGCTTTATTAATTAGCTATTATTATAATGATAAAGTTATATATAATGACTAGTGCAGTGTTACAATAATTGTTGCAATGAGTTATTTACAAAAAAAAATATTGCTGTATTTTATAATAATAATAATAATTAATAATGCACATTCAAGTAATACTTTAGGATTTTTGACCCAGTAAGGTAGGTAGTAAGATTGTTCCTATTTTAAAAATGAGAAAATTGAGACACAGATAAGTTACGGGAGGTAATCATAAGTTATTTTTATAACATGAGCTAATTAATGATCCTCATTCCAGCAACACTTAAGGATTTCTTATCCAGTGGGATATTACCCAAGGAGGTAATGATAAGAATAATGATTATAAATATTATTATTTCTTAAATGTTACGGATTAATATTACCGCTGGGGAGAGTGTGGCTGATGACTCAGTTTGACACGATAGGCTGATTCCTGTAGAGTTTACTGATTGGGTTCTTCAGTATATTTTGGCAACTGCGTTTGTAGTATGGGGATTTGTCAGCTGTCAGTATGTGAAAAATAACAAGCTTTGGACCTAGTCTCGATATAGAATTCTGATGCATTGCTCTAAGAGCAGATAGGAAAACAGGGGTGACATACACCTATCTGATTCCCACTTGATTTTGGATTCCTCAGCTAAGTCTCCATATTTTAACATCTTTTAATTCCATATTGATTGGAGATTTCAATTATTTGACATGGTGACACTTAATAGAAAATATTGCTGCCCTTGTTGTCCCTATTTGATTTGGGGACAAATATTTAAATATATGGGCAGTGGATAGAGCGCTAGGCCAAGAGTCAGAAAGACATCTTCGTCAGTTCAAATCTGGCCTCAGACAATTACCAGCTGTGTGACCCTGGACAAGTCATTTTTCCTTCTTTGCCTCAGTTCTTCATTTGTAAAATGAGCTGGAGAAGGAAAGGGTAAACCACTCTAGTACTTTTGCCAAGAAAACTCCAAAAGGGGTCATGAAGAGTGTGACGTGACTGAAAAGAATGAAAACCAAGGACAAAATATAGGAGAATTATTTGAGTTTTCTCTTAATATATGTTATAAGAACTAATTTTGAGAAGCAGACAGGAAATCAGGTTAACAATGGCTTGTAGAAATCACTTCGGTTCCTTTATATTTCAGTAGATTTTCTGAATTTGAATAATTTCTAAATATGTTAGTAATAATGTTATTGATTGATTAAATAAATCACTTTCAATGCATACTGCTCTTGTAATTGTTTTGTGCATGTTTCCGATCAATATTTCAAAAGTATACCTCATATGCCATTATTAATTACTTCTATGAAAATAAGATAGCAATTGAAACATGAACAAAAAAAGGAGTTGTAATTGAAGAGTACAATGTATAGAAACAACATTAACATAGAGTATTTTCCGAAGATAATACTTTGTGTACCAGAAAATGACCAACCTATGTTGGGCCTTTTCAACTTTATAGGGCAATGAGAGTATCATTTTTGTGTTTTTTAACCACAGCACAATGTTGATCACAGAATTGGTGCCTAATAAATGCATGTCGATTGATTTTTGTTTTTCAGTCATTTTGTTATGGGAATCTGAAGATCTTCCCTGCCCCTAGGCCCTTTGCTAAAGTGGCTATGTGACTCTGAGGACCTTTGGATATTTGAAAGTATACTCTGTTCCCTAATAGGCTGAATGTGGTCACATGGAGCCTGTGGCGG
>CM053585.1:493665839-493691417 GCA_028646515.1 Pseudochirops corinnae | reverse complement strand
GGCAGTCCTCAGCAGGAGTCCTTAGCAGAGATTCTGCCCTGCTCAAAGCAAAAGGAGTGTGCAACTGCAGCCGCTGCCTCTGACGCTGCTTCCAGTCAGCACCGCATGGAGACTAGCTTGGTTCCGGCGTTCTCTTGCTCCACCCCTTCCTGCTACATCAGCAAGCTCAAGGGGCATGGAATATCTTCAAATCCCAGTATCGTTACAGATGCAGAGATCAGAAATATAGTTACAATTGTTTGTACAGCACAAAAGGAAACAGGAAGCAGGCCAAAAGAGAGAAAATAATGAGAAAAATGCCTCAAATTGAAAAACTCCTTAAAATCTCTGCTCCCCAAAAACAATAACAGTAACACCAACACTGTCTCAAAATACTTTTTCCCAATCTTTTTTCAACCAACCCCTGAGGTCAGTCTAGGAACTTGAAGAAAGTTACTCTTGGTGAGGAAGGTTGTAATAGGAGAAGGATAGTGAAGGATCATAGTCTCAACTATAGTAACAACCTATGTGGTCACTGACATTTATTGATCTGTACAGACCTTGCTCAATTTGAGTGATCTAAGATAACAGAAAATAGCTATGGGAATTAAGAATAGGAGGAATCAACAGCAATAAGCACATTTACAGAAAATATACCATCAGAAGTGAGACAATGATTAAGACTTTGTAAAAAATTAGTTGAGAAGACAAAATGACCAAGTATTTGAAGAAAACAATAATCTCAATAGAATAGTATGCAGAGCTGAGATTTAAACTCAAGTTTTCTAAATCCAAATCCATTACATCATCCATTGTACTGAATATTTACACAATTAAATAACACATCTTTCAACTGTAATAAAGTCAACACAGTAAAACTGTAATAAAGTCAACAACAACTTTATTAACTGTAATAAAGTCAACACAAACACAGTTGCGTGTGTGAGGAGAGGAGGAAAGTAAAGTGCAAGGCAGGAATGATCTCTATTATCACCATTTTTCAAATGGAGAAACAAAGCAAAGAATGGTTAAGTTACTTGCCCTAAATTAGATAGAGTCTGTGGTAAAGTCAAAATTCAAACCCAAGTTTCCTGATTCAAGATTCAGGGATGTTTATAGTAAAACTACGTTCTCATTGAACCTTTTAAAATACTTTTGACTTGTTTAGTCTGAGGATCTAAAACAGTATTTGTACCCTACTCATTTTTGACAAAGTATAGTTGAGCATTTTTTCTTAAATAAAATAAAATATTTAACTGTCATTGTAAATGACCATTTTAAGGTTTGAAACTCACTACATCTACATACCTAGGTCCCAGTTAGTAGAAATAATGATTCTCTTAATTCCCTGTATATTTTAGAAATTAGGCCTTTATCAGAGACACTGGTTGTAAAAATTCTTTCCCAATTTCCCACTTCCCTTTTAATCTTGGTTACATTGGCTTTGTTTGTACAGAATCTTTTCAATTTAATGTAATCAAGATTATCCATTTTGCATTTTATACTGCTCTCCAACTCTTCTTTGGTCATAAAGTCTCCCTACTCCATAAATCTGACAGGTAAACTATTCCTTGCTTCCCCAGATTACTTACAGTATCAGCCCTTACACCTAGATCATGCACCCATTTAGACTTGGCTTTGGTGTACTGCGTTAGATGATGGTCTATGCCCAGTTTCTGCCATACTATATTCCAATTTCCCCAGCAATTTTTGGGGTCTTTGGGCTTATCTTCTTAGCAACACATAATTATAGGACAACTCTACAAGTCTCAGGATGGAAGAACATATCTACATTCAGAGAAAGATCTAGAAAGAACAGAGTTTAAATGGAGACTGAAGCAATCTACATGCTATCATTCTCTTTCATGGTTCTCTTTCTTTTTTCCCATTGTTCCCTCCATTGGTTACAACCCTTCTATACAACCAGACTAATGTCCAATTTGAAAATATTTGCAGATCCAATACTTGATGGCATACTGCTATGGGGGGAGGGGGTGAGAAGGAGAGGAGAAAATTTGAAACTAAAGAGATTATAGAACTGAATCTTGTAAACTAAAAGTAAATAAACAAATCAAATCAAAAAAAAAAAAAAGAAAGAATGATTCTCCTAAAGTAGTTAGATAATTTGCATTTGTATTCTATATTTAAACTGGGCTGGAATGAATGACCATTCTTTTGCCCAATTAAAACATCATATAGTATATATTTGAATCTACATGTCCACTTCACAAGAATCATCATTCAAACCAACCTTGGAGAGCTTAAATGAATTATCCACAATCACTCTAGTAGTAAGTGTCATGGATAAGACTTTAATTGAGGTCTTCCAAGTTCTCCCGGCAATGTTCTTTCCGCTATGTGGCATTGTATCTAGGGTAAAATATTTTATTTATATTTAATTTTACATTACTGATTTCTAAAAATCAATACATATGAAATCCATTGGCTATGTAGGTCAAATCAGATGCAATTTATTTCTTTTTACCTAAAAAAAGGAACAATCCTTTGAAGACAAGTTATGAAGGAACATTAGAAAGACAATTTTTAAAATAATTTTATAGTTTTTAAAATTATTATTAAACAGATGATGCTCAGAGATTTGTCAGGACACAAAGGCAGTAAAAATCCTCTTTCGTTGCTTGCAATATCATAAAAAAAACATTTCACGAGAAATTTTCTAAGAACGTTAGGAAATTTAACTCTCAATCCCTGTAGAAATTGGGCCTGTACCAGCACATAAGGGCATTCTGCTTGTTTTCAATTTTTATTTTACTTTTTGTTAAAATGAGTTTAACTATTCATTTCACAGGAGGGGTCACCATTAACTAGTCAATGGTGTTTACATTTTTTCCCTCTTTCTTCGTTAGTTTAGGATCATGGTATGCCACATGTAGAAATCTCTAATTCTCAAAAACAAATGGCCAAATCACATGATTTAGTCACTCGGGGGTCCTAATAAAGGGGTGGGGGAGTAGGTAAAAGCTCTACTTACAACACAGGGACATCAAAAGATAAGATTTTCTGACAAAATTTAATTTTACACCCAACATTCTCATTCTTCTGTAGAGAATGAGAATGTTGGCATTTCTTGGCTGGTGATCACTTGATAAGATCACACAGATAAAATAATATTCCTCATTTTTCAGGCATAATTAAATTCAACCAAAGCAATATTCAAAATAGATAAGATTAGTACACAATGGGTAATTATGTGCACTGAGCTCTGTCTCACAGCATACAGAGCTTAATTAGACCTTAAGGGACAGTGCATCTTTGCTAATCATATGTGCCAGTCACTAGCAATGTTTCCTGCAGAAAGTTACAATAGCTTTTCGGTTACTGAATATCATTGAGCTAATTTTTTTTCTTTCCTTGTACAGACTTTCAAATTTTTACATTTAGCTTTGATTGGTTGATCTAGATCAACAGTCTAATAAGCTCCCTCATTATCAGTTACACAAATGTAAGATATTTCAAATGTTCTTGAACAGTGTTAAACACACAGAGACATAGACCTATAAATTCATGGAGGACTCATTGAAAAAATTAATTTGGAGGATTTTTCACTTAGTATGATGAAATGGAACTTATTTCAAAATTATAAATTGAGTGGTGAATTCTTTAATTTCATTTTAAATGTCATTTCAATTTTCTGAGGGCAACAATGATTAGTTCAAATGAGATAATCTCATTCTGTCCAAAACTCAGGAGTCAGTGTGTCTGTTTCTGGGGGTTGTTTCAATTAATAAAATGACAAATATTTAACAATGCTAAACAGTATTTCTAAATTCAAGTGAAATTACTAATGCTATATTTTGAACTATTCTCCTTGAGGTGTATTCAAAATTTAAACATTTCTGTCTATATTTTCTGAGTAAATTTATTTAAATGCAGTTTAACTGTTGAAATCTAAGCTATGGAGGTTTTATTATTTTGGTCATAATACGGATGCTACAAAAAATGGATTTGATAAAGTATACAAATTGAAATAGTAATCCTAATAATGAGTGGTGTCAAAGCATGCACTAGTGTGGCCATTCTAGAAATGAAAAATTTGATAATCCTTTTGTTTGCAGAAAAAAAATGACCATGGTTCCTAAGCACTTGCCACTCCATTTGTTGTTCTTCCAAAAACCAGATTTTAGTATGTAATGGTCAAAGGTCAGTCAAGTCACAGTGCAACCCAAAAATGCCTCTTCCCTTTCTCCCCTTTTCTCTACCTCCACCCATGGTCACCAATATTTCTTTGTTTTCTTTTTTTTTTTTCCTTAAAAAAACCAAAACACCACAAGTTAAGTCAAAGTTTCCACTAAAATTCCAGTCTGCCACCTTGTGGGGTTGAAGTGACCTTAGTTGTCCAAGGCTATGGACACCTATTTTACACCTATAAATTAAGGTGTAAAAATGTTCAGTTAAGGCTCAGTTATAGATGTTATGTCTCTCTGTTGGCAGAAAATTAGCCTAAGTTCTGAAGAACTCATCAACAAGTTGGCCAAAGGGCCAATTTTTGTTGACTTTTTCTCGTAACTCCCCAAAGCCATCAGCAAACATAGAGTAATTTTATTACAACATCACAGATTGTTTTGGTCAAAAAACATTTTATTTTCCATCTCCTAGAGAGGAGTCTGTTCAAATCCAGTTTCAGATATTTTCACTATTGTGACACACTCCTCTGACAGGGTAGTTACTACCTGGGACCAGCATTTCATGAAGTCCCCAGGCCATTCATCTTTATTTACCTCTTATTCTTACTCTTGACTTTCCCAACTTTCCCACTTGCTACCTAGTAATTTGGTTTTAGAGATTTGGGGAGGTGGGGGTGGTTATCTTCCTCCCCAAATTGAACCCTACTTTCCATCTACTCTTTAGATGATATCTATTTACTAGACCAAAGGTGTCCAGCATGACAACATTCTAAAATATAGCTGGAATCAGATTAAAATATAATTGGGAAACATTTAACAAACAAATGAAAATGCAATAAAACATAAATAATATCACATCATAAAAATATCTAAATACATGGTCAGCAGGGATCCTTATGTATGGATCAATGGCCCTAGTTTCTATTTGAGTTTGATATAACTGGAGTAGATCATCAATTATTTTGGTGTAGAAAGCTCCAGGGGAAATAGAACTTTCTCTGCCAATTCAGGTCTGAAACTTGTCTGCAGCTTTAGGCAGTCATCTAAAGAACAGGATGACTTACCCAGATTCACAAAGCCAATGTGCATCACAGGCCACACCTGAACCCAGAGTTTCCTGGTTCTTAGGTCAACTTTCTATCTTTGCTGCATACAGCAGTAAGAATACTCCCCCCTCAAAAAATACAGTCCCTACCCTCAAGGACCCAATATTTTAATGGAGGAGAACAAATATGAATATATAAGCTATTGATTGGGCAACTGGGAAATAATCTCAAAGCAAAGGAAGGGGGTAAGGGTGGGACATGCCTCTTGAAAAAGAAGAGATTTGAATCAGGCCCTGAAGGAAGCCAGAGAGGTCAGGAACTGGAGACTAAGAGGAGGGCTTCGTTTACAATCTACAAAGAAGAAAAGAACTTCCAGCCACTAGGAACTGTGAGTTTCCCCTTTGACACATATGGTCTCAAATCCTGAATCATCTTTGCCCTGGACTATATGTACTGGTGGGAGACTGTGTCACACATGTTGTGAGTTATGTCTTCTATGAACTACTAGTAATTGTGGGCAACTAGATGGCTGAATGGATATAGCACTGATTCTGGAGTCAGGAAGTCCTGTGTTCAAAACTAGTTTCAATACTTAGTAGCTATGTGATTCTGGGCAGGTCACTTATCCTCTGTTTGCCTTTATTCACTGGAAAAAGAAATAGCAAATCACTCCAGTAGCTTTGCCCAAGACAGTAGACAGTGTGGTCCACTGGGTCATGAAGAGTTGGACATGGATGAACAACTGAACAATAACAACATTCCTTATTATCCCTTTCCAAAAGAGAACTAAATGTGATGAATTTTTATTTAAACCTAAATGAAAGAGGATGAGTAAGGGGAGGACATTACTGGGGCCTCATGAATTATAGCCAATATGAAATATAGAAAATAGAGACAGTATAGAAAAGACAACTCCTAATAATTTAAGGTTACCTTTAACCTCTGAAGGGACAAGTGGAAGCTACATCCCTAAGACTAGATGTTAGCTGGACCACCCAAAGAATGATTGGGAGTTTTCTTTTTCTATATCATCTCTGTTTTCTACACTGACTATAATACCTGCTCAGCTTTGATTCTGTAATTCTTTGTCATCCTTTGGGTCCCACTTGAAAGGTATATCATAAAGGAAGATTTTGCTTGATCCCCATCCCCTCCATTCAGTCAAAAACAGCCTTTTCCATTTCACAGGACAATACTTTGAATAGATATTGTTCTTTGGCTTTTCTTGTATTGCAGCCACTTTTTACCCTCTTCTAGGTGATTGTATGCTCCATGAAGAAAAATATTGTCTTATTCTTTTTCACATTCCTCAAAGCACCCCCTAGTCATTTCTGTTCCTTTTTTATTCTGAGTTAATTCCAGTAAAGTCTTGTCCTATCTCATTACATCACAAAAATAACTTTTTTTTAAAGATGTGCCTGATGATGCTCATTTCTAGAAAATGCAGGAAATATTTCTTTTAAAGACCAGGTGATAACTTGAGTATCAGTCATGGAAGGATCTGTCTACATATGTACACAGTTGCTTATTAACAGAAAATTGACATTTGTAATTTTTCATTTTTTTGAGGGGGATAGAGTGGAGCAGGCCACAGCCATTCATAATGACTAAGATGATGAAGAGAGCAATGGACTTGTGGTCAGCAGGTCTTACTCTGAATAATGATTCTTCATCCTACTTGCTGAGAAATGTTGAGTAAATAAGTGATCTTGTGGCTGGAAGTTAGGGAAATGTGGAGGCTTAGTTTTATCTTCTATAAGATGAGGGATTTGAACCAGGTGATCTCAAAGATTTCTTCTAATTCTAAATGGCTGTTGTCTATGCCATTGAAAGTAGCACCTACAAAATTGAAAGCATTTATCTTTTGAAATAAGAAACTAATGAATTACTAGGTAGACCAAATGGGAGGCGAAGATGAATTTTGATGTGTGCCCTACAAGGTACTGTCTGTGATTATTTCTTCATATGGAATTAATATTCATAAATCTTATTAGCAACATTGTTGCTACACCTAAGTTGAACTTCATTTACAATCTACAAAGAAGAAAAACAATACAGTTTTTTTTTTAATAAATGGTCATGTTCCGAGAATGATTTCTGAGACAGTTTACTCCATTTCCCTCTTCAATCTACAGTGAACACTTTCCCATATCCGACTCTTCTTGTCTTATTTTTTTTTCTTTTCCCTCTGCATCAAAATCCATGTGTGAATGGTTCTCTCTCAACTTTGCCATTACAATTCCCTAAACATCTGTTCACTTCTCCCTTTGTCCCTCAGCAAGAATCTATTTCATGAAGTAATATTGAAATGAACAACCTTCATCCATTACCATTAGAGTTTTCTGAGTGGAAATGTTTTCAAATAGTCAAACCATCTAGGTTAAAGAATGACTCATTCAATGAGATGTGACAATTTCTGGCAAGGCCCTTTCCTTAAATAAGTAGAATAATCAAAGTTTATAGCCTAGAAAACACACAGTAGCAAATAAAACACAGAGCACAATTAAACAGCACTTGCCTCTCATGTCTAATACGTGCTATTTCTATTAGACCTCACAAAGTGACTTCCCAAGTCATGTATTGACAGCACTTACTGGGAAGAAATCATGGTTGCAATGTTGAACTACCATGGCTACAGTCTGGCCTTTTGGTGGTAGATTTGTTTCTGTGGGCAGGGAGGAATTTTTTGTGACAGAGAAATCATGCCATGAGTGAATTTGTTGTTGGGACTTTCAAGTGAATCTTAACAGATTAGCC
Organism: Pseudochirops corinnae; assembly: GCA_028646515.1. Taxonomy (NCBI): domain Eukaryota; kingdom Metazoa; phylum Chordata; class Mammalia; order Diprotodontia; family Pseudocheiridae; genus Pseudochirops; species Pseudochirops corinnae. Next base: position 493,683,490 of record CM053585.1, on the reverse strand, counting down.
TAGGCAAAGTTGAAGACAAAAGGCCCTTTGGTTTGGTCCATTTAAACAAAGACCATGTTACTTAACTAGAGATAGCCACAGAAAGGTGGGAAGAAGCAAGGAGAGGTGGATACTAGAACAAGACACATCCTCCAAACCAGTCAGATGAAATAGCTCTAAATGGAGATGGCCAAAGACAAGGAGGAATATAATCACTGTTTTATTTTAAAGCCTGAATCATGATAGGCTCTCAAATGAAAATTTTTCATTCCATCTAATCCTCACTCATTCTTGACCTGTCTTTCTATAAATAGTCCCTAAATCTGCCCCAAACTTTAAGACTCTTCTGTTGACTCAGATCAAGTCAATTTAGAAACCATTTACAAAGTGCCTACCAAGTAGTAAACATTGTGTCATACACTAGGAATACAAAGCCAAATGTAAAACAGTCTCAACTCATAAGGTGCTTACATTAAACTAGCTATTGTTCTGTCAATGTTTTATGGATACTCCTGTGTTCTTGAACCTTATATTTGTTATCCTACATTGTTGCTTGAATGGTGATGAAGTATCATTATTGACAATAAAAATGAGCACTGAATGTAAAATTATGTTTAGTTCCTGTGGGGAAAACTGGACTACTATATGACTCTTTTATAAATATTTACATTTAACTATGGGGTGTTCAAGAAAAATAGCACATCTGGTGTGAGGGCTTGTCCAGTCCTTTTCAAGGCCGCTAATCCATTTTTGGTGTTCACCTGATTCACTTAACTCTCACCTGTCACTTTAAGAAGCTGTAGCATGTGCTGAGGCCATATCCGAGGAAATTGTCTCTGTACATCGGCTAAAATAGATTGAGGGTAACCAATAGGTCTCAAACTTCTCAGTGAGTTAAGGAGATGTCTTCCATAAGCATGTGAACACTTTTCTCAGTACAATCAGCTGAAGGGGGCACTGAGGAGGCTTTCAAATGTGTTTAGGCATTGAAGATGCCAAGGTCATCCAGTGCATACCAGGTCATTGCCAATAATCTTGACTTTTGTCATGTTGCTAGACTTTGATGACTCTGGAAGGGAGAATGAGGTTGATGATTTTGTTCAATTCTGCCTCACTTAAATCCAATTTACACACAAGTCAAAACATCACCCCTGATGTCATTGATCCTCTTCAAAAATAAAAGATGAACAATAGCAATTTCATTAAATTTTGTGTTTCGGGGAATGTATAAAAAGGAAAAATAGATGAATCATTTTAGTAATATCCATTGAGGGTTATATTCCTGGGGTCAGTTGATCTCTCTCTTTCTTTCTCTCTTTCTCTCTCTTTTTCTGTGTGTGCATGTGTATGTGTGTGTCTTATAACTGAATACTTATATATCATGTATTATGGCTGTCTCTTGTGATATGTTTCTGGGCACTTTTTTCTGTTAGTATTTGGAAAACTTAAACACAAACCCTTAGCAGTAGTTGGTCTTATTGACTGTAAGCTATTCAGATCCTCACATAATATTTGATGCCTCAGTACCAAATTCTGATGTTATAACAACATCCCCTATTTTGAATATTTTTTATATTCCTTGAAAAATAAGTGGGTTAAAAGCTTGTTGTGCACAGAGGAAATCGTAGGGAATACAATGGGTGAGTGGGTTACACAAATTTGTAATATAGTAGATAGGCAATTTATTCTTCCTGAATGTGCAAAACACTCTCATGATAACAAAGTGAAATTGATCAGGAAACAACTTCTTATAGGTGAGTTCAGTTTAGTTTGGGTAATAGGATATTAAATAGACATTGAAAGATTTTTTTTCTACCAACTAGTATTCAGTATGGATTAGAGAAACTTAAAAGGTTAAAGAAACTAAAGGTAAGATTTCCACTGGCTTATTATCATGGATATCAAGGGTTTTTTTTTTTCTCAGTCAACAGTTAGTTAACAAAAATCTATAGAATAGTTCATGCCATGTTCAGTTCTAAACACTGCAGATTGGAAGAAAGACACAAAAACCACCATAAATAATCCATCCTCTTAAGCGAGGCGAATTCTAGTGGGAAAGAAAAATTTTAAAATATTTAGGTACATACAGAATTTTATCTGAAAAGGGGAAGATATTAGCAGATTAGGGAGAGAGGGAGGAAAAGAATTCTACATGAGGTGGGATTTCAGTTCAGTTGAAGGAAGCCATGGAAAGTGAGAAGCAAGGATTAACTGGTATAGCATTCAATGCATGGATGTTAGAGAGAGCAAAGGCATGGAGATAAAGTGTGGTGTTTGAGGAACTGCAAGTAGGTCAGTGGTAGAGTTTTGGAGGGTTCCAAAGAAGAAGAATAGAAACACAAAAATGGGTGGGGAGGAAAAAGGGGAAAGGAATAATTATTTTTAAGCATGTAATATATACTAGATATTGTACTCAATGCTTTACAAATTTTGTGTCATTTGATCCTTAATGGGTAAGGTTGTGAAAGACTTTCAGTATTAAACAGAATAGCTTATATTTTATAATGGAGTTAACAAGGATCCACTTGAACTTCATATCTATGCTCTCATCTTGTTACTCTGGAGATGAGGAAGTATCATTATTAGCAATAAAATGTGAAAGCATATAGAAATTAAATTGAATGTGGAAGTATATTAAGTACTTGTGGGGAAAACAGGAATAACATGTCACATGATATTCAAGGAGGGCCTTGAGCAGGGTCAGACTTAGGCTTTGGAAAAATCACTTTAAAGGCTCAGTAGAAGATAGATTAAAGTTTGAAGAGGCTTGAGTCAGGGAGATCAGTTAGATGGCTATTGTTGTAGCTGAAGCATGAGGCAATGAGGGTACAAACTTGGATTTTAGTTATTTGAGTGGAGAGGAGGAAGACTATTCTAGAGATATTTTGAAGATAGAAATAACATGACTTGGCAATAGATTGGATATATAGGCAATTGAGAGTGAGGAGGTAGCCTGGAAGACCAGGACAATGGCAGTGCCATTAACAATGATAGGGAAAATCAGAAGTGGGAAGAATTTGGGAGGGGTGAAGATAATGAGTTCTGTTTTGGATATATTGGTTTTGAGATGCCTATGGGACATTCAGTTTGAGATATCCAAAAAATGCAGACATGTTTTGGGGTTGCACCATTCCAATCCATCAGAGAGAATGGAAGAATATAAAGACCTGTGAATTATCTGCTGAGATGATTATTAAACCCATAAAACTTAATTGGATCACCAAGTAAGATAGAAGAAAATCAGGGGGGATGGGGAACCTGTGGCCTTGAGGCCAAACATAGCCCTCAAAGTCCTCAAGTACATCCCTTCGACTAAATCCAAATTTCACAGAACAAATTCCCTTCATAAAAGGATTTGTTCTGTAAAACTTGGACTCAATCAAAAGGCTATTCTCAAAGTAGAAGCCCACGTGGCCTCAAGGCCACAGGTTCTCCACTTCTGGTATAATATGATAAGAGAACAGGAGACAGGGAAAGCCTTGGGGGATACCTACATTAGAGGAGGTTACATGGATAAAGCACTTAACAAAAAGATTCTAAGGCATGTAAAAAAGATTCTACTAATGAGTGAAGATTCTTTGAATATTGGATAGGGCTAAAAGGCCTTGGAGGCAAAGCTATTTGCCTAAAATCACATAGAGGTGTAATTTCAACCCAGCTTCTCTGATTCCAGTCGCCTTTTTAATGTACAGTGATGGCTTCTTTTTCCTCCCAAGTCTTCTCAAGTCAAAATGTTCCCAGTTCTCTCAAACAATCTATATATATCATGGTCAATGTTCTTTTCACCATCTCTTTCGCTTTTGCTTTTAACATATTCCAGCTTGTGGTACCCGAAATTAAACAATCTCCAAATCTTGTCTAACCTGGCAGAATAAAACAATAATATGATTTCCCTTTTTCTAGATATGATGACCTTTCAATGCCATCCATAATCACAGGAATTTTTTTTGACTATAATATTAATCAGATTGCTGATTCAGGTTGACCGCATAGTCCACTAAAATTCTTAGATATGCTCAAAGGATATTATTAGAATTGTCGTCAACCAAGCAACCATTTTGTACATGAAATACACTAAGTACAGAAGATAATACATGAAACACTTCAATAAGCACCTGTTAATATTGAATTGGAACTTTCTTATGACAATGACTGAAATGAGGGTGATTTGATAGGAAATACAGTCTCCTTAGTTGAAGGGCAAAGTAACCTTGCAAGATTATATGAATATCTCAGGTGTTATTTCTATATACTGGGTAAATGCTTAATAACTTCTCAATTGATTAAAAGTCAAACCAGTCAGAAACTGACAGACCATGCAAATAATCACTTCAAACATAAATCCTTACCAGAAATGTTTGCTACAGCTCACACAAGTGACCTTCCATCTTGCTGAAACACTTAAATAACATTCATAATGTCATATATAAAGAATTCCAGTATGGTTCCTCTCTATGGTTTCCATATCACCTTTGTATGCTTCCTTTTTTCTATTTCTTTTTCCTTTTTTTTGGTAGAGGGGTCTAGACTTGTTATATTATCAATGTATGGAACTCCCAGTATGAAAAACTCTTCGGTTAATGCAAATTGGCAACTGTTTGTTTTTTTTTTTTAATTACAATGTAAGCTGGGGAAGACAACAGAGCCCAACATGAAGGAGCTGGTTGGGGCTCTTGTCACAGCACACATATCTCCCAGAGTCTGGGCCCAACAAAAGGAAGGAGTTGCCTTAGAGCACTGGTTTTTAGCCTTCAGTGTGTTGTACATCCAATTGACTGGAGAAGCCTGTGGACTCCTCAGAATTTCATAGATAGATAGATAGAGGTAGAAATATGTATAAAGATAGATAGATATAGATATATAAATAGTATGTGCACATGCACATATATACATATGTGTATCTATATATGTAGAGATATATACATATGTGTACATTGCATGTATATCATACACACAAACACACATGTATGTATGTGAATGTATGCACATATATATGTGTACTGGATTACAAATGAAATTAATTATATTGAAATACAACTTTCTACTTATCTATATATTAAAGTTCATTGATCCCCACTGAAGACACCTGACTTAGTTATCTGGTGTCCTTGAGATGTTAAGTTCACTTAGCAACATAGATTTAGAGATAGAATGGCTCATAGAGATCATTTAGTCCAATATTTTTATTCTATAGATGAGAAAGTTGTGATTCAGAAAGTATCAGGTAGTGTCAGACTTAGGATTTGAACCTAGGTTATTTAATTCTAGACCTGTTATCTTTCCCTGATTGTTCATGGTCTCATAGTCCATTCCAAAGGAAACATCTGAACCTCAGTCTTATTAATTAGAAGTCTGGCCTTCTACCTAGTGTCCATGCTGCCTTCCTTTGAGTCTTCCTAGGGGAGATAGGTAGAGACTTTGATTCTGATTTCCTTGGTATATGGAAGTCCCAGGTGAGGCAATTCTCTCTATCAGTGCAGATCAGCACCCTTTTCTCTGAAACTGGTAGTCATTGAGAGCTACTTAAAGCACTGCTGAAAGGTTAAGTGATATGACAAAGGATAGACAAGCAGTCTGTGTCACTGGTGGAAATGGAAGCCAGATCTTCCCAGTTTAGAAATGTAGCCACTAACCATTCTGTTCTCTTGGAAGCTTTATTAAGAATACATATACAACTTGGAGATTTTCAATATGCTTTGGAGTCTTTATTGTATCCAGAGAGGAAGAGTGGCTTGCATCCTTTGGGATATCAGTAAGCATTAATTGATCCTACTGATGATAATTACTGTTGCACTGATTGTAATTTTCACAAAGAAATTCAAGTACTGAAGATGGAAACAAGGACTTGTCACCATAAACAGCTTGGCAACACATTCCTTACACATTTCCAATGTCTCCCCAAAGGGATGTCTTCTGAGCCTTCTGTTTGTTAGTGTCTGAGACAGCACCTTTGACTTATCCATTAAGAGAAAACGGAAAATTAAAAGTATCCAAGTGAGGTGCAAATGAGTTCAGGAAATGAATATTACATATATAAGCACCCTAGTGTTCTCTGACCAAGTAGGACTAAACTAGATTTGAAAGATAGCAGTAAAAATCAGAGTTTGTTTCCTACAGTTTAAAAATACAAATTTGAAAGTTTCTGAGGTAATTCTTCCCACAAAAGAATTATCACATGGTAAATGAAGTTTCTGCTAGGCACCAGAGATCATAAAGCTCCTTAGAACAACGAAGCACTTGAAATATTAGTTTAGTCTAATTTAGGCCCAATGAAGAGCCCAGAAGAAAGTAGATACAATGAAAGTACCTGTGTCAATGCCATGGAACTTTTTTATTTAAGAATGTGAGACCCTTGAACTGTTGAACTTTGACAAGAGCACTTAATAACAAAGTAATAAAAGCAAAAAAAAAAAATATAACAACAACAAAATCCAATGAGTTGGAGGGTGAACTCTGGAGTCAGAAAGACCTGGGTTCAAGGTTTTGCACATACTATGAGATCCTGAGGATTACTCAGTGCCCAGGATAAACCATCCAGGACTCTAAACTTTATAACACAGGAGTTTCAAATATGTTCCATCAGTGGAATTCTCAACAAAGAGATTCTCCCACACTATTGGAATCATAGGTACAGATGCTCTGCTTACCCTGTCTAAAAAGAAAATTAACTGAAAAAAAAATGAAAGCACAAGAAAGCAAATAAATAAATAAATTTTGCTCCACTAAAGGTTGCTGTTGTTCAGTCATTTTCAGTTCTGTTCAATGCATCATGACCCCATTTGGGGTTTTCTTGGCGAAGAGTGGTTTGCCATTTCCTTCTGCAGTTCATTTTACAGATGAGAAAACTGAGGCAAACAGGGTTAAGTGACTTGTCTAGGGTCACACAGCTAATAAGTGTTTGAAGTCAGATTTAAACTCAGGAAGAACAATCTTCCTAACTCCAGTGGCAACACCCAATCCATTACATGATCAAGCTGCCCATTCAACAGAGAGGGAGAGGAAAAGGAGGAAAAACAAAGAGGGAAGGAGATGGAGAGAGGAGGCAGGAGACAGGAGAGAGTAGAGAGTCACTTAACCTCCCAGTTCCCTAGGCATCTCTCTTAGACTATCATTTGCAGTGGAGTTGCTTGTTTACATTGGTAGAGGGGATTTTCTTACCTATTAATTCTCTATAGGAATGAATTTAAAGGCCAGGGCCTTAAAAAAAAATATATAGGGCAGTGATAAAGGAGCAGTAATGAACTATTCACGTGCAAACAATAGGGAAATACTGCTTTTATAGGATTATATTGGATAAGGCCTTATTGGAGCAGAGCAGAGAAACAAACAAGTCAATCATTTAAAGTACCTATTACAAACACAAACAAAACACAGAGAAGTATCAGAAGACACAAGAAATAAAATACTTTTTGCTTTAGTTCCCCAATATATACAGTGATTTCAGATACTTCAGACCTATTGTTGTGATCAATTGTACTCCATAACTCAATAGGATCATTTGAGAGAATAAGACCTAAGGAAGCAGGAGGAGAATTTAAAGAGTTAGAAATTATTTTATTTAAAGAAAAGAAGACTATGGGGAAATTAAAGATGTTGTTCAAGAATATGCAAGGTTCAGTATTCAGAATACTAAAAGAATAAATGAAGAAATGATTTTATGTTGACTGACCATAGGAAACATAATCCAGATTTAAGGAAAGAATTCTCAACAGAAAATGTTAAGTGTGAGGAATATCAAAACACACTTCCCTCAGGGTCTTCTAGGGACCTCTTTTCATTTTGGTGCACATTGAAGAAAAATGAACAAACCAGACTACTTCCCTCTATGATTACTTTCAGCAGTATTATTACCTTCCTTCTCCATTTTCCTCTCCATTTTAGACAAATTAGAGGTAGGCTTTCATTCATTTGACAAGCTTTTGTTAAAGGATGTATGAGGTGTTCAGGAGCACTAGCACTTCTGGTTTGAGGGCTTGTGGAGCTCTTTTCAGGGCCGCTCATTCAGTGGTGTCCACCTTTCACCCAACTCTCACCTGTGGCTCCAAAAAGTTGTAATATGCTTAGCATGCACGCTCCAGTAAAATCATCTTGGCAGATGGGCTTCACCAGGTCAAGTGTAACAAAGCCTGTCACTGAGTTAAGAGGATATCTAAGCCCAGAATGTGAAGTCTTCCCCCCCCCCGTGGAATGGGTAGATGAGAATAATTTGTTCCAATGGCCATGAAGGCAGTTGAAAAGCCACTGTGGAGCTCTTAGAGACTGATCAGACACTGAAGATACCAGGGTCATCCACTGCATCCCAGGCTACTGCCAGTCATCCTAACCAGTTTAATGATTCAGAAAGAAAAAGGCTGGTGACTATGTGTCTCTATGCTTTACTTAAATCGAATTCATGCACAAGTCAAAACATCACTCCATGATGGCACTAGTCCTCTTTAAAAATGGTCAAACAAAAATAACAATTAAACATTTACTATTTTCTAGGTCCTTTCCCAGATAATAGTCATGTAAAATAAAATCAGTCTCCACTGGCAAGGATCTTATAAACATGGATATATTTATCAAGAGAGATTTTTCCCTATAAAGTATATCATTTTCCACTTTCAGAAATGAAAAAAAAAAAACACAAGGAAAGCTTAATCCATAACAGGATGGACAAAAAAAGAAAGAGTGTGGGCAAGAAAATCTATTGAACCTTTGAATGCATTAGGCTGTCAATACATCACCACCAATCCACAAAAAAAATAACAGTCATTTAGAAATGCTATAGACATTAAGGCCTTTCTACTAAACACGTGAAGACTTAACCTTTTAAAAGAAGTGCCATTGAATTGCTTGCTCGGGAATGAGATAATAATAATATGTGAAAAAAATATTTCGGACTAAGTATATTCAAAAAAAGGATTCAAAGAATGATAAAACAGAGTGGTATGTGATTTGTAAATAGAACACTGGCAAGAAATGATGCTTCTTGTGCCTTTTCATATGTTATTAGGCTTTTATTTACATCTTTTTTTTTTTTACTGGCAAATTTCAGACATTTTTGTAGCTGTAGCTTGAATTTGGCAAATGACAATGAAATGGTAAAAATTAATTAATTACATTGAGATCTCTGTGCTTAATTTATGACTATTAGATCTTCCCTTGCTTTTATCACATTTAGGAATGTTAGTCACAATTTTATATTAATAATGTTTTAAACTAATATAAATACACACAAGGGTCACTGTCTTCAAGGGCCTGGTCATGGATCACGTTGTTATAGAGATAACTTCACAAAAAAGCCCTCTCTCTTTTCCAATGATTAAATCTTTAATGAGTCAGGAGATAAGTCAGCCTTAGAATGAATTTGGATTTGTAACAATACAGCGAGGCTTTAGCACCAATACTAAAAGTAGGTACAGAAACAGATCTATTTGAAACAAAGTGTCTCATGAGACTTCCCAAAATCACAGACTTTTGAAAAACAAAAGGTATCTGAGAGGTCTTCTAGTGTAACTAATAGATGATCAAGCATCTGTTCTACAAATCCACAAAAGATTTCACTTGAAGACTTGAGGTGATGGGAAACTTCCCTTTCCTGGCAACTCATTCCACATCTGGATAAGTCTAATTTTAGGAATTATTATCATTACTATTATTATTAGCCTAAATATGTGACTCTCTACTTCTATGCATTAATCTCTGTTTTACCCTCTGGCAAAACAAGTCATCTTCCATACAATAGCCTTTTATGTCCCTCCTGGTTTCTTTTCTTAAGGTTCGCATTTTCAACTCTGTCAAATGAGCTTTATGTGGAATGGTTGACAATTATCTTCATTCATTCATTCCTCTCATTATGTCAAATAAATAATAAGAAGCAGAGGTGCTTTATTGATTGGTTTGTCCTAGGAAAATTTTCAGTGATTATTGAAAACAAAACTAGTTATTGATTTACAAAGTGCTTTTGATCATATTAAAGAGAGGGCCTTTCTCTGTCTCTACTTTTTTTTAAAAAATTTTTAGATGTTCATTAAATTGAATGGATAACCACTCCTTTCAGACTACCTACTAACCCTGCATCCCCAAGAAGCATTTGTGCTTCATTGTCAAGATTGCTAGACTAACTGGCAGAGATCCTAGATTTGAAGTGTGGTCCTTCTACTTCACTGTGGTTCTCAGTTTCTTTTTCTGTAAAATGAGGGGATACAAAGAGACTATCTCTAAGACCCTTATCCTTGCGAATCACAGATTCTTATAATGCAGAAGGGATGAATTTGGCAATAATAGGATGGCCACCTTCAAGGACAGAATTCCAGTGTAAGATCTCTTTGAGTGTATTAAACATTGAAGGATCAGTTTGCGTTAACTACATGAAAGAGAAGCTAAAAATAAAATTCGAGCTTAAAAAACAATGAGAGACAAAGGGTAGTGAATTAGGGAGGAGATAGTTCCACTCATGGGGATGCTGGTTAATGTTTAACGACAGGGTCTGAAGGAAAAATGTACAGGACAAACTTGTAAGTTTAATTTGCATTATTGATGGTTTCCCAATCACATTCTTAAATCTAGACAATCAACAAAACAATGAATAAAAGCCAAGATCAAATATAGTGAGGTTCTAGCACCTACACTTGAATCTATGCATATGAAATGGATTAATTTGAAAATAAAAACACTCTGGTGAGACTTCCCTGGATCATGGGATTTGGTAAGATGGGAGACACTTGAGAGATCTTTTAGTCCAAATCAGAGAATATGTAGCATTTGACTATTTTTGAGGTGTAATTGCTCACAGAAGGTAGGATACAGCACATTACTGGTTCCACAGCATTTTCTAGGGTAAGATCATATCTCAAGTATCATGTCCAATATGGCTATTTCATTTTAGAAATGTCCTTAATAAGATGGAGTACATTCAGAAGAAAGTGATTCTGAAAGTGAAGGTAGAAAACCATGCCATACAGAGTCGATTGAAGGAATCAGGGATTGTAGACATAAAGAAGAGATTTAGGAGGGCATATGAGAGCTGGGCCTAAGTATTTGCAGGATTCATTCATGCAAGTGGATTTAGACTTTGTCGTTATTTTTTTCTTTTTGTTTTTGTTTTTTGCTTGGCTCCAGATTGTTGAAGTATGAGTACTTAATTTTGGCTTCACATCACCTGTATCTAATACCTTGCAGTAGGTAGTTACTGAATGCTTGCTAGTGTTGACTAAAATAGAACCATAGCATTGATGAAGTACAGGCTCTGGGAACCCCTTTGAACTCTCCTTAAATCTTCCCATTTGATAATGCATTTGATCGAGGCCATAAGCCTTTCCTTATAGCTCAGCCCAAATCTGTTATTAGCCTAGTCCTCCATTGTCCAGCTAGCTTCCACCCTTCAGCCTCCCAAAATATCTATACACCCTTAAAGTAGCCTAGGCCTCCACTCTCTGTCATCTCCAGATAGCCTCCAGCTACTTCCCATCCTTAATCTCTCATTTCTGGAGTCTGACCTAATTTGACTCCTCCTGAAGACCCTCCCCAAACTCCTCCTCTAGACCATCCCTAAATTCCTCCCATAACCTTTCTGTATATAAGACCCATCTTGTCTCCAGGATGGAGCCAGAGAGTTTTCTAGCACAGACTCACTCTGTGTCAGATGATTCTGGCCTGCTTGTCCAATCCAAGCATCACAGATACCAAGGCTCCTTAAGGCTATACCAATTATGATGAACCTTTAATAAACTCTGCTTTACTTTGGCTGAGAGAAGACTTGAGTCAAATTCATTTGGCAGGACCTGGCATATTGGTATTTTGGTGTCTTGAGCACCCCTAATCTTATACCTCAACATTTTATGGTTCCCTGACCAGAAATCTAACCCTGGCCATGACAATGAGAGTGCCAAATCCTAACCACTAGACCACCAGGGAACCCTAAGCCTACACCTCATCATTTTATGGTTCCAAACCCTATATCTCAAAAGCATTAGATTAGGAAAGAAACATACAAATCTGTTATTTCAAGTAGATAATTTTACACACAAAAAAGCTTGAATCCTAGAACGTAAAAAGACTTGTTAGCAATTTTCTAGGTAAAAAGTAACTGAGCCAAGGGGTTCCCTGTTCATGGGTGGATTGGACTAGGTTTGCTCCATTACATTTCTGACATGTGGGTGTTCTGTGAAGTCAAAATACAAACTTATTCTTCAAGGTTCTTAATAAGAACAATATGTAGAATGAATAAAAAACTTAAGAAAGAACAACAACAAAAAAGAACCCAATCTAGTACAAACCATTTGCTATTTTCCAATTTGCAAGAATTACTTCCTCCTCTCAATGTCCTACACAAAACCACACTCATGTATCTAAAGGCCTTGTGGTTGCCTAGTGGTTGTGGCAGACTGTGGATTTCAGTTAAATTAATCTATGGCATGCTTTTTTTTTTCCCACTTTGTCAATTTTCACCCCAGGCACTGCCTTATTTCCAAACTTTGTGAATAATAATGCTTTGCACATGGTAGGGGCTTAATAAATATTTGATGAAGGAATTCCTTGAATAGATACTTTCTATTCATTTACTTACCCAGGGAGAGGATCAGTAGGATTGACTGAGGTGGGGTGCATCTAATTGCTAAAACTGTCCTTTGGCCAGTTTATTCCATAGCTTAATTTATCTTCCAGACCCTTTATTTCATTGTCTAGTAATCTGATAGCTGCTGATCTTTATTTAGAAGTATGTTTGAAGAGCATTTGCAATTCAGCCCTTCAGCAAGGCAGTTAAGTATCCAGTATAGTTGGGCACTTGGGGTGTACATTAAAAACAAAACAAAACAAAAATTCTAGTCCCTGCCTTGATGCTGGCCAAAAAAACCTATTTTGATTATGCACAAATAACCATTGTATTATTACTTTTCTCCCAATGGTCTTCTGATGAGCCTAACCCTGGAATGCTATGTTCAAATATCAGCACCCTTTTTCTGAGAGGGAATTGGGGGCACAAAATCCAGAGGAGAAGGAAGCCCCTGGGTTAAGGGAAAAGAAAGGTTATGTTTAAGATCAAGGAGTAAAGAAACCAGCTACATATATCTTGACACAACCAGACTAAGAGTGGAAACAGAGCATGTTTCTACATGATATGAGGGTATTTAAAAGAATGAAAAATTAGATTCTACAAAATATTTTCTTATCCTTTCCATGTATAAATTTAGGCTAACAAAGTAGATCCTAGGATCACTGATGCTGAGTTTGAAGGAACTTCAAAGATCTTTATTTTTTACAAATGAAGAGAACAAGATTCAGGTAAATAGGTAAAGTATTTGCCCAAGAAAATATAATAAGGGGCAGAGAGTTGGAATTTGAATTCAGGTCCTTTGATTTCAAATTCATATCACCTTTCACTATAACAGAAGATGAAGTTTCTTTCTTCCTTAAACTCTTTTGGTGATTCTTCTCCCCTTTGGATAACCTTCTATCACATGTCTAAGCATCTTTCCAAGGTCCTTCCAAGCAAGGCCTGCCAATCATCTCCAATGTTGGAAGATTGGTAGAGTATACCCACTTGATCTTGCACTGAGATGGGTGAGTAATTGAAAAAATACATTTTAGAGGAAATTGGAAGTAGTGTGGTAGAGAAGAGAATGGTTCAGATGCAGAATCAGAAGGCTGGATTCAAATCCTGTTGGGTTTTTTTTTTTCATTTGTTACTTTCATGACCATGGAAAAATCACTTAATTGTTCTAGCCCTCACTTTACTCATCTGTAAAGTAAGATGGTTGGGCTAGGTGGCCAATTAATATTTTTTCTGGCTCTAAATATAGAAGCCTTTGAGTATGTTTGAGAATATTTAACTTGCATCATTTTTTTTTGTGGGGGAGGGTCGGGGAAAAGGTCAATAGCTCGGACTATCCCTTATGTAGTAGGGAAATAGACAGGGGGGAAATTTTCAAGGACGCCATTACTTTCTCTAGCAACTTTCATTTCACTCTTGCCTTCTATCTTCCGTTACATATTTCCTTTCTGATCACTGAGGAACACATCTGTAAATGTGAACACTAAGTCCATTCTATCCCTCTTTTAGCAATCTGAATTTCCAGAGGAAATGTTGGGTCTTCTTTACGGAAAGCCTAATCTCCTCTGCTATTTGGAACAACACATAATTCATAGAGTAGCTAATGGCTTAGACAGATGTTAGGTCAAAACTGAATCCCCTCCTTCCAGAAGGTTACAGATATGGACACATTAAGCAGACATCTAAGTTTTCAGAGGCTAATGAAACACAGATATTCCTTTCAGTCCTTTAGACACATGCTATAGAAACCTTCTGCATGGTGTCAAATCAATTTGCTGCTTGAGAGAAAAGGGAAAATTAAAAAAAAAAAAACTACTGTCACAATTAGCTACTCAAACATGTTGTTTGATTTCCCTATTAAAGGATTACATTCATAAATGGCCCTCTCTCCCTTCCTACTCTCTTTCCTGAAGGAAGTAAAAGATAGGTATTCCAGTTTGAGCATCTGGTTTCTGTTTCTAGTTCTCAGTCTTGTTTTGCTAGGAGTTATTTTGCATTGGTTTATGGGGGCCCCAGAACAAATGTTCTAACTGTGTAACCAGAATGAATCACTATGTGGAAGTACAGTTACCTTGAAACCTCCCACTTGCTTTTAGAAATGCCACAGACCTCTAGATACAGCCAAGCCTGGAGCTTTCTGGCTCATCTAATTCTCTGGCCAGTAAATAGGTAGACAGAGTCAAGACTGTATCCCACTGTGACAAGAGCTAGAATGATTCATCATGATCAGAGGAAATGGAAACTTAGAAGCAAACACCTTCATTTAAAGGCAGCTCACAGACTTCAATCTCCTTGGATGCACCAAGCTGCCTTCAGATAGTGCAGATCTTTGAGGTATTCAATAATTACTGGTCACAGAGCTCATTGCTTTGGATCTTATGTGTAGTCACACTGAAAGACAAATATTTTAAACAATAACAACAGTATGTCTGGAAAAAAAAAAAAGAAAATCTTGGACCTCCTGGGTTGAGTCCAAAATCATGTAGATTTACTGGGAGACCTGGATACAGTTAATGACAAACCAGATCCTAAACTGGGAACATGAAATTCTTCTGGGGGAATTTTGTGTTTCCCCTACACCTGTAGGGGGAAAAACAAACTTTCGCTCTAACAAGATGGAAGCAAATTTAGAAGGAACATGAATGAAGATTGTGATGCATTACATTTGAGGTAAAACTCACAAGTCAATTATGCTTATAAGGGCCTTCTACTATGAATGAACTCAAGTTGATCTGGGAGTCACCTTCATTTCTGGGAGAATCAGTTAGGAATCCAAAGAAGCAAAAACATTAGTGCTTTGAATATGTGGGAAATTAATATAAGGAAAAAAAGCAAAGTAGTATTGATCTTAAGAATTATTTGGGGTAGATTTCTGGGGACCCTTTGCTGACATTGGGTGAAGGACCCTGTTGCATTTCCCACATGCCGTTCTAGGTTACAATTCTAGCTCAAAGAGGAAAACAAGTTATTTCAGCTTCAGGGGAGGAAGGGTTTGGGTTACAGTTCCAGGGCAAAGAAGAGCTCTAGTGCTTGGGACTGCAGAAAGGCAGGGGACCAAGTCACATTTCCAGAGACAGGAGGGGTAATAATACTATTGGCCAAAGAGGACCAGAGATCCTGATCAGAGTTACAGGGCAGAGAAGAGAGTTTGTGGTTACTCATAAGGGAGCAGGGGACCTGGTCTCAGTTCCAAGACAGAAAAGAGCACTAATGCTTATGCATACAGGAGAGCAGAAGATCTGGTCATAATTCCAGAACCAAGAGGAATTCTAGCACTTACAGTTACATGGGAACAAGATATCTTCCTGGGTAAACATCAGAGAACAGAGCAGGAAAGCAGTGACTATGCCTCTCTTTGGATCTTAGCACCTTTGGATCAAAGTACTGAAAACTTAGAGACCTTCAGAACTAGCTGTGGAAACAAAAGCACAGAAATCCTGAAGTTTGGGGCCAAGCCACCTCTTCCCTGGGAACAGAGACCAACTTTAACAGAAAGATAAAAGTCAACAAATAGAATAAATAAATGAATAAAACAAACAAACAAACAAAAAAGCTGACCATAAAAATGTACAATGGTGAAAGGAAAGATCAAGAGACAAACTCAGTAGAAGATGACTCTGTTAAAATATTATAAGCAAACCATGAATGAAAAAATATGAATTGGAAGCAAGCTCAACAAGAATTTCTTGTTAAGCCAAAAGTATATATGTATGTATGTATCTATCTATCTTAAAATATATGTAGATATGGAGATAGATAGATAGATAGATAAACAGATAGATATAGAGATATTTTTTAAATCAAATAATAGAAGTAGAGGAAAAGATGGAGAAAATGAGATTGATGCAGAAAAAAAATATGAAAAGAGAATCAATAGCTTGGTAAAAGAGGCACAAAAATCCACCGAAGAACTCCTTAAAAAGAGACTCCAAAGAGCATACCATCAAAATTTTGTAAAAAAAAAAAAAAAACTTAAATGAGATATGGGACAGGAGACTGATATCAGCTTTACCTCTCAGAACTAAATAAATCTAACCACAAAATAAACAAGAAAAGAGTAAGGGGGAATGAATAGAATTTTACATAAGTTAGATATAATAGATCTCTGGAGGAAACGCAATGGGAAGAGAAAGGATTATACATTTTTCTCAGCTTTAAATGACACCATCACAAAAATTAACCATGCAAAAATAAGAAAATATAAATTTTTTTTAAAAAGTATGCTTCATTGTGCATTCAAGCTGCATCAATTCTCTCTCTCTGGAGGTGAATGGAATTTTTCATCATAGGTCCTCTGGATTTGCCTTGAATCATTGTATTGCTCATAATAGCTAATGCTGATCATTCAGCAATGTTGCTGTTACTGTGCACTCTGTTCTCCTTGTTCTACTTACTTCACTTTGCATCAGTTCATGTAAGTATTTCTAGGTTTTTCTGAAAGCAGTCTGCTCATCATCTCATAATAATCTATTAAAATATTCCATTAGAGTCTTATTACACCAACTTGATCAGCAATTCCCCAATTGATGGGCATCCCCTCAATTTCTAATTTTTACTACCAAAAAAAAAGCCGCTATAAAGGTCACGTTCCTTATCTCTTTGAGACAGACACCTAGGAAGACTCCTGCTTGATCATAGCACACGAACAGATTCATAACTCTTTGGGTGTAGTTCCAAATTCCAATCCAGAATGATTTCATCAGTTCACAATTCTACCAATTAGTGTCTCAATTTCCCCATATTTGTCCAATATTTGTCCCATATTTGTCCCATTTGTCTAATTTATCCAATATTTGTTGTTTTTCTTTTCTGTCGTATTAGCCAATTTGATAGGTGTGAGGTGGCACCTCAGACTTATTTTAATTTGCATTTCTCTAGTCAATATTGATTTCAAGCATTTTTCATATGACTATATATAGCTTTAATATCTTCATCTGAAAACTGCATGCTCATATCCTTTGATCATTTATCAATGAAGAAATAGCTCTTGTTCTTATAAATTTAATTCAATTCTTTATATTTTTGATTAGTGAGTTCTTTATCAGAGAAACTTGTAAAATATTTCCCTGCTTCCTACTTTCCTTCTAAAATTGTTTGCATTGTTTTTATTTGTGCCACACCTTTTAAATTTAATCAA
>CM053585.1:493637866-493665739 GCA_028646515.1 Pseudochirops corinnae | reverse complement strand
AGTATATGAGATGTCAGTCTATAACTAGTTTCTGCCAAATTACTTTCCATTTTCCCAGCAGTTTTTGTCAAATAGTGAGTTCTTATCTAAAAATCTTGAATTTTTGGATTTATCTAACTTTATAACCTTGATCTTATTGAAAATTCTAGCTTATCCCCATTACAAATAATTCTTGTTAATGGTTTCAGAAAGATAGTATCTCTCATTTTAATGAGAACTTTATTCCCATGAATTCTGGTATTTTTAATAGGAATGGGTACTTTGTCAAAAGCTTTTACTGTTTTGATATAATCATATGATTTTGTTATTTTTTAAATTGATATAAATTCTGCTGAATATTTTCTTAAAATTGAACCAATCCTAGAGGCCTGGAAGACAATGCTGGGGCAGTGCGCTGAGAGGCCTGGACAACACTGGGGTGGCACGTGGAGGGCCGGGCTATGTGGAGGCAAATTGATGCACTAATCACAAGGACCATTCTCAGGCCTATCACCACAGGGCAGACAGACCTGGTTAAGAGACAAAGGCAGGGCCTGAGAAAGGGGCAGCAGCTACTCATGGGACTATGAATCTCTAGCCTCGAAATTTAAAAAGCCCCTAACAACTTGCAGGGAGCAGGATGGAAGAGTGAACCTCTGCAGCTCCAGTGGCCCCCCTGTGCCTCTGAAAACACAGTAATTATTGCCTCAGAGAAAACTTTAAACTGTAAAGGCTTGGGAACCCTGGAGGAAGGGTGTGGCTAAGGCCCTGCCTCAAAATGGGTAAAAAGCAGACTGCAAAGACAAAGACTCTCCATGTAATTTGGGGGTTTTCAAATTTTTCCCCTCAGCTAACCATGGGACAAAATCAAAATGAGGCCAGTGTAGTGGAGTGGTAGAAACAAGTTCTGATTTTCTGTTCTGATGTTTGGATGAAATACATTATGTAGTAAGGCTGCATTAGCACTCCAGCTCTCTGTGTGAGATTGGCTTCAACCCTCTGTTGGTATGAGGTTTTGGTGATGTCACATGTTAGCCTGTGATAAGTGGGGGGAATTCCTTAAAAGCATCCTACTTTAAGATAACTATGAGATAAGAGACCATAAAGATCTTTGGTATTAATCATGGACATTTTCTCCAGTCTTGTTAATGTAGCAAATATGGAGACAATTTGAGAGCCAAGAGCTCCTGGTATGGGAAATCTCTGTCAACCCAACCAATTTTTGCCTTAGTATATGAACTTACAGTTGCCTGAGGCACAGAAATGCTGTCATTTTCTCGGTTGTAGTCAATAAATGTCAGGCATCAAATGTGAAAAACAAGTCTTTTAAATTTAAATCCAGCATTTGATCCATTATTTACTAATACTTGGCTATCAACCTGGATAAGAATATGAAAAATACCAGATTTTTAAAAATAATTTTCGAACTAACATCCTCTTAGAAGGCAGTCTGTCTATTGGCAAACTCAGTAAAATTTGATTAGTATAACAATTTATAGAGCATTTCATTGTTTAGATGATGCCATATCACTTTCTGACCCTTCCCATTCAAATAAAGCTTCAGATTTTGGATCTTTACCCTAGTTTTTCCTCTTTATATCTATTCTAGGCCTCACCTGTCTCCTACAATGTGCTTCCCTATAGCGTCTAGAAATAAAATGAAATAATCATAGAGTAATACTCCTGTTCCATAATCTTCTCTTTCTTCCAGAATCGAGGATTCAATAGGAAGAGAAGAAAGAGGAAGGGAAGGAAGATGAGAAAGAAGATTGAGAAGGAGAAAGAAGAAAAGAAAGGAAGGAAAAAGGAAGAAAAAGGAGGGAGAAGAGAAGAAAGAAAGGAAGGAGAAGAAGGAAAAGATTAAGAAGAAGGAGAGGAACAGCAGAAGGAGGAAGAGATAGAAGAAGACATAGTATTTATTCACTGATACTGAGGGCAACTAAATTTATTTGGTATACATGTTGCTTCTTTTTATATTGAAGTAGATAATGAAATAAGATCTCATAGACTAGAGTAACTCATCTTTACATTACAATCTTAGATAGAGCATTGCCCACGGCATTAACAAGTTAAGTCACTTGTCCATGATCTCACAAGTATGATTAAAAGGCAGAAATTGAAGTCAAATCTGCTGAATTAAAAAGCTAGGCATCTATCCTGCATGCCACAGTGATTCTTGACAGAGGCCTTTCTCCAGTATAGACACCGCATATGTTTAGAGAATAGACAGCTTGCAGTGGCAAAAATACTTGATCTGACACTATAGTATCTGAGTTTGAATTTTGGGGCAAAAATACTTGATCTAACACTACAGTATCAGAGTTTGAATTTTGGTTTGTCTACTAGGCCTTTAGAGTAGTAGATAGCTTCTTTCAGGCTCTCAGTTTCCTCATTTGCGAAATATGAGGTTTGGTCCAGGTGACTTTAGAAGTTTCTTTCAGCTCTAAATCTACCATTCTATAAAAAAGTTTAATCTATCTTCAAAGACATTATCATCCATAATCCCCTTTATAAGGGAGGGCTGTATATAATAAGAATTGTATAGTTGCTTTGCCAAACGAAACACGTATAGATGGATCACATTTCGGCAGCTCAAATAATGTCATGTCTTTGATAACAAGGAGGTGACAAAAATGTATAGAAACACTGGATCTGGAGTCAAGAAGACCTGACTTCAAATTGGTGTGACCTTAGTCAAGTCATTTAACCACTGCCTCAGTTTTCTTGACTATAAAACTGTGGATAATAATAGTATCTCTCTCCCAGGGTGACTGTGAGGATTAAATGAGATTATATCTGTATAGTGAGTAGCCCAGTATCTGGCACATATTAGAGACGATAGAAATACCAGCCATTATTGTCATTGCCCTCTTTATTCCTAGTTTGTTTAAGACTACAAAAATGGAGTTACTTTTAAAAACAACTACCTTCTCTCTTCTTCCCATCCAGAAAGTAACGGTAAACAAAAACCAGAGTTGCTAAGCACCCAAGAAAGCCCCAGAATTGTCATGCCTTTTCTGATGAAGCAACTATAAGAAAAAACATATAGTATCCCAGTTCATTTTCATTATAACATTATTAACTCTGAAATTTCCATATATTCCGGATTAATTCTCCTTTTCCCTTGCCCATTCTGCTATATAAAAGTTAACAATTGAGTGGGAAAAATTTTGAAGAAAATTTAGCATTTTACTTTTATCCTAGTCAATCAATATTTAGTAAGCATCTATTTATTAAGTTATTCTATATAATATTAATATAATTAATGGTAGATTGCTATATATGTTATTACTACCTATATTATTTATTAATTATATAATCAATGAATCAATATTTATTAAGTATCTATTGCCCATCCCCATCCTCAAGTAGCTTACATCATACTTAGTGTATGCACCATATACTCAAATAAGTAAATACATTATATAAATATAATATAGACACAATATATAATATTTGCCTGTATGTATGTACATATATATGTATATATGCATAAATACATACATGTATATATAAATTGATGGAGGTTAGACACTAATAATAAGAATGTCTTTTGAAGAAGATGGATTTTGATATGAGCCTTAAAAAGAACTAAGATGTTCCAACAAATGGAAGGAAGAAAAGCGTTGCATTCTAGGCATTAGGGACTGCCACTGCAAAAGTATGAAGGCAGGAAATTGGATACTTCTCACAAGAATGCCAAATATTTCAATTTTGCTGCAACTCAGTTTACATGAGGGGAAACAATGTGCAATTAAGCTAGAACCAGATTTTCAAGGTAAGACAGGGTTTCTTTTTTATGTTGGTAGTCTATTTCAACAAGTTTTACAGAAAGGGGTTATGGATTGGGGGCTATCCAATTTGTATCTGGGAAAATGTAATTTCCTTGTTCTTAGAAGCCTGAAAAGCTGATTTTGTTAAGCTTCTTGAAAGTCAATTAGGCTCTGCCAAAACAAGTTTTGATTAGTTAAATTGAAGTGAATTAGAAACACATGCGGTCCATTTCCTTTAACATTTACATGAGTTAAAAATGAAGAGAACATGTAATTGACCAAAATACATTTTTTTTTTCTGAGCAACAACAACAAACACAGTTTAAACTTTCTTAGCCTTGGTAGAAATGAAAGCACATCTGTGTTTTCCCAAGTCTATTGTTTTGAGGCAGCATAAACCTCTGTGGCTTGGCAAATAATGGGTCTTTCAAGAGCTTTGTTTATGTGAAATTCAGGGTTGGAAATAAAGGTAAAAAGAGATCTATCTCTCCTGACTGCTCTCTCTGTTTGCATCTGTGAGCCACGGTGACAGGATCCACACTGGCAAGAAGATATGCCCTGGCCCATTCCCATTTATATTCTGGGAGTCTGAAGACAGAACAGTGCCATTTCATTCTCTTTCTTTGACAAATATGCTTACATTGGCCTGTTGGCTCTACATGTTTGATGGAAATTTCCACACTTGAAATGCAGGGACTTCAAGAGTGAAATCTAGTTTTCATCTGTGTAATGGAACTGTTGGGATAGTAAAGCAATACCATCAGTTTCAGTCATGAGAGATCTTTGGGGCTGAAATACACTTGCAAAAAAATATCTCTGCTTCTGTGACTCAGAGCTTTCATATTCTTTTTGGCTTATAATATTTGCCTTTTGCAGCTTTTGAATTGTCTCAGCAATGGTCAAGAAGAATTCAGAACATTCCCAGTATCCTGCTTCTTGGTTTTATGATATTTATAAACCACTCTTGAGTCTGAAATTAGTTAAATTATTTAGTTCTCCTTGGATCATGACCCAGAGTACGTTGTACATAGAAACCATATTATAATGCCTGGAATTTTTCCAGCATTTAGTATCTATCTGTATGGATGGATGCACTTACTAATGCTTTTGTATGATTTTGATCATGATGATGGTGATGATGGTACCTTTAAAAATCACAAAATATTTTTAAACCAAGTAAATCATTAGAATGCAAGCAGTCTAAAACTTTCAATTTTCAAGTTAAAGGAAAGAAACTTAGCACCTCTAATAGGGTATGACCACTGATAGTACAAAGAGGTAAGTTAAAGCAATTATTCAGATGATTCTAATTCCAAATTTTGATACTGAGATTGTTTCTATGAGCTGCTAGAGTGAGCTCTAGAAGAAAACACGTATTTGAGAATGCAGTACTGACAGATCCACCACTCTTCATATCACTTTACCTTAGAAATATAGCTTAAGAGAAAGTATGTGGGTGATCATATAATCAACAAACATTTGATTTGTCATAGAATATTCAAACTGGAATGGCCCTTAATGATTTCCTAATTCATCAACCTTCTCCAATTTTAGAAATTATGAAGTTAAAACCGAAAGATCGAGGTGTAAGGTAGAAAGAATTACTCAAGTTACTGTAGGAGGCACAAGGAAGAATGAGGTACTGGACACTGATGCATATTAGAATTAAATAACAGTAAGGTAACATAATCTAAAATTGAAAAAGATTATGAAAAATGATCTATTCAACTCCTGATGAGACCAAATTGCTAACCATGATTATGACCCAGCATATTTGGTTATATAATTTATTTTTTCTTCTATTGCACCATGGAGAATAAGGTACATACAAACAACCCTAACAAGGTATAAGTTCAGGGGCAAAGGAGGAGAGGGAGGGAAGGAGAAGAAAAAGAAAGTGACAGAGGGAAAGTGATGGGGAGAAGGAAGAAGAGAGTAAGAGGGAGAGAGAGGAGAAGGGTAAGAAGAGAGGAAGAAAGATAACAATTAGAATTTGAGGAATTAGAGGTTTTGTGGAAGAGATGGCTTTTGATCTGGATTCTGGAAAATGGGTGAATCCTACATTGAGATGGAAGAAAATGTTGTTCCAGAAAGGGGGATAAGTGTGAATAAAGGTACAGGGGCAGAAAAATATGGGTCATGTTTGGGGAACAACAAAAAGTATTGTTTACCATGGGATTCTAAATAGCATTAGGAGGATAAGCCAAATGAAGTCAACTTATTTGTTTTCAATGTTCCATGTAGTCACTTTTTACAAGAATACAAAGACAAAGGGATTCCTTACACCTCCACCAGACAGAATTCAAAGTATCTCCTTTGCCTATACCCACATAAAGTCACAACTGGCCTTTTGACTACTCTGTCAGACTTTCCCAGGGAATCGCCACATTAACATTGAATTTCTGATCAGGCGTCGTGAGTCGGTCTGTTGCTGAAAAGCCAAAAGAACTTTATTGTCTTATTGACTGAAATAGTTGGCCTCTTTGTACTGTGGGAAAATCTGCTGAATGCCATGGATCTCTGATGCTACATTCAGCAGCAACTGGCAATACTGCATTCAGATGGATATGGTACAAAATGCTAGATCTCATCCAGAATATATTTCTTAGTGAAGTTGAGATTTTTGGAAAGGGCATGGTGTTGCTCAAGCCTGGTTTATATCTATGAGACTGATTATCACTGAGAATTTTTTTTCATCTCCCTGAAAATCAAAACTATACAGCATCACTTCTGAAAATTACTGGGAGTCACTGGGATTGGCTGCCACTTTTGTTTTTTAATGGCACCCAAGAGTAGGTGTTTCAGCCACATCTCCATATCTCCCTCATGGCATGGATCCAGTTCAGCTCTCTCTACTAAAAGATGTTTTTATTAGGTTTAACAGGATACAGTGAGGCTTCAGTATTGTGCCAGTTGCAAAAACAGATTGGAGGTGGTATATTTAACAGTGACACCACAATGACCATGAGCTGAGCACCCAGGAATGCGTCAGGTAGCCACAAACTATAATTCTGGCAATTACTAAGATGATATTTTGAGAGACTAGAGGGTTGTGGTGATGGTGGCATATTCTGTTTTTTCCTATTCCCTCCAAAAAGCTCTCTTTAAAGTTAACTATTTAATTCTGTTTAGCTTATCCAAGAAGAATATTAGTTTGAACTAAGATTGAGAGAAAAAAAATCTTTAACTGGATGGAGGACTCCTATTATCAGCGTTATTATTAATACTTCATCCATAGACTGGTCATGGTTCACAGATTCTTTAGACTGGCACAAGTGAACACAGTCACTTATCTTGTGCAATTAAAGGGCCAACGTGATTGAAAATATCTTTCCCATTGGGCTTTCTAGAGTGCCCAGGATTCTCTTACTATTCTCTTCTTTGGTTTCTCCTATTTTTAAATGTAAAAATATAAAGCCATCATACTATATACATCAGTTCAATATCCATGTCTATTACATCCCTCCTGCAGAGATCCTATCCTCATTTAGGATTTCCACATCTCTCATGTGGACCACTATGACAGTCAAGTTTCCTATTTGGCCTCTCTGCTTCCAGTCTTTCTCCTCTCCAATCATCTGTTGTCATAAAGTTCTTTGGAAGTCCACAGATCTCACCATTTTATTTTCATCCTCAAAAATCTTCTAGACCCAATACTAAAATGAATGTGAAATCTCAGTGATTAGGGTGCTTCTGTCAAAAATACTTGCCCATCCTGAGTAAATTTTGTCCATGCTCTCCCACAAATCTTCCACAGGAGATCTACCTGAAGAGAGGGCAGCCTTCCTCCTATTCTCTCAGCATGTATTTCATGTAAAACAAAGAAGAGGCAATCTGCCCAATGACCATCCCTTTGCATTGCTATGTGACTAGACAATCTGTCCGCCCCAAGACTATTTTTTTTCACATCAACTTTAATGTATTCTAATTGTAATATATACTTCATTGTCTACAAGCTTTGTAGCAGGGTGGCAGGGCTGTCAGTTCATGAAGGGGATGCTTTGTATGACTCCAAGCATACTGAGGACATATGACTGAATAAAGAGCAAAAACGATAGTAGGGAAAAGATGGCTTTTTAAGCATGAAAAGGTGATTATATTCCAACCAGTATTTCTAATCTCATGTTTAAAGACCTAAGGTATATTAAACAGAGCAGACTGCTAGGATTGAAGGAAGCTCTGGGTTCACAACTTTATCCTCTTAGTGGTCTCAATTTCTTCATCCACAAAATGGAGACAAGAATAGTTCCTACCTTGGAAGGTTGGTAAAAAGCTCAAATGGGAAGTGCTTTTGCAATCCTTAAAGCATTGCACTAATGTGCCCTATTTGGGGTTTCTTTCATTGAAGAATAGATTTATGATTTCACTGTTATTAGGAATTCAAAGTGAAGAGGCTTCCTCTACCATGGACTGATATGTGATTTAGACTATTAGAAAATTGCTTAGGACACTGAGTGGTTGACTTAGACAGAGTCACACAGCTAATATGTATAAGAGGTATCATTTGAACTCAGCTCTTCCTGCCTACAAGAATGACTGTATCCATTGTGCCATTTTCACTTTCAGATAATTGTTAGCTATGTTCAAATATTAAAATATAGAAAAATGTATTGTTTTTAAAATTTTCTAATAACTTTACAGATAAAATTATTTCATGCCAAATAGCATTAGTTCACCAACTGTTTACCTAGCATATTATTAACCATTCAAGTATGTTTGGTTGTTGTCAGTTTTTTTAAAACAATCATTTTTAACCTGCATCAACTATGGCCTACAGAATCCTAATAAAATGAGCAGATTAAGAACTTTCTAATGATTATAATGGAATAAAAAGTTGGAATTGATCCATGGCTTTCTATCTTTCTTTGACATGCTGTGGACCAGTTACCACATACCAGGCATTATTTTTTAAATAAGGAAATTGCCTTTGACAAGAGGGACCACAATGGCGCCACATGAGATGGTGCATTGGACCATGTCAATGAGCCATACAATAAAGCACGAAGCCTTATTGTGTGAGTTAGCTACAGAATGTGGATTATTAATGTAGCTGAAGCTTTTAAAATCCTACATTTTTCCTCTCTCTAAATTCATAAGATGTGAAAATGAAATAAGAAAAAAGCACATTAATATTATCAAAGCTATAAAAATGATTTACCAAGTTAAAGCATACATTCCATGGTGAATAGTAAACTAATTATCTTTATTTAAATAAGGTTAGATTAGAAGTAAAAATACTGATTCCTAATATTTTAGATTTAATCTCACAGAGTGTAACTCTAGCACTTTTCCCTATTAAGTTACTAAGAACTGTTCATCGCCAGAACCAGAATTGAGACAGATCATCATACCCAACAATTACATTTTAAAGCTCTCAAAGTACTTTACATATATCATCTTATTTAAGCCTTATGACACCTTTGTGACATACTACAGATCATTGAGTGAGTAGAGATATAAAAATGAGATAGTTTACATGAAAGAATTATTAGCCATTATTATTGCTATTATCATTTCCATTTTACCATGGAAGAAATAGACTCAGAGCAATTAAGTGACTTACCCAATGTCACTCTACTAGTGTCAAAAGTGAGATATGGACTCAGGTCTCTCCCAAATCCAATTTCAGAAATTTATCTTCTATATCATACAGACTTTCTGGATTGTGAAGCATACTTTTTTAAAATTTTCCACCATATATTTACCTTGTATCACTTATATGAACAATCTCATCAAATATTTATGATGGTAAGCCAGGTTTCACTTTCTCGAGATGTTTAATACCTTTGGACTAATTTTCTATGTAAACATCTTGATCCAAAGTAAAAAAACAAAAATCAAGCAAACAAACATAATTTAAAGATTTATTTACTCCTCTATTTTTATTCCACCAACAAATCAATACAAATGTGTTATTATAAGGACATTGTGGATATTTTTCTCCATTTATGCCATAGCTATGTCTCCATCTATGTACGTCTGCACATATATATGTTTAATATACATTTGCTTTGTGAATGAATGAATGAATGAATGAAAACATTTTAAGTTCTTATTATGTGACAAATACAGTACTAAATACTGGAGATAAAGATACTAGCAAAGATAGTCTTTGCCCTCAGGAAGTTTACTTTCTAATTGGGGAAACAACACCCATAGCACAGTGCTGGCCAGAGAGGATCCTTTTAGTCTGGCGAATTACAGCTGGAGATCATGCTCTGACACCACTCTATCAGGACTCGGCTACTAAGTCTCCCCCTTAGGGTTTTACAATATTTAGAGGAATTTTTTCTCTTCTCTACTACTATCAGCTTGAGATCCCACCAGTTATGTTCCTCCCATGGTTAAGCACCAGTGACTAGCATCTCTGTTCAATTTAAACAGTTAATTTTGATTAGTTTTGATAACTGAATATTCATTTTAAAGTTATTGCAATGAATATGTATATATCTCCTTCTGTACCTTGGAGTTATATTCTCTCCTGTCTCCTCTCGGTCTACACAGAAGGAAGGCTCAACTTATCTCAGTTTCCACATAGCATCCATCCCAGGCTCACATTCAAAGTTGGCATCATTGCCAAAAAGATCCTTCTCTCAGCTACCACTGAGTTAGTGTCCTACAGGTTTTTCTCAGGGATCATTTTTTTGATCCTCAGGGCACTGAAGCTACTTACAAGAACAGTTAGAATGCCTAAGGGCGTACTTTTTGACTCATCAGGTGAAGGCTTCAATCCTTCCAACGTTCTTGATAGTGAAGTACCCCTGCAATTGCTGAGGCAAAAAGGAAGGAGCTTAAATGGACAATCACTTTTCAGTGCCTCTGAATCTAACCAAAGAGTCTCCTTACCACGTGGCTAATTGACCAGAATAAGTTCTAGAATATCCAAGTCTCTCCAAGGCACTTGCACCAACATGTCATCACAAGCCTTACAGAAGGAAGCATTAGGCTTGCCAACATCTCCACAATGGAAGCTTCCATGAGAAATACTCTACAAATGCACAGACCTCATTATATAGGAATTAGAAATGATTGCAAAGGGACTGTTTGGGCATTCGTTATCAGAATGCAATTCATTATCATAGTTGATATTTCCAAAAATGGGACTGGGGAGGAGGGAAGATTATCTGATTTTATGGTAAAGAGGCTTTAGAAAATACAGCCAAAGTGGAGGGAACAAAGTCAGACATGACTGGAGCTTTTCTGAAAGTGTTCTGTGAGGGGCAGGTATCAATCAGAAAAGTGAGGTCTGAGGCTGGTAGTTCTTCCAGGACATGGTCTTTGTTCTGGTCAATGAAGTTCTTGGTGAAGAGACTATGGAGGACATGGCCTAGGAGAAAGGAGCATCTCCCCAACTAAGTTACAAGATGTTCAAGGATAAGAACTAGAATCCAGAATCACAGGATTTAGGAGTAGAAGGTACCTAAGAGAGTCATCTTTTACAATTCCTTCTTTGAAAGCACTTTGAAAACCAAAAAATATTATACAGATATAAGACACAATTAGGAACATTATACATATTTGTTGAACTATTAAGAAGCTGGATCAATAAATGCTTATTAAATGAAAGTGAATAAAAGCATATTAGGTTTCCCATAATATGTTGAGATCCAGTAGACTTATAACCATGGTTGTCAGTTGTCAGTTAAGGAAGGCTAATTAATTTTCATGTCACTCAGGTACTTGATATATCAAGCCCATGACATCATTTTATAGCCTGAAATCAGGTTAACTGTGAATTCTAGAAAGGGATTAATGGGAAGATATGGAGGAGAGGAAGGGAAGGGAAGGGAATCTGCATTTATTTGATATCTACTATGAGTCAGCAAATATTTTCTCATTTGATCTACTGTGAGGTATATGCTGTGATCACCATTTTACAGTTGAGTAGGCCAAGGTGTTCTTGCCCAAGGTCCCAAAGCTAGTAAGTGTTTGAAGTAAGATTTAAACTCAGGTCTTCCTGATTGAAGGCATGGGGCTCAATATGTGTGGTCATCTGCTGTCTCAACAGAGGCCCCTACGGAGCTGCATGGATGCTTGAAATAAATGTTTTGCTGAAAGGAAGGTTTTGGTTTTTGTTTTGTTTTTTTTAAACAATGTTTCTTTGATCCATGAAATTATCTAGTCGGGTCCTCAGATGAAAGTCCTGCAGATCATCATATCATCAATTGGTATATACATTCTATCTTAGGTTCTATCTACCTGTCCATAACTTGCACTGTCCTAGTTTGGCCTTCAAAAACCGCATGATTCCTTTATCCCACAATGACAAATCAGAAAAGGTCTTTAATGGAGAAAAGAAATCATAGTTTATATCTACAATTGTACTTATAAGGGAAAAAATCAAAAGAGTCCTCTAATTTGTTGAGTATACCTTTCCTACTGTATAATATGAATATTTTCATCAAAACCCTGTTAGGAGGACAAAGATAGGGCCTGATTGGTTTTCAGTGATCACTCCCAAGTTGATAATATTGACCACCTTTTTTGGGAGATGAACTTTTGGGAAGAAACCATCCTTATGTACTATCCTATAAAGATAAATGGAAATATCTGCTCCCAAAAGGGGACATGTGTTTGCCCACATAGAATTATGGACAAAATTCCCAATATACAACATGATGTGTAGAGGATTGTTTTAGATTTTCTTGTCATTCTAGAATCTACCTTTGATCCAAAAGAATCACTTTACTGAGTAGCAATTAGTAGCTATAAATTCCAGTACACAGGGGCCCAACCTTCTAGAGATCTCTTATAGAGAGAATAAGATTACCCACAGGCTTCAATGAATATAAGGGGGATAAAGAATAAAGGCACCACATAAAGAATAAATATATCTAGACCTTAAAAAAACTTGATACTACAGTAAATTACTTCAACAGTTTAGCTCCAGTAAGAGCTTGCAAATCCAGCAGTCTGAAAGTTGGTTTGCCTCCTAGGGTAGGGTGTGTGTTATTGGGGGGAGGAGGGAGCGTGGGTAGAGGGAAAGAAGCAAGTTTCATCCACAAATACCATGAGATTGGGAAAGATTATCAGAGACCTAGGGATTCACCAGACTGCCAGTATTTTCCTACTGGCAACTCCAAATTTAGGTCCATCTAAGGATGAATAATTTGAATGCTTTATGCATTTTTTATTATGTGTTGATGAGCTCCTATGTGTTCTATCCAAGGGTCTTCATTTTCTTTGGGATAAAATAAGGGTTGTTTTCTACTAAAACATCATTTGCTTTTAAAAATATTCTGAGGACCATTTTATTTGCATCTGTGGAAATCTGTATTTTCCAAGATAAAATTCTCAACTGAAGGTATGATGGGCCAAACATACAGTAGATTTTTAGCCCACTCCTGAGATAGTACATGATCTATTTCTGCTGAGAATTTAGGGGACCCTAGATCATGGAATATATATCTAATCCATAATTCAAACCAACAAACATTTAGTAAGCATCTACAATGCGCCAGGTACTGCACTGAGCCGTGTAGGTACAATTAATAAAAAGAAGAAAAAACAGTCCCTGCCCTCGGAAAGAGAGAGACAATAGATAAAAGAACATAGGAAAATGGTGGGGGGGGGGGGGGGAGAGAAAGAAGGATGGGACACCAGGAGGTACCCAGAACAGAGGTATCTTGTTCTGTGATAATGAAACCAGGAAGGGCAGCAGATGTAAAGTGGAGTGATCTAAGAGTCCAGTTTCCATCCTCTGTAAAGGAAGGTATTGGGAGGAGTTTGAGAGCACAACCTCTGGCCCTCTAAACAGAGGGGTGAGGAGACTGTGGAAACTGGAATCCATCAAGGAAGCATGGTGGGGAGTTTAGAAATGATAAGCTTATCTTGGGAGGACTGCAGATATAAGGTGGAATGCATATAGAATACATAAAAAAAAATCATGAATTAGAAAATGGTCTTTCAAAACAACCCAGAGAATATGTTTATATCATTATTATTGTCCTTATTTAACAGTTGTGGACATCAAGACTCACAGAAGTTAAATTATTTCCAACTAGCTGTCCCAGAGATACCTCAAACAAAATGGCTCCACAACTGAACTTGGTATCCCTCTCCAAAAACCTTTCCCTCTTCTATACTGCCCAATTTCTCATGAAGGCACCACAGTCTTTCTACTGCTCTTTTAAGCTAATATTCTTGACATTATGCTAGACTCCTCACAATCCCTCATACCAACATACCTAATCAATTGGTAGATCTTTCTATTTCTACCTTCACAATGCCTTTCCCTTAACCTTTTCTCTTCATTTAAAATTTACATATAATGCCCATTTTAACAGCACATATGCTAAACTTGTTATGCTACAGAGAAGATTAGGATGGTCCTTTTGCAAGAATGACATGCAAAATCAATGAATCATTCCATAATTTTAAAGAAAAAATGTTTACATAGAAATACATATTCAACTATTAATTTTTATATCTCCTTAAGAATAATTGCCTTCTTGTCCTATTCCATTGAGCATTTTCAGGGAAGAACTTCAAAGAAAAAAATCAGTACAAATCCAATGTAAAGATTTTTTCCTGATCACTAGCAGTCTTCTTCCCTCATTTTTAGGGATCCTCATGCCCGTAGAATTAAATTTGGCTATCAACTGCTTGAAATATATAATGCCCTGCCTCTCACACATGTGATGACAAGTCACTTAACCTCTCAGTACTTTCAGCAAATTCTAAATTTATAAATTAAAGGCAATTTGACTGATTTGCATTAATGGGAGGACTTTCCACACTGAAAGTTCTGTAAATCATGGCAGTCAAAAACATGAATTATCCTTGTTACTCCCCATGAAACATCTTATTGGAAAAAAATGCTATCACCTATAAATGGATGAAATAAACTCCTTTTGTTGTTCTTTTGCTCTAAAATTAAATAGCATGATTTATTCTTAAGGTGGTGTAATTAAGCATAAATTTTTGAGTGGAAAGGAACTCAGGAAGGGGGATTACTAAAGGAATTAACCATTGGTATCTACATGTATATGACATTTTACAATAAAGAACTTTCCTAAAATATTCTATACAAATTCAGTTTTTGTAAACTAGATTATATCTC
This sequence comes from Pseudochirops corinnae, assembly GCA_028646515.1. Classification (NCBI taxonomy): domain Eukaryota; kingdom Metazoa; phylum Chordata; class Mammalia; order Diprotodontia; family Pseudocheiridae; genus Pseudochirops; species Pseudochirops corinnae. The sequence continues at coordinate 493,650,925 of CM053585.1, read as the reverse complement.
TTTTTTCAACTTCATCCTAAATTCTGACTCATAATTTTCATTCCTGATTACTCTCCCATTGAGTGAGTCTCTAAAAAAGTTGCAAATTTTCTGACACTCTGTAGTTTGTTTGTTATTGCACTCTTATGAGGTCATTTTCTGTTTAAGATGCTTTTTTGTTTAAAAGAAAAAAGGAAGCATTTAAAATGGGAAAACAAACCCTTGTGATTTTTTTTATTTTATATCTCAAGTTTTTTGCTTTTTGTTTTTTGCAACTGAGATGCTTACATATAAGTAAACATAAAATTCTGGATGTTCAGTATGGTAGTTATGATACCAAATGAGTTGTAATGACATATTCTAATTTCTTCTGTTTCTTAGGGCTCATATTTATAGACAGTTTAGTTCAAGGTTTTAGTCAACAGAACTTCATGACAAAGTCAAATAGAAGTCAGTTTGGTTACAACTGTTTGAAAACTCAGCAATACTTCTACTATTATGTGGATGGAGTGCTAGACCTAGACTCAAAAAGAACTGAGCCCCAAACCAGTCTCAGAGACGAGGCACTTAACTTGTCTCTGCCTGTTTCCTCATGTGTAAAATGGGTATGATGATAATTGCACCTACCTCCCAGGGCTGTTGTGAGGATGAAGTCAAACAATGTTTGTGAACTGGTTTGCAAATTTTAAAATGCTATATGATTAATAGTTTTCATCATCCTCATCCTCATCATCATCATATTCATCCTCATCATCGTCATAATCATCCTCATCATCCTGACTCTACCCCTCTGAACTTCGTGTGTTTTTAAATAAAATCCCAAAGGATATATGAAATCTCCAGATTATTTTCATAATCATTCAGTCTATTAAACAATAGGCATATTTAAAAATACATCTACGTAGTTTGCTTTCTAAAGACTTAGCAGTAAATCTTTTCCATCAGTTCATGTAAGGAAAGGAAGGAAAAGAAAGAGGTCAGTACACTTTTACAGGATGAATGGATAAAGACACCACTATGTACAGACTTAGGCAGGAAGCCCAATCAGATAAGGAGAACTATCCCTATTTGCGAAAGGAAAAATATGTCCAATCAATTTAGGCTAATTTCAATTGGACAAATATTTCAGATTTCCATCCCTAACCTCTTACAAAAAATCAAGTCAAAAGAAAAATAACACAAGAAAAACTAACAACAATGACCATCATTGTCCTCACATCCTAATTCCATTCCTTGAATGAAATGCACTAAAGAGTTTGCCAACAATTGGTGTAGAAGATTTGCTATTCTGGGGTCTCACTTAGTCACTTGCAAGGTCAAGACATATGGAAATAGGCCACAGGAAGCTGATATCAGATAAACAGAGGAAGTAATTATTCAGCAGGAAAGGTTGCAGGAAATGGATTGTTTTCTGCCTTCTCTGGTGTTCCTTCAGTTTTGAGGCATCAGCAGTAACGAAGGAAATAGATTTGTAATTGCAGTGTAGCCATTGTTTACATAGTGTTGACACCAAATGTCACTCACATTGTGTGTTTACTTTGTAAAAGTGATCTAACATGTTGTTGGGTTGGAATATATTTTACAGAAACCCAGTCTGTCAAAATCACTGAGATTCATACTGACTTTTAGGGAGAAAAACGAGGAAGAGACATTCCATCTGACAAAGGAGAGAGAAATTTTAAGCCTAAGTTCTTGAAACCTCAGTTGAAAACAAGACAGTAGAGGCCAAGCCACACACATAAAGGAGGAAAGGGAATTCAGAGATAGTAGCTTATGTTACAGTAAAGGGAACTTGCATTAACCCAGTTGGCTGATCCAGCATAAGAAATGTTTAAAATAAATCATAATCATTAGGAAATGCAGAGAGTCTTGGACAGATTTGTAAAATCGTGATTCTTTTTGTCTTTATTACTCAAAGATGTGACATACATCAGAAGTTTGGATTTGGCCAACATTAGATATTTCCAAAAAATTTGCCATTTTTAGTTAAGTCTCAAAAAAAATATATCTCAGAATTGTGATTCAACCCTAAAAGTAGATTATCTTTTGAACATAAAACCCCAGAATTGCCAGTGTGATAGTATATTCAACAACAACAACGTGAGGGTAACATTTTGGATTCTGCAGGAGGGTGAGAATTAGGAGACTCTCCCCAAGTGGACTATTGTCTCTTCTCATGTTTGATGTGTTCCCAATACCATATAGCAGAAGTGTCAAACTATCCAACAGCAAGAGGGCATCCTCAAAATTCCAGAGTTCTCCTGAAGCAGATTAAACTTCACCTAGGAAATGTTCAACAAAATAAGTAAAAATAAAATACTACCTAGGTAATATTAATTTGTGGATTTCAATGTCAATATGATACCCAAAAGAGAACTCTCATTTCTATTTGGGCTTGATACCAGTGCTGTAGGTGTATGATCTTAGGATAATGCATATAAACGTTTAGAGGTTCCTTTTTTCTCATCTATACAATGGGGGGGGGGGGGTAAGTGAACCAGTCAATAATCATTTATTAATGGGCCAGGCACTGCACTAAGACTTAGTGATACAAAAAAAAGCAAAAAGAAATAAACAAAAAAGATACACCATGGTGGTTGTCATGTAGGAATTCTTACCTAGGAATGTATTCTAATGGGGGGAGCAACATGCCAATAACTCAGTACAATTTAAATTTGTATAACTATGTATGTGAATGAGATAAAAGAAGAGGGTTTGAGAGAGATCATTTGGTCACATCTATTGTTAGTGATGAGACCTTGATGATGATACAGCAAAACAGGCTGAGGATAAGTAGGAACATCAAGAGAGGGCATATCATGAAAACCTAGAGAAGAGAAAGCATGTAGGAGCTAGGGGCAATTAATAATATCAGAGTCTATAGAGACGTAAGGAGGAATACTGAGAAAAAGTCATTACATTTAGCAATTAGGATAACGTATACAACTTTGGAGAGAGTACTTTCATCCCAGTGACAATACAAGAAGTCAAACTGGAGAGGATTTAGAAGAGAGAAGAAAAAGTGGAGGTGTATAGTGTTGATGGCTTTCTCAAGGAATTTAAATGAAGATGGGGAGAAAAACAAAAGGTGAACTGGACTGAAAGGTATTTAACACTCTTTCCAGATCAAAATCTATGATCCTGTGAATTAAATGTATTAAACTGAAATAGAGTCAATTCAATTCAAGGAACATTTATTAAGTACCTATTACTCTACAACTGACTTGACCTAGGGACCAGAGGTATAATATCCAAAACAAAAAAACAAAAATCTAAAAAGCATTCATTGCACTCAGGTAACTTACATTTCATTACATAGCAAGTAAAAACATGGGAATAGAAAAGCAAGGTATATATTTGTCACATAAAGAGAATATCTGTTTGACTGATAATTATAGTACACAAAAAGAAACACTTGAGAGAAGATGGCCAGGGTAGGATGACCTCTAGCTTTAAATAGCCTTGACAGACTTTAGTGAAATGACAAATAGTACTGAATCAGACATTTACTAGCTGTGTGAGTCTGGACAAGTCATTGAACCCATTTTATCTCAGTTTCCTCATCTGTCAAAGGAGCTGGAGATGGAAATGACAAGACATATGAGTATCTTTGCCAAAAGAACATAAATAGAGTCATGAAGTTGGACATGGCTGAAAAATGATGAAACGAAAACTGAAGATTTAGTATTAGAGCAAGTCAGATACTTCTAATATGTTATCTTTAAATAATAAAGAGAAATACAGCATTTGTTCTTTTTTATACAAGGATCTTTGAGGAGATGAAGGCTTCCTTTTTTCATAGAAGGAGTACCAAATATGTGTTTGCTGGAAGTTTTTGTATATTAAGTACATGAGGAAGAGTAGTGTGATATGTTTTAGCATGACAATACAGAGAGGGATGACCTCAGTAAACTCTAATCCATAGGCCAGCTTTACTTGGGGTGAGAGAGAGAGAGAACATTAAAAAGTTTTGAGGAGAATAGTGACATGACTAAATCTTTGTATTAAAAAAAAAAGTGGTGTTGAGCAACCAAGTAAAAGATGGGTCAAAGGAAGCCAAATGAAGAGGCTGTTTATTGTATTACAGCTAGATGAGCAAGAGAATGGAAATAGTGAATAGGGGCATGGATGCAAGAGATATGTATGTAGCATTAACTGGACTTGGCAAATGATTGGATGCAGCAGGAGAAAGTAAGGGCAGAGTCAAAGACAGCATCAAGGTTTCAAGTATAGACAACTGCATGTATAATGGTGTCACTGAAATAAATAGTTAAGTCAGAAAGAGAAGCTAATTTTTTCATTTGTACTTTATCAAAAGTTAATAAAAAAAACCATGACAGTTGACTAAGAGGGAACAAAATACAAGATAGGTAAGTTTTAATGATATAGAACTTAAGGGAAGCTTTCAAAAATTTAGAATATGTGGCATCGGGAGAACTAACTTACAATGAAAAATAAGAGGATAGTACGAGGGCAGGGAGGAAAAATCAAGTGGGTTGAGAAAAGTTATTAACTTTATGATGGACAAGACTTTCAAAAAAAGGTCATAATTGAGATTTTACCTAAAGCTTAATTTTCCCTAAAATTGGTTCTGGATTCTGCAGACAAACTGGAAAGAAAGGAAGGGAATTTTCTTTTCTTTCTTCTTTTTCTTTCTTTTTTCCTTTCTTTTCTCTCTCTCTCTCTCTCTCTCTCTCTCTCTCTCTCTGTCTCTCTCTTTCTCTCCCTTCCTCCCTTCCATCACATTACCCTGACTTACCCTGACTGCAAATGATATGTTATTAAGTTGGGCAAAAAAATTTAAAGGAGGAATTAAAAGATTTGTCTTTATAATGATAATTGATATTTTCACTGTCTTTTGGCTTGATGTGTGAGTAGAGTGAGCGTGTTTGTGTGTGTGTCTGTGTGTGAGACAGAGACAGAGAGAGAGAAACTTTCAATAGGTCAGTAGGCAAAACCATGGCTTTGAACATTACCTTATGTTGTAAGTTCTGAGTGAATCTGGGTGGTATATCACTACTTTAGTGTGTGCCTTTAGGGTTCAAGTGAAGTGTGAGCCCTGAGGAATTCTTTTTTTTTTTTTTCAATGCTAGTAGGAAGGAACTTGGGGGAAGGGAGTAGAAAACCCAAACCTAAGTCATTAGAACAATATGTTTCCCATTATACAGAATTGTTCTCTAAGACAAGCCAGACAATACCCTGAGGTTGACAGGTGAAATACTTACACTGTCCTGTATTTGATTATAAAAGTGTTATGCTATCTTCCTGCAGGTAGGCAGCTTGTTCATGAATACTCTCTGATTAAATGACAGACCTGGGGCTTGATTCTAGCAAGGTCTGGGGTTGCTGAGTGACTGCAGTAGTGTGAGGAACTAATTCCATTTTCTAGATTTTTTTTTTCTTTGAATAGATTGTGTTCTGTGCAGCATTTATTAAGCAGACAGACTTTCCTGGTGATCTGCTCCCAAAGCTCTAACTTTAGCCTCTAGCTATCTTTTAAAGATTCTACAAACCTTTTGCCTCTGGGCCCTTAGTGCTTGTTTGTGACTTTCAAAAAGTTTTCCTGCAGATAATGTATTTTCTGTAAAAATCGATAAGTGGAGCTTATTAGGTAATGGGACTAAGTGAGGAAACTCCAGCTAAGGCAAAGGTGTGTTAACTGAGCAACATGAAGCAAATTACTCTTGGCTTTATCATAATTTCCCTTACTTACTCTAAAGAAACACTATGTATTCATCTAACCATAATTTCCTTGTTTTTTTTTTTTCAGCTACATGAGTCATTGGAAGAGAAATTGATTTTTTGTCTTATATTCAAACATAAACAAGTGGCAAATCATAAAGCTGAATTTGTGTGTGGTAAGGGAAGGGGATGAGGAATGTGTTTGGAGATGTGGATGAGAAATATTTCCACTCTCATCTTTTCTCATCTCTCTCTGTTACATGTACAACTTTGGAGTTGGCTCTACTCTGTACCTATTCTTTTATTTCTCTGGCTGCTTTCTTAATCTCTTCTTGCTGCTCTTTTCTACCTTATCTTGAAAACTTAATCTCAGAATCTTTAATCCCCTATTTTTACTGGCTTCCTTTCCTCTCTTCCCCTATTGTAGGTGCCAAAATTTTGCTAGCTAATTGACTTCTTTTTCTTATTTATAGGCATGACAGGTATTACAGTAAAATGGGTAGAGAGTTAAATTCAAAAAAAGGAAGGCTTGGATTCATATGACTTCTGACACATACTGACTTTGATACTGGACAAATTACTTAACCTTTCAGTACCCTCAAGTAGGACTACAGACTGCAAGTCAGTCAGTCATCAAACATTTATTACATACTTACTATGGACCAGGCATTGTGCCAAGCACTGAGAATACCAATCTAAGTAAAAAGAAAGACATCTCCAGTCCTCAAGGGAGTTATAGTTAATTTATTTTATTTTAATAGTATTTTCTTTTTTCCTCAATTACATGTTAAGACAATTTTTAGCATTCATTTTTACAAAATTTTGAGTTCCAAATTGTATATAGATTATACATGTGCTATCATTTAAATCTCATTTTCATATTAATAACAGTTGTGAAAGATGAAAGAGATCAAGAGGAAATAAAAATCATGAAAAATATTAAAGTGAAAAAAGTATACTTTGATTTGTATTCAGAGTCCATCAGTTCTTTCTTCTGGATGTGGATAGCATTTTCCTTTGTGAGTCCTTTGAACTTCTCTTGGATCATTCTGTTGCTGAGAAGAGCTGAGCCATTCACAATTTATCATTACATGATGTTGCTAAGACCATGTAGAATTTGTCTCTGGTTCTGCTCATTTCGCTTTGAATCAGTTAGGACAAGTCTGTTCAGGTTTTTCTGAAATCTGTCTTTTCATCATTTCTTATTGTATTGTTCCGTTGCATTGATATACCACACTTTATTCAGTCATTCCCCCAATTGATGGGCATTCCCTCAATTTCCAATATTTTGCCACCATGAAAAGGGTTGCTGTAAATATTTTTGTGCATATAGTCTTTTTCCCTTTTTTTTATGATCTCTTTGGGATACCACCCTAGAAGTAGTATTACTGGGTCATATGGTATGAACAATCTGGTTGCCCTCTGGATGTAGTTCCAAATCGGTCTCCAGAACGGTTGTATCAGTTCACTGATAAGAAAGGAGGAAACTATGGGATAATTTGAACAAGTAGCCCACAAAAATGATGATAAAATTTAAAATAGATTTTGGTATTTAAAGGGTGTTGTATCAATTGCCAAGGAAATTCATTTATTTGACTTGCTTAATTTTCTGACAGTGTTGGATACTGTTAGAACTATGTCATATGCATATTTCTATTTCTAGAGTTTTATGATGGTCAAATTTCTAATCCAGTCATCATATGATCAAGTCATATCTCAGTTTGTCTCTCCACTTTATTTGACTTGTTTCCATCTTCTCCATTCACCAATATCCCTTCCTGTACATTGTTATTTTGGGTTTATAAAGAGTTGTAAGTTATGTCTTTTTTTAAGATGTGTTTTCCACAGCATTAAATGTTTCTCTTCCATATACTATAAAAGGGTACCTTTGTATTTACACAACTACAATGTCATAAAGAGTACAACATGACTAAAAAAATGCAAAACCTAGCAAGCACTTTTTTCTTCCAACTCATATTTTTTTGAATGATTATATGTATTTATGTTGATCATCCAACCTCAAAGCTGCTTGATCCTTTTCTATTTTTTTAAATATTATTTATTTTTTTTTGGAGGGCAATTGGGGTCAAGTGACATGCCCAAAGTCACATGGCTAGTAAGTCTGTCAAGTGTCTGAGGTCACATTTGAACTCAGGTCCTCCTGACTCCAGGGCTTGTGCTCTACTCACTGTGCCACCTAGCTGCCCCTTGATTCTTTTCTAGATACATGATTTTCCCCATTCTTGCTCACCAATTATTGATGATAGGTCAATCAACCTATGTTTGTCAAAAATACAACTATTTTCTGTTCTAAATATTAAAAAATATTGTTTGTAGAAATATTTAGAGCAATCAAATTAAGAGACATGATGGCAATGATAAAATCAAATCAAACGACTCTAGAAGGACCTGCTGAGACAAAATTAACTTTTATCTTAAGGAGGTCTTGCTTCTTGTGCTCAAATAAAAATCCTAGCAGACTACTTCCACAATTCAAATCACATGCCGTCAGTTTTTTTTTTTTCCCAAAAAAATTCCATTTGGCATTAAAAAAGAGAGAACCTTTAAAATTCTACTTTTACGTTCATTCCCCAATGGGATACATTTAGCTGAAAGTTAGAATTTCTGAGCACCATAGAGTATCTGTGTATTCCTTTCAATTCAATTCAACCAATATTTATTATGTTTGCTATGTTCAAGGCCATGTGCTAAGAACTAGTGATACAAGTAGAAAAAAGTAGTTCCTATCCTCAAGGAGTTTATATTCTAGTGAATGTATGACCAATCCACAAGTTAAAACACCAGCCAGGATATATAAACTGTATGGGCATAATTAGGAAATGACTGTTTCAATACATGTTTTAAAGGCAAACAAAACTTTACACTTGTATCCTTAGAAGAGATCATTTACCTCAAGTTTTCTATTATGTTCTTATTAACTCTACCTATTCATATGACTTTTTTGATTAACTATATTAAATAACTGCCAGTTAATTAAAATATTCCTTAATCTCTGTGAGTATTTTTCAATTTTACATATCTTGCTACTTCAGTATAGTAAAAAAAAATACTTTCTCACATGTACAAATAAAATCAAGCGACAGTGTTTTACTTAGGGTGTGAATGTGTGTGTGTGTGTGTGTTTGTGTGTGTGTGTTAGGGTAGAGTCTGGAGATGTGATTTCATTGGCATAGGGAATTCCAGATACAGAAACAACTTTCCATTTTACAGATAAGCAATTTCCTCGCAATTTATACTTTAACATAGTTCCCTGGAAAACTGGGATGTTAAACAATTTGCCTTGGATCACATGGATAAAATGGATGTGTGTATCAGTAGCAGAACTTGAAGGATACCCTAAGTCTGGCCCTCTCTCCACTAAGCCTATCAATGTAATATTATCCATCATAATAAAAGTGAAAGACTTGTAATCCATACATGGCTAATGTCTCTTCTCTTTGGAAGACAAACGTCTTAGTTTTTTTTTTTTCCTTCTTCTTTGCTTTGTTTTCTTCCCAACAGAGGAGGTATTCTAATACAATAATGTTCTGCTTGTTAGAATTAGACTAAAATTTAACCACCCTGTCAGAAAAAAAATATTTCATTGAAATGGGCTTATAGATCATTTGACTAAATAATAACTCATCTAAAAAAGTTTCCAAGTGGTAAGAATTTGAGATGACTTCATTCTGTTTAGCTACCCTTAGACTTCTGCTTTGATAAACTCTTGGACGTACATTGACTTGTTTGAATGAAGTAAAGCTTAGTTGTGCTAACCAATTCTGTCAAGATTCATGGCTTCCCAATTCTACACACTTGACTTGTACCATCTTGTCCTGAATAATTTATCTATTCTGTATATTTGGAATCTTAAGGTTGACAGAGTTCACTGAAAGCCTGGATTTCCCGATGACTGAATTTGTCACCAAATTCTAAAGCCTCACACTTTGCAAGCCCCACTTGTGGGCCCTGGGAGATTCCAAAGGCAAATATTTCAATGTTGAGTCCTGCTTTATTGCTTAGTTTGATCAAGTCTTGTCATGAAGTATCATTAATAGGAGAATTTTCCTTGATTTTCAACTCCACTGACCCTAGAACCTCGCGTTTCATCAATGTTTACTCAAAGTCAATTAAGAAAACTCTGAAATAGTGGGTGCTTTATATCTCTGAAGCATTATTCTATTTACATCATAAATGCAAATGGGAAAAATGAAACTTAAGAACCGTCCACCATGTACATGCACACAAAGGCACCAACATAAGTAAAAAAAAAAAAATGAGGAGTACATTTTCAGTAACTCCAAAATTTCATTTCTCATCTTTTTTTTTCCCCCCTGGGGCTGCAAATGGTTGTGAAATAATGACAGAGAATTCTTGGGTCCAACTTTGGAGTTGCATATACAGCAGAGACATATTGTTAGTGAGTATTGTAGAGACATTATTTTTGAATCCAGTGATTGAATAATTGATGTTGTCTTGGTTCTTCACTATGTTAAAGCCTGTCTTCCCTTGGCAGACCTGTGGTGCCATAATTGGTGCTCTCTTAGTTGCTAGCTACTGTGGTTAGATTGTTGGTGCCCACAATATGATGCCTGGGCTCAGGATATGGTGGCTGATTACTGGTTCTGAGCTTTTTTTAGCCCTCAGCCTGTATAAACTGCTAGCTTATCACAGCATTTGAGTTCATTTCATGTCTTAGTGATCTTCTCAATGACAATGTCAACTTTAGGAAACTGTACAAAGACTGTGATTGATTGAAGAGGTGAATGTGAATATTAGAATTCCCATTATCTTTTCAAAGGTTTGATGCAACCCAGTTGTATATGGTTAAGGTTTTCTAGTATGTTCCACTTCATCAGGCTATTAAGCTTATAATGACAGTCATTCACATATCTGAATAGGGTTGAAAGGAAGATAACAGTACACAAAGTTGTAGAAATTTCTGACGGTTCAAAAAATCACCCATTTAAGTTATTAGGATGAAATATTTTTCTGGATCTTCAGGTCTAGAAAGTACTGCTGAGTGGCTGATTTCCTTGAGAGTCATACTTTTGTTGTTCAATCATTTCAGTAATATCCAACTCTTCATGGTCTCATTTGGGGTTTTCTTGGCAAAGATACTAGAGGAGTTTACTATTTCCTTCTCCAGCTCATTTTACAGATGAGAAAACTGAGGCAAACAGGATTAAGTGACTCATCCAGGGTCACACAGCTATGAAGCCTCAGAGGCTGGATTTGAACTCAGAAAGATGAGTCTTCCTGACTCCATGTCTGGCACTCTATCCATTGTGCCACCTAAATGCCCTAGGCATAATATACTATGTAATATAATATGATATATATATATATATGTGTGTGTGTGTGTGTGTCTGTGTGTGTGTGTCTGTGTCTGTGTCTGTGTCTGTGTATGTATTATCTATAGCACTACATAATGTCTAATGAGTTATTTCTTATCTGTCCACTGAACAGATTTTCTTGTTTTCTAGAGTCTTTTTCACTAATTGTTGTAACCCATTTATTTATCACATACTGTCTAAGGCATTACAAGTGCTAGAATTCTGATTCACCCTCCTAGGCACAATGGAAAGTGGTATGTGGAGCACATAGGTAGGCCCTTGCTCTTAGTGTACTTGAGACCAATTATAAATACAGATAAACTTAAGTAATAGTGCAAGAGTTAAATCTGACAATTCCAAACAGCATTAAAAGAGATACAAATTAGTATGTGGCTAATTACCAGATGAATACAATATGTAATTAGTGCCCTGATTATACTTCAATTTTCTATTGTTATTGTTCAGTCATTTCAGTAGTATTTGACTCTCCGTGATTTCATTGGGCATTTTCACGGCAAAGATAGTGGAGGGGTTTGCCATTTTCTTCTCCAGCTCATTTTGTGGATGAGGAACTGAGGCAAACAGATTTACATGACTTGCTGAGGGTCACACAGATAATAAGTATCTGAGGGCAGATTAGCAAAATGAGTCCTCCTGACTCCGGACTCAGTGCTCTATCCATTGTGCCAACATGTGACTGGCACTGAGCTAAGAAGTTTTTTACAAATATTATTTCAATTGATCCTTAAAACAACTCTTGGAGGTAGGTGTCATCATTATATCCATTTCATACTTACAGAAACTCACGGGAGTTAAGTGACTTGCCAAGGTCACACAGTTAGCATGGGTCTGAGGTTAAATTTGAACTCAAGCTTCCTGATTCTTAGTCCAGTACTCTATCTGCTGTGCCACCTAACTGTATCGAATAGTCATGTCCATAAACTATTAGAATAAAGGAAATATTTTAAAAGTCATGCTTCTTACATTTCTGAATCTTAGATATATTGTTACAGAGTATTATGTCCCTGGCTCTCTGAAAATCTACTAGACAAGAACATACTGTAATTCATTATGTACTATCCATGCCTAACTACCAGGGGCCATTAACCCCTTGGCTATGCCTCTAATTACTTAGTAATATGACAGGAAGGGCAGTGGAGATTCTTAAGTTATTCCTTGTTTTGTTTTGTTTTTTGTTTATTTGTTTTTGTTTTTCAGTGGTGAGTGTTTTTCTTTTTTTGTTTGTTTTGTCTAAACCTGTTGTTTCACTTGTGTAGGTGTTAGGTGTTACCCTATATCAACACAGATTGCCACCACCCTGTAACATAAAGCCTTAGAGTTGCACAGGCCAGTAAGATGTTAAGTGATTGGCTGTAATAGCAATCAGTTTAGCAGGATACTTAAGTGCTAAGTGTGGAAGGTGCAAATTCTGTCCCACTGTTAAGAAGGCATGAACTCCCCTGTTGATGTGGAAGAAGGGGATTGGCTGAGCCCCTGTTGATGTGGAAGAAGGGGATTGGCTGAGGTGTGTACATAAGCAAGAATTCCAGAGACAGACAGACAGAATTGGAATTTTGCTCCCCTTGAAGGAAGAATCCTGGAGACTGAAGCCGGCTGAGAGAGAGAAAGAGAGAGAGAGAGAGAAAGAGAGAGAGAGAGAGAGAGAGAGAGAGAATTTGAATGCTGCTCCTGCTGAAGGAAGAATCCTGGAGACTGAGGCCAGCTGAGACAGAGAGAGAGACAGAAAGAGAGAGAGAGAGTTTCTCTCCCAGCATCTGGAAGCTGAGAACTGACTGAGAACTGAGTTGGAGTTTTCCTGAGACCAGAATCTGGTGAGGGCTGCCTGGAAGGCTGAGAGGGCTTGCCTGGAAGGCTGCCTGGAAAGCTGAGAGGGCTTGCCTGGAAGGCTGAGAGGGCTTTCCTGAAGAAGCATGACCAGGATAAGACTTTGTTTGTTCATGGCCTGGCTGATCCTTGAGTTTCAGACAAGAGAAGTGGTGAAGAGTTTGAGATGTGATGGACCCTGTGAACTTCAGTGTGTGCCAGGGACTGCCCTGAGGAC
>CM053585.1:493620028-493637366 GCA_028646515.1 Pseudochirops corinnae | reverse complement strand
CCATTTGATCCACTCTAATTCTGAAGAAATTATTCTCTTCAGAATGCTTTTGAGATTCTTTTTCCATCTGGCAAAGTCAACTTTTTAAGGCATTCTTCCTCTCATTGGCTTTTTGGGCCTCTTTTGTCATTTGAGTTAATCTATTTTTTAAGGTGTTAATTTCTTCAGTCGGGATGTTGCCTCTCTTTTCATGATTTTCTTGCATCATTCTTATTTCTCATCCCAATTTTTCCTCCACTTCTCTCATTTGCTTTTCAAGATCCTTCTTAAGGTGATCTCTAGCTTTTAGGCAATCTTCATGTCTCTTGGAAGCTTTTGGTGTGGGAATTCTGACTGTGTTGTCTTCCTCCTGTTCCCTGCTTTGATCTTTCTTTTCCCCAAAGAAGGAATCTAGAGTTTGGTTGCTGTTCTTACTTTGCTTCTTTTGCCTGTTCTTGGTTGGCCAGTCAAAATTTTTAGCTCTGTGGAGCTCTGCTTCCAGAGGGGAAAGCTCTGTCCCAAATCATTGGTGTTTTCCCAGTTGCTGGTGCTTTTAGGAGGCTGCTGCAGCCCCAACCAGCTTTGGTACACTGAAAACACACCCCAAGACCACCACCCAAGACCATGATCCAGATACAGGCCACTCAACACGAGAGCACTTGGCCTCTGAACAATCACTTGGCCCCCCTGCAGTCTGCAGGCCAGGAGCTCCAAAGTAGCAACATGGAGGCAGCTGCAGGGCCTCTGCTTCAGCTGCTTCCTTGCCCTGGAGGCAATTTGGCTGGACCCATTCTTCTCCCCCAATTTTAGGCAAGTTTCACTGACCTCTCACTTAGTCCTTTTTTTCTTATGGCTTGATAATTCTGGGAACTGGCACAGCTGCTGCAGATCCATTCTCCTGAAGCTCCAGCTGTGGCTCGGCTCAGCTCATCAGGCTGCCCCCAGGGCCAAGATGCAGTTTCAGGTTGGGCTGGTTTCGGCTCCCAGTGCTGAGATGGTCCCTCCTATCAGAGCTGCCTTCAGCAGGAAAGTATATTTGTGTGTGTTTTAGAGCTCTAGAATTTGTTTAGAATCATATTTTATGGGTATTTTCAGGTGGCTGTGTGGGAGCTGCTGAACCTTGCTGCTCCTATGCCACCATCTTGGCTCCGCCCTCCCTAAACTTCTTTACAGAATTTATTGTTAAAAAGAAGAGTAATAGAAATCTGGAATTTGTGTTTTTAAAAGAGTCATTAATTATTTTATGCTGGACATAGGAAAAAAAGTGAAAGGAAAATGTAGAAAAGTAAAATTCAAAATAAGAAAGAAAAGTATGTAAACATCTTCACTATATTGATTCGACAATTCTAGGTAATATTATAGAAAAAATCAAGTTTATGATTTAATTTTCTTAAGTATATACTAGAATATTGTATGTGAAAATGCAATGTAGTTTATAAAGCATATTTTGTACTTATAAACTATTATGGTCATTATTATTCAAGTGCAATATGTTGATAATTAGACAGAAATTTAAACCAATATACCAAAACATTTAGAATAAATGAGTATTATCTTACAAAGTAGTCAATATTGAGTTAGGAAACAAACATTTAACTCTATGTTAAATGCTAAGCATACAAAGAAAGGGAAAAGCAGTCTCTGCCTTCAGTGAACTGACATTCTAATGTGGTAGACCATATGTGAAACTAGGTATGTGAAAGAAATATTAGAGTAGATGGAAGGTTTTCTCAGAGAAAAAGGCACTAGGACCTTGTGAGACCAGGAAAGGCCTACAGCAGAAGTGGGACTTGAGCTGAGTTTTGATGGATACTATGGAAATTTAGAGGTGGAGGGGAAGGAGAACATTCTAGACAAGGTATACCAGCAACACAATCTTCAAAATACCTACAGTGGCTATGAATATGCTGGTGTAGTTGTGAATCACAAAATGTAACAGGCCCTCCACATGCTCGTGCTTGGCTTTACACAAGGGTAGCTGTGAGGAGTTTCTTGGCAAGTTTTAACCACACACACCCTTGCAAGAAAGAAAAAAAAGTACACATGGAAAATTTTTAGAGTTTAATCATCATTTTAAACCATTTTTTAATCATTTTCCTAAATCTATACAATCAACAAAATGACAAATCAGGTCATAATATGTAGCATTTAACAATTTCTGTGGTTAAATGCTCACACTGAAAAGTGAATGATTAGCCCCTGTCTGTGTCTATATGTGTGTATCTATACATGTGCGCGTATATATGTGTATATATATATATATATATATATATATATACACATATATACATATGTATACATATAATTTGAAAATGAAATTGCTACAACTTTGTATAAACTCAAATGATGTAAAGCTTGCACCGTTGCAATTCACGCATCAAAGATGTAAAATATTTACACTGAGACATATATCCTTTATATTAAAAGAAAATAAGGAACTAATTTATTTTTGTTTTTTTTTCCCCTCCTGAAGAAAATGTAGATCACTAAAATTCAAATTTACATATTCCTACAGTAGGAGTAGACTCTCTCTTACAGTTAGGGATAGAGTCATTCTGGGCTGAGCTGGTTGGTACTTTGCCACCCATGAATTTATTGTGCTCTAGTATTCCCTTCAAAGTCTTTTTTATTTTGTTTTGTTTTTACTATGGCATATGACAAGTTTTGTGGGGGAAGGTAACAAAAAAAAACAGAAATGATTTTCATTTCCTTTCATTTTCCACATACTTCCTTTACTTACATAAATACTCTAAAAATAAAGATCACTTCATGTTTTAAGGGAAACACTAGCAGCGCCCCATATACATTGTCTGGACTTGAATACTTCTGCGGCTCTGATAACCAGCCAACAGATTTATAGTGGGTGCTGCCAAAATGCTAAATCACCCCTTAAATAGAAGCTAATCAGTCAGAATCATAAATCAGTTTTGAGAGGAAGAGTTTGCAACGGGTAAAGTCTAGGAGGACTGGGCTTGGCATGGCTGGCTTCTGGAAGTATTTTCTTTATCTCCCAGGGCACTCAAGGCCAGTGCTAACATGCCTGCTAAAGACTATTGTCATTGTTATGACAGTTCCAGCTAGAGGTAGACTGTCATTTTAAGTGACATATCTCTTTTATTTTAAGGAAATTCAGCTCAGACAACCCTGGAATGAAATAAGTCATAGAGTAGAGGACACACCCAGGCTTAAAATGAACATAATAAACTTCCAAAATATTTCAGTGATATTTTTATTCAGTAGCTAATGTTTCATTTGCAATTTTGATAGCACCCAATGGAGTGACAAATAGAGAAATATTTCTTTTGATTTATTATTTTTTGAATAGAGTATATCTGTTTTCTGTATTTCTGTAAAACATTAGTGATTACATAATTAGTGCAGTGTTGGCTTAGTTCCTCATTTGTTTGTTTTTTTGCCTTTTCATGACAAAGTAAACTTTATTTAAATATATCTAAAGGGACAGCCTTGATTAGAAAATCCTTTAGCACCAATGTTTCTTTAATGAACTCCAAATTAGGAATTGTGGGATACTCAGCATGAGGGCAAGATGGTAAATTCCAGAGAAGTATAGGTGGGTAGAAAATTAAGAGATAGCTGGCCAGAGTTGTCTCTTTAAATAGAAGTTCTCAGAGAAGCTCTTTATCACTACCCTCCCCAACAAGAGGGAGGGACCCCAGTGACATGGGATCTTAATGAAGTATGAGTTCCAGGGTTGAAATGATCTTATAGGGTGATGAGGTTCTTGGAGCATGATGGTGAAGACTGGAAAAGGACTAAGTGGGAAATTAACTTATAATTCATTAATTTCTATTTATCACATTTGCTAAACAGAAGTTAATGAAAACCAATTTTCCAAACCCCATATAATTATGGAACTTAAACCTAAATAATATTAATAAGAATTTATACAGTACTCTGGATTTCTACAAAGTAGTGTATACACATTTTATCATTTGAGTTGGGCAATAATCTTTTAAAGGAAATATTATAGATATTATCATCATTGTATAGATAAAACTGGGTCACAGAAAGGTTAAGTGACTTGCCCACGTCCCAGAGTAGGTTTGGGACCCAGGTTCATAAGCTTAAACCTTCTCTGTTGTTAGATAAGCCCCTAAGATAGGGGAGTTGTACCACATAACAGCATAACTCTCTTGTGTCAATATTTTATTTTTATATTCTTGCTTTTTTGGAGTGGAGAAGGCAGGGCAATTGGGGTTAAGTGACATACCCAACATCACGTGGCTAGTAAGTGCTAAGTATTGGAGGCCAGATTTGAACTCAGGTTGCCCTTACTGCTCCAGGAGGACTTCAGTCCTCAAGGCTGCTGTTCTATTCACTGTGCCACATAGCTGCCCCTTTTGTGCCAATATTTGAGTAGATCCAGGGTGTCACTTATATGGATTGTCATTCCAGTGCTGATCATCTCCCATCCACTCCTTCTCCTTCAGTGCAATTTTTGTCTATGAGCCCCAGTAAATCTTTCATAGTAGTGCTAACTAATGGAAAGGAAGATTTTCTCTAATTCTTTTAAGATTTTATGGGTATCAGCACAACAGATTTTCTGACTGTGTCTGTTTCCAGAATGGTAACATTCATAGCACATTGTGCACATGTTATTGTTGATGGTGTTCTGCAACTAACTTATATCCCCTATGTGTCACTCCATTGACCTTTGAATCATCTGCATGTCAGATTCTATGAAGATAGCATTCCACCATTCACAGACATGCAGAACATCTACCTATGAAAACATAAATCTGAAGACAGTTCTTTGAGACTAATGCTTTTCTGAACCCACAGTCTCAGCATATCATCAATCTAAATCATAGCAAAGCTAATGGGAAATGACTTGAGGAAAGCAAGCTTTGATCACACAGATGAAATCACAACTCTTTGCAGTGATCAGTGAAACTGAATTCCTCCGAATGTAGCAAAGCCAGCACTGTGAAAATTGCTATTTCATTGACTGAAGTCAGTAAGTCTAGGATAAATATAAAAAAGAAACTATTGGCCCTGTCCCATGAAATTGCCTTGGAGTCATTGGTGAAAGTGAAAAGAATATTGGCAAAATGAACATCTGAATCATTCCCCACAAAATCTGATTCCTTCTTCTATGAAAAGTCTCCTCTCAGGCTCTACTGGGCTTTTTCTCAGCAAGAGATGCAATATCACACCCTGTCAACCTCTATTGATACTGTTGAGGTGAAGGATGTGGATGTGGTATGGTTAAGAATGTGTCTTGCCTTCTTTATAAACAGAGACAAGTCCACCACTACCAGGAAAGAAAAATGAGGGAAGAATATTTTCTCAGGAAAGGAAAACTCTCTTTGTACATGGAGCTGTGGGAAGCACAAAATATTTTATTCTTTTGGTACCTAGGAAACAAATGAGGAAACCTCTTTTCTTCATTTTAGTAGCTATGGTAATATCAGAAATAAATATTTTTTTTCCTTTCTTGAAATTAAAATAAGAGATATAGAAGAGCCAGGCACTGGAATCCTAAAGTTATGTCTTTTTGCTGCTGGGCCAGACACCTCCTCTCCTGGGAAGGACTGCTTCTCCATTGAGCCAGGTAAGGATGTCCTGCTGCCGTCAGCAGCTAACACTCCAGTGGCTATTGCTGCAGTCACCAGTTAGCTCTGGTAGAAAATGGAACCTCTGATGGGATATCTCAGTCTCCTAAATTTATAAGGTCACCTAGGTATCTTCTTAAAGACTTGTTTGCTTAAGAAAAGGAAAGAATAAACACAAAGGGACAAAGGTGATGATATGCACAAAACAGCTGTCACTTATGGGAGACAAATATCCCACTATTCTCCCACTGAGCTCTCAGGACCACCTCAAAGTAGTACCTTTTATTTAAAATCTCAGGGAAAAAGAACAAGAAGATTTTTCATCATTCCACAGCACAAACTCTCAGGTCACCCATAAGGTTAATTGGGACTTTAACCAGGTAGAAGATAGCAATGAATCCTTTGAGGAAAGGTACCCTGGGCAAGTCACTTAACATTGACTGCATTAAAAAAAAAAAAACTGGAGAAGGAAATGGCAAATCACTTCAGTATCTTTGCCAAGAGAATGCCATAGACATTCGTCCATGGGGTCACAAAGAGTTGAACATTACTGAAAAATAATCAATGCACAGTTATTCTTTATATTACATTGCCATTACTGTAGGATGAAGGTAATACTTTGGAACTAACTTAATTTAATTCTTGTAATTAAGGTAAATCTTTTATATTATAACCTATATCTCCCTCTCCAATACTGATATGACTCATAGTGACTTTCACAAAGTGAAATCTTCCCTCCATGAGGACTTAGAAGTGGACTCTTTACTACCATGAGGATCTCCTGTTTTGTCAGTATGTCTCATGGGTATAGAAACTCAGAAGAGTACTCATAATTGTCTCTTAGTACCCTGAGTATTACTCCTGGGGAAGATGGGTAGAGTTTTTCAATTACACTAAGCTTCTGCAAAGGATTTTAGGGGATGGATGGTGTGTATTACTCCCCAGAGAGAGAGAGAGAGAGAGAGAGAGAGAGAAGAAGAAGAAGGAGAAGGAGAAGGAGGAGGAGGAAGAGGAGGAGGAGGAGGAGAAGGAGGAAGAATAGGGAAGAGAGGGAGATGAAGAAACCGAGACATAGAGACAGACAGAGAATGTGTACTTTGAAAACACTTCTAACTTATTTTTAGCAACTATTTTACAATTTAAATATAAAGATAAGTGATGGAATCAAACGGTACTGGTGAAGACAGGTAGAATAATCCCTAGCCATTGTTTTCACTACCACCAACAGAAGAACACTTGAAAATTCAAAGAAGGGCAAAAGAAAATGTACTTAGAAAAGTAATTAAAATATATGAATAGAATTGAGGGATTGTCCTTTATTTGAACAAATATTTTTAATTTAAAATAGATTATACTTATTCAATTATTTGTTTAAAGATAGATGGGAAGATTCCACAAAGACAAATACATACATAATTATATAAAGAAATACCTAATTTTGAGAAGAGAGGGATAATTCTCAAAGTGAATATTTCATCATGGCACCTCAGCTGAGTCTAGATTCCCGGTAAAATGCCTCACACTATTTCCAGATTCACTCTTCTACTCCCACGATTAAAACTAACTTGTTCAGGGCAGCTAGATGGTGCACTGAATAGAATCGGCCCTGGAGTCAGGAGGACCTGAGTTCAAATGCAGACCTCAGACACTTAACATTTATTGCCCTGCCTTTTCCCTTCCAAAAAGAAAAAAAAAAGCAGGAAAAAGCAAACAAAACAAAAAACAACAAAAAAACCCTTGTTTTATGTTCAATATTCTCTTGGTCCAATTATTTGGAAAAGTATCAACTCAATGATGTGATACATTAGTTAACTCAGTATGTTTAAGCATCCTTAATGAATTAACATCAATGGCTGATCATCTGAATTTGTCAATTAGAGGCCTTTTAAAGGTGTTTTAAATAAAGAAATGATTAAGGATTGGAATTTCAAAAATGTTATCTGTCTAAAGAGTGTGATAATTGTAGTCAGCTACACAATAATGATGCACATTAAATCACATTGCAAATGTCCAGATTCCAAATCAGTTCTTCCAGCAGTATTCAATTGCCAACTCAGTTACAGGACTGCTTCCTACTCTAATTATGTATGGGTTTTCCTTAAATATCTTGAAAAAATAGGACACACAAGCTTTTTTTGGTAACCAGTAGATACTAAATGAGTTACTTTGAGGTCCTTCTTCCAGTCTTTGATCCAGGAATAATGACAAAGGGAAAATCAATGTCATTGTTTATGTCTCATGATCCCTTCCCAACCTGTCAAGATTTTTCTTTTTTCTTCCCTGCTCTCTATCTTCCATTGAATCCTCTTCTTCATCTCTCCTGCCTCCTTTTTCTGATCTCCTTCCCTATTCTCTTCTCTTTTTTCTTTTCTCCCTTTTTTCCTTCATTTCTTGCTTTTCTTTCTGCATCTTTCTCTTGTCATTTCTTTCCACATGTATTTCATTTTCATTTGCATCTGACTTAGGCCTCTTAATGGTATTCATTAGTAATTATTATCCCTACTTATTTCTGTTGCCGGCACTCAGGGTTAAAGAGACTGAAAACTATTGGTTGAATACCTTGCTTTGACTTTTTTGAAATTAAGTATTTAAAGTACTTTCCCTAAAGTAAATTTTTTTTTGAAAATAACATATTATTTCCAAGCATAGAAAATAATGTGACTTTGATTATCACAACTATTATCTATAATAGTGCTTTGATTATTATGAACAAGTCTCTTTGTACATCTAAGCTAGGGATATCTAAGTCCTGAGGATGAGAGCTGTGACTAAAAGGAGCAGGGTTTGGGGAAAATCTTGGATAAAGTAGTAGGAAGACATGCTGGCAAGTATGCCAGGTTAAAAAAAAAAGTGTTAAGCTACAATTGTGGGTAGAGTACAATTAAAATCTCTTATCCCAGATCACCACATTGTGCATAATCATCAGTACTATGATAAGAATTCCAGTCTGCATCATAATTGAATACTAATCTTAAAAATGTAGGCTGGATTTGCTGGTACATCATGGGGGCAGATCATTACCATTGTTCTTCCCACTTGGGACTGACTATTAATTAATCTTTCTTATGAGACTAGTTCTAAATGTTTGTCATTTGGAGATAAATTACTCTGAACAAATCAATTAAATGATCTATTTTGTTATAAACCAAAAACTAAAAAATATATATATATTAGGGCATTGCTCTTCAGCAGTGAAAGACGCTATTAATGGATTGAGATGTTTCCCATTGAGGGAGAGAGGAGAAGAAGCTGCTAGGCTGGCACAACTGTGTGAAGCAATTCTGGAAGGGAGGGTTAATTATAGGGTTAATAGAATAATGGACCTTGTTTACCCAACAGCTGTAGGTGATATTGCCTTAAAAAACAGTCCCACATGCAACAAATTTAGAGGATGACTAAAATTAGGCACTATGAAAAGAAGAAGCCGAGATAGTTTAATTGTGCATGTGGCAGGGACCACCTTCTAATTATTGGACATGTGCACGTGTGTGCAAGAGCACACACACACACACACACACACACACACACACACACACAAAATTTCCTCCCACTGTAGGATGCAGCAAATTCACAGCTGACCTTTGGTGTTTGTGGTATTAAAACTATATTAGAAAAGCAAATTATGCCAAACATATTCTTCTGGGACAACATAATTTAACGAGGATTAATTTAATATGTTTAGTAAAGTGCTACAAAGTGTATCTGGAGGGGGGCAGTCTGAGGTAAAGAGTGTTGTCATTATAAGAAAGGGTGCAGGTAGATAGTCATTGAACAAATCCATGATATGGATGGCTATCCGGTTAAAAAGGGACCATCTATTTGCTTAATGTATTAGGAGTATAATATAATAGAGTTGGAGGTGGAAAGACCTTAGAGCTTACATAGTTCTTTCCTCTGATTTTACAAATGAGGAAACTAAGTCTTTGGGTGATTGTTACTTGCCCAAGGCTACATAAGAAACAAGGGGGCAGAACAATGATTTAAAATATGCTAATCACACTAGTATGTAATTCTACTCATCCCAACCCATGACCTAAATAAGTCATTTATTATCCATGATCTCTCTGTGACACCAGGCTTCCTTGAGACATGTGTCCATATAGCCAAAAGAACAGACTTGTGCTCAAAATACCCCATTTTGAGCTCTTGAGATTGCCAATTAATAATAGTGTAATTATGGACAAGTAATACTTGAAATCTCTAAAACTGTTTTTTCATTTGAAATATGGGGATAGTAAATTCTGCATTATCTTGCAAGGTTACTATTCAGATCAAATGAGATAATGTACATGAAAGCACCATAAAGAAACCTAAAAAAGCAACATAAAATTATACTTTGATATATTAACAGATTACTGATATCATGAAAGGAGTTAGTCCTGCCAGTCCTGAAGACTATAATTTACCCTTGCTTTCTCATTTCTTCTTGTGATCTTTTTCTTATCTTCCCATAAAACCTACAATGAAAGTTCCCCCTGTGACTAAGGGCATCACTCTAGATGTCATGAGGTTTTGTGAATAACAGTAGAATATAGCATCTGTTAAGGTAGCTTGGTGGCACACTGGATAGAGTGCTGGGGCTGAATTCAGGAAAGACTAATTTTCATGAGTTCAAATCTATCATCAGACACTTTCTAGCTGTGTGATCCTGAGCAAGTCACTTAACTCTTTGCCTTAGTTTCCTTTTCTGTAAAATGAGCTGGAGATGGAAAAAGCAAATCACTCCAGTAGATTTGCCAAGAAAACACCAATTGGGGTCATGACTTAAAAAAATGACCGAACATAGAATCTCTCTCTCTCTCTCTCTCTCTCTCTCTCTCTCTCTCTCTCTATCTATCTATCTATCATTCTTCCTCCCTGACTTCCTTTTCTGGTTGTACGTCTCTCATTTAAGAAGTGAGAGATATACATCTCTTGATCTCCCTTCTTCTGCATAAGTTTCATTATATTTCAGCCAAGTACTTCTCTATCATCTTTGAGATGCTACAACTTCAATTAATTGAAGACAATGGTCTTTGATGTCATAGTCATAGAACATGCCTGGAAGCTGACTGATAATAAAAAGATGGACAAATGTTTCAGGAGAAATGTTTGGGATTTTAAAAATATCTTCACAATTTTCCAAAATCAATCTAGGTTATTCTTTCTCTTTTTCTTGTTTAATTGTGTGCCCTGGACATTATTGCTCCCTTGATGTCTGTCTAAAATATACAGTATCCCAAACATAGTGGGTGTTATCTTTTAATAATTTCAGAAGTATAAATGCTTAAAATATAGAAAAAAAATCCTATTTGAAAGTTTATTTTTTTCAATTTTGTTTATTCTTATTTAGTTTTTTGAATTTTGATTGTTTTTTTTTTTCATTTTAATTGAACAGAATCTGGATTATACTCTCTCATGCTGGTGGATTGGTTGGAGGAAGTCCCCTTATTTTGCCACATTGGTCATCTCATCTACCTCCATTAGGCCAATTCAGGTGAGGTCACATTAAGTATCTTACAAATGTTTCAAAACTTTGTTCTTTTGATGAGATTATTTGTAGGATTCAAATGTATTCCTTTCAGTCACTGAGTAGCAGTTGGTAGAAGTTTTTATTTTAATTTATTATTTTATTTTCCCCAGATTCTATGTAAAAACAATTTTAACATTCTTTTTTCTTCTTTCAAATTTTGAGATCCAAATTCTCCCCCCACCTCCATTGAGAAAGGAAGCAATTTGATATAGGTTACACAAATGTAGTCATACGAAAGACATTCTGTGTAAGTCATCCTATGAGGAGGGGGGACAAACAAACAAAAATCCACAAACAAAATTGAAAAAAAAAAGTAAAGGAAAAAAATTTTTTTTTTTTGGTCTGTATTCAGGTTCCACCAGTTCTTTTTCTGGCGATAGAGAGCACTTTTCATCATAAATCCTTCTAAATTGTCTCACCTCACTTTATTGCTGAGAATAACTAAGTTATTCACAATAGATCATTATACAATTTTGCTGTCACTGCATACAACATTCTCCTGGTTCTGCTCATTTTACTTTGCATAAGTTTATGTAAGTTTTTCCAGCTTTTTCTGAGAGCATCCTGCTTGTCTTTTCTTATAGCGCAATAATATTCCATCTCGATCATATACAACTTGCTTAGCCATTCCTCAATTGATATGTATCCCCTTCAATTTCCAGCTCTTTGCCACTACTAAAAATCTTTTTGTATACATATTTTTGTACACATTTTCATTTTTAGAAATCTCTTTGGGATATCAAACTAGTAGTGATATTACTGGGTCAAAGGGTATGCATGATTTTATGGCTTTTGGGGCTTAATTCAAAATTGCTCTGTAGAATTATTGAATTAGTATTCAGCTTCACCAACAATGGATTAGTGTTTTAATTTTCCCACATTCCCTCCAAAATTTATCACTTTCCCTTTTTCTCATAGTAGCCAGTATGATAGGTGTGTGGTGTTAGCTCAGCATTGTTTTAATTTGAATTTATTTAATCAATAGTAATTTAGAGCATTTTTCATACAACTATAGATACCTTTAATTACTTTTTCTGACAACTGCCTGTTCATGTCCTCTCACTGTTTATCAATTGAGGAATGATTCTTATTTTTACAAATTTGGTTTAGTTTTCTCTATATTTGAGAAATGAAGTTTTTATCAGAGAAACTTCTTGTAATTTTTTTCACAGTATTGATTACTATGTATTTCCCTCCATCTTATTTCCCTCTCATTCTCATTCTCTCTCTCTCTCTCCCTCTCTCTCTCTCTCTCTTTCTCTCTCTCTCTCCATTCATTCTGAAAAGTGTTTTGCTTCTGACTTTTTTCCTCCAATCTATGACCATCTTGGCTCCCAGAAGTCCAGAAGTCCCCTCTGAAGAGACTTTAGAGGAGGAACAGGATAAAAATAGAGAGAAGGATAAAGAGAAAAGAAGGGCATAAATGGAAATGCACAGTTAATAATCATAACTGTGATTATGAATGGAATGAACTCTCCCATAAAATGGAAGCAAATAACAAAATGGATTAGGAATCAGAATCCAACAGTATGTTGTTTACAAGGTTCACACTTGAACCAGAGGGATGCACAGAGTTAAAATAAAGCACTGGAACATAATTTCTTATGCTTCAGCTAAAATAAGAAAAAAAAAAGAGTCAGTAGTAACAATCATGATTTCAGACAAAGCATAAGCAAAAACAATTAAAAGAAATAAGTGGGGAAATTATATGTTTTTTTGTTTTTTATTTTGGAGGGCAGTTGGGGTTAAATGACTTGCCCAAGGTCACACAGCTAGCTTTTTATGTGTATATATTAAGTGTTTGATGCCGAATTTGAACTCAGGTCCTCCTGACTCCAGGGCCAGTGCTCTATTCACTGCACCACCTAGCTGCCCCCAAATTATATTTTGTTAAAGGTGTCATAGACAATGAAGATCACATGGCTAGTTTTGTGTTAAGTGTCTGAGGTTGGTTATAAACTCAGGTCCTCCTGACTCTAGGGTTGGTGCCTTATTCACTGCACCACTTAGCTGCCCCAGCATCCAAATTCTTAAAGAAAAGTTAAATGAATTACAGAAAATAAACAATAAAACTATATTATAGGGGAATCTTAATTTTCTGCTTTCAGAACTAGGGAAATCTAACCATAAAATATATGTAGAAAAAAGAATGATGATTAATAAAATCTTAGAAAAGATAGATAAAATAAGTCTCTGGAGAAAATGAATGGAAATAAAACATAGTATTTTTGCTCAGATATACATGGTGCCTTTTCAAAAAAATGAGTGTAAT
This sequence comes from Pseudochirops corinnae, assembly GCA_028646515.1. NCBI lineage: Eukaryota > Metazoa > Chordata > Mammalia > Diprotodontia > Pseudocheiridae > Pseudochirops > Pseudochirops corinnae. The sequence continues at coordinate 493,624,027 of CM053585.1, read as the reverse complement.
AAGACATAAATTTCACAAACATATGCTGAAAAGTAGAATTATAAAATGCACTCTTTCAGACCATAATTTAATAAAATTGTATTCAGTAAAGGGCCACTAAAACAGAAATTAAGAACACTACACATGAATGGGTATAATTTTTTTTGGCATATGAATAAATACTATACTAATGCTAGCTGGAGGTATTAAAAAAAATATTCCTAAGGAATGAGTGGAAACCATAGAAACAATCAATTAAACAGAATGACAACAATGAGACAACATTCCAAAATTTGTGGGACTCAGTCAAAGCAGTACGTAGGGAAAAATTTCTATTTAAAAATTTCTATCTCTAAACATGTACATCAATAAAAGAGAAGGGAAAAAAAGTTCAGTGAATTGGGAATGTGACTAAAATTATACCAGAAGAATAACAAAATAACAAAAAAAATAAAATAAAAAACCCCAATTAAACCCCAAAGTGGAAATCCTGAAAATCAATAGAGAGATTAATAAACTTGAAAGTTAAAATAAATTTAAATAAAATCAATAGGAGGTTTTATGTAAAAAGATGAATAGATATATCATTGGTTAATTTGATTGAAAATAAATAAATAAAATAACCAGTATCAAAAATGAGAAGGGCACCATGAAGGAATATGATATTAAAGCAATTATTAGAAGTTCTTTTGCCCAATGATATGCAAGTAAAAGTGACAATCTAAGTTAAATGAATGAATGTTTACAATAATATAAACTTGCTGTATTAACAGAAGAGGAAATAGAATACTTAAGTAGCTCTATGTTCAAAAAAAAGATATTAGGGGTGGCTAGGTGTCACAGTGAACAGAGCACCAGCCCTGGAGTCAGGAGGACCTGAGTTCAAATCCAGCCTCAGACACTTAACACAAAAACTAGCCATGTGATCTTGAGCATTTAATGCCATTGCCCTCCAAAAAAAAAAAAGGAAATAAAAGATATTAACCAAACTCTAAATGAGTGCTCTCTCTCTCTCTTTTTCTCTCTCTTTTTCTTTGTCTTTCTCTCCCTCTTTGTATACAGGCACACACACACACACACACACACACATATCCATTCATCCATTCCCAGGACCAGATGGATTTATGAATTAATTCTACGAAACTGATGCATAACAAAAAATTGTGATGCTATATAAATTATTGAAAAATAGGTAAAGAAGAATCCTTATCAAGTTATTTTCAGGACATAACTGTTTTTGATACCTTAATCAGGAAGAGCAAAACCCAAAAGAAAACTATAGAACAATTTTGTTCATAAATATCAGTACAAAAATTTTAAATGAAATATAAACAAGGAGATTATAGCAATAAATCACAAAGGCCATACATACAGTATGACCAGGTGGAATTTATATCAGGAATGCAAGGTTGGTTCAATTTCAGAAAACTATCAGTGCAACTGAAAATATCAATAAAATTCATCAAAAATCATATGATTATGTGAAAAGATGCAGGAAAAAGTCTTTGACAAAACAAAATGCTCATTCCTACTTAAAACACTAGAAAGCAAATGAATAAAGAAAGTTTTTCTTAAAATGATGAGTAGTGTCTCTTTAAAACCAAGAGCTAATATTATATGTAATGGAGATAAAGTTTAAGACTTTCCAATAAATCAGGCATGAATTGAGGATGACCATTATCCCAAATATTATTCAGTGTTATACTTGAAATTCTAGTTATAATAATAAGACAAGAAAAAGAAATTGAAGAAATAAAAATATAGAGAAAATGAAATTATCCCTTTTTGCAAAGAATATGATAGTAAACAGAAAATCCTAGAGACTAAATTTAAACCCTAGTTGAAACAATTCACATCTTCAGCAAGGGTTCTGGATTTAAAATTAACCCACCTCAATCATTAGAGTACTAACAAAACCCAACAGGAAGAGATAGGAAGAGAAATTCCATTTAAAATAACTGCAAACAATATAAAATACTTGGCAATCTACCTGCCAGGATAAGACTAGGGAGTATATGAACACAATTACAAAACATGTTTCACACAAATAAAGACACATCTGAATAATTGGAAAAATATGAGTTGCTCATGGGTAGGTAAAATCAATATACTGAAAATGACAATTCTATCTACATTAATTTACATATTTAATGCCATAAAAATCAGACTACAAAATAATTATTTTATATATCTGGAAAAAAGAATATCAAGGAAATCAATGAAAAAAAAGCTTTGAAAAGAATTGGCCTCACAATGGCATATTTCATATTATATTTAAAAGCAGTAACTATGAAAACTATCTGGTACTGGCTAAGAAATAATATGCTATATCAATGAAATAGCTTAAATACATAATAACAAATGACCACAGTACTATAGTCTAAGTTTTCAAGTTAAAAAAATTACCAACTGACAAAAAATGCTTAAAAAGCTGGAAGGCAGTTTGGCAGAAAGTAGGCATTAACAAACATCTCACACACTACACCAAGATATGATTAAAATGGATAAATGATTGAGACATAATGGGAGATGTAGGTAAATTGGGGGAGCATGGAAAAATTTACTTGTCAGATCTATGGATATGAGAAAAGTTTATGATTAAGCAGAGAGGATCATGGAAAATAAATTGTATAATTCTGATTACATGAAATTTAAAAAAAGCTTTTGCTCAAAGAAAACAAATGTAGACAAAATTAGAAAGAAAAAGGAAATTGGGAAATCTTCTAGCTAGTTTATCTGAAGAGGACCACATTTTTCAAATACATTGAGCGCTAAGGTAAATTCTTAAAAAAAAAAAAAAGACATGCCCAGATGGTAAATTGTCAAAGGAAGTGAATAGAGATTTTGTGAGGAAAAATCAAAGCTATTAATAGTCATAAAAGAGGGTGGAGCCAAGATGGTGGCATAAAAGCACAAGGTTTTACAGCTCCCACATAGCCACCTTAAATACCCATAAAATGTGACTCTAAACAAATTTTAGGGCTCCAAAACTCACAAAAATACAGAAAAACACATCTCCCACTGAAGGTAGTTTGGCAGGAAGGGCTCATCTCAGCACTCTGGAAGCTGAAATCAGCCTAGCCTGAAACCTCCTTGGCCGAGGGTGGCCAGGACAAACCATATCGGGAGGCTTCAGGAGAGTGGATCAGCTGCAGCTGTGGCAGTTTCCAGAATTATCATGCCATAAGAAACAAGGACAAAGTGAAAAGTCAGTGAACTCAGCTAAATTTGGGGGAGAAAAGTGGTCTGGCTGAGCTGCCTCCAGGGCAAGGAGGAGGCAGAAGTGGTGGCCCTACAGCCGCCTCCAAATGGCTGCTTCAGAGCTCCTGGCCTGCAGACTGCATGCAGGCCAAGACATCCTTCAGGGGCTAAGTGCTCTTGCGTTGAGCAGCCTGGATCTGGATGGTGGTCTTGGGTGGTGGTCCTGGGGTGTGTTTTCAGTGAGCCAAAGTTGGTGGGGACTGCAAAAAAATGGTGGCCTCCTAAAAACTCTGGCAGCTGCAAAAACCCCAGAAATTTGGGAAAGAGCTTTCCTCCCTGGAAGCAGAGTTCCACAGAGCTAAAAATTGAAGTAATTGACTGGCAACATAAGCAGGCAAAGGAAGCAAAATAAGAACAGCAATCAAACTCTAGATTCCTTCTTAGGGGACAAAAAGGATCAAAGTATGGAATGGGAGGAAGACAACACAGTCAGAACTCCCACACCAAAAGCTTCTAAGAATCATGAAGACTTCCTACAAGCCACAGAGCAGCTTAAGAAGGATTTTGAAAACCAAATAAGAGAAGTAGAGGAAAAATTGGGAAGAGAAATGAGAATGATGCAAGAAAATCATGAAAAGAGAGTCAACAACCTAACTGAAGAAAATAACACCTTAAAAAATAGATTAACTCAAATGGCAAAAGAGGTCCAAAACCCAATGAGGAGAAAAATGCCTTAAAAAGTCTAATTTGCCAGATGGAAAAAGAATCTCAAAAGCTTTCTGAAGAGAATAATTCCTTCAGAATTAGAGTGGAGCAAAT
>CM053585.1:493599903-493619528 GCA_028646515.1 Pseudochirops corinnae | reverse complement strand
CAATCACCTCTTGAAAAAGATCCCCAAAAGAAAACTCCTAGAAATGTTATAGCCAGGTTCCAGAGTCCCCAGATCAAGGAGCAAATATTACCGGCTGCCAAGAAGAAACAATTTGAATACTGTGGAAACACAATCAGGATAACCCAGGATCTAGCAGCTTCTACATTAAGGGATCAAAGGGCCTGGAATACGATATTCCAGAGAGCAAGGGAGTTAAGATAAAACCAAGAATTTCCTACCCAGCAAAATTGAGTATAATGTTCCAGGGGAAAATATGGTCCTTCAGTGAGGTGGAGGATTTTCAAACATTCTTGCTGAAAAAACCAGACCTGAAAAGAAAATTTGACATTGAAATACAAGAAGCATGAGAAGGTAAACATGGAAAAAAAATCATAAGGAACTTATCAAAGTTGAACTATTTATATGCCAACATGGAAAAATGATAACTGTAACTTATGAAACTTTTCTCAGTATGAGGATAGGTGAAGGGAATACAAATGTATATATACATATACATACACATATTTCTATAGAGGAGAGTTTATATATGCATACGAACACATATCTGAGTGTGTGTACATATGTGTACATAGAGGGCACAGGATCAATTGAATAGGAAGGTGAAATCCTGAGGTGGGAGAGGATCAGAATGAGAGGAAACAGGGAGAGACAGAATGGGGTTAATCGTCTCATATAGAAGAGGCAAAGGATAATTGTTACAATGGAGGGGAAGAACAGGAAGGCAAAAGAGAAAGGGTCAACCTTACTCTCATTGAATTTTGCTTAGGGATGGAATGACATAAACTCTAAACAGGGTTTCTTGCCACACAGCAGAGTAGGGGGGATGGGGATGAGAGGTGGGATGATGGAGGAGAGGGCCAGCTGGGGGGTAGGGTTGCTGGAAGTACACACTTTTATAAAGGGACAGGGACAGGGTAGAGAATAGAACAAGGCGGGGTGGGATAGGAAGGAGGGACATATAATCATGCTCTCACAATATGTCCACTATGGAGATATTCTATGTAATTATACATATATGGCCTTTATTTAATTGCTTGTCCTTCCAGTAGGGATGGGTGAAGAGGGAGGAAGGAAAAGAATCTAGAATTTAAAGTTTTATAATGAAATGTTGATATATATATATATATATATATATATATATATATATATATATGTGTGTGTGTGTGTATGTATATTATTATTATTATTATTATTAACTACATGAAACAGTGAATTAAGAAATACAGGCACTGGGGTAGGGAGATACATCCTGCCTTACTGGAAAGTCAGAGGGGTGAGGGGAAGGACATAAGAGAGAGCAGATTGGGGGAGGATTTATTCAGTGGGATGGCTATTTTGAGGTTTTGGGTAGTCAAAAGATGGAGAAAAAATTTGTAACTCAAAATCTTGTGAAATGAATGATGTAAACTAGAAAATAAATAAATTTATTTTAAAAAATAGTCATATGAAAAACAATGATCTAAATCATTATACTGATTAGAGAAATGTAAATTAAAACAATGTATGAGATACCACCTCAGACCAATCAATTTGGTTAACAAGAAAGAAAAGGAAAACAACAAATGCTTACGGGAATGTGGAAGAGTTGGGACTCCAATGTGATGTTGGTGGAATTATGTTCAACCACTCTCGAGAAGAATTTAGAATTTAGAACTATGCCCATAGGGGTATAGAAATGTGCATTTGACCCAGAAATACCACTACTAAGTCTGTATTCCAGAGAGATCAAAGAAAAGGGAAAACAACCTATTTCTACAGAAACATTTATAGCATCTCTTTTTGTGTTGACAAAAAACCTTGAAAATTGAGGGGAATGCCCATCCATTGAGCAATGGCTGAACAGGTTGTTGACATATGATTGTGACAGAGCAAGAAATTGTGCTGTAAGAAATGAGGGGCAAGATGGTTTCAGAAAAACCTTGGAAGACTTATATGAACTCACGGAAAGTGAAATGAGCAGAGCCAGGAGAAAATTGTTTGAAGTAATAGCAATTTTGTAAGGATGATCAACTATGAAAGATTTAACTACTGTGATCAAGACAATCATCCAAGATGATTCCAAAGACTCCATGATGAAACATACTATCCATCTCTAGAGAAAGAACTGATGTACTCTGAATAAATATTGAAGCATACTTTTAAATCTTTCTCATATTTTTATCTGTTTTTATTAAATTTTTAATATGGAAATATATTTTGCTTAATTTCATGCATATAATCAATATTAAAGTGCTTGCATTCTCATGGAGGGGGGAGGCAGGAGAGAAAATGAAAATTTAGAAGTCAAAATTTAAAAAAAACAACTTTTTTACATGTAATTTGGAAATATTTAATGAAACAAATAAAATATATTGAAAATAAATTTATGGTAACAAAACAGAACTCACTGATAATTAGAACATTAAAACCTGTGCAAAAACAAACAAACAAACAACTTTTTGAATGAAAATAGTTAAGAAGATGAAGCATAATTGCATTGAGAAACTCAATAAAAAAGTTCCCCATTGAAATGAAAATCACTTTTATTGTCTATGAAGAAAATGGTTCACAATTTTAATTATTATTCTTATTTAGCATGTTTTGGGATTTCTCCTTAAATTCAAAGTAATTCAATTTTCAAGAGCATTGAAACCAGCTGTATTTGACCATAAGTTATTCAGAGCTATGTGGCTCATTTACCATCTCCATCCTTCATTGTCTAAGTCAAACAATTTATAGAGAGACAATATAAATTAAAACAAAAAACCGGGAATCCTATCAATGAGTTTGGAAGTTTACATTTTGTTGGTGTGAGGTCAGTGCATGCTGTCATTGATGATCAATTACTGAGTGATTCTCTTTAACCGTAAACTACCTGACATGACTTTAGTTGTTGTATGTATGGCCTTATTTTCACTAAAATTCTTGGGAAATTATTTCCTCTTACTTTTTAATTAAACTTTTGTGAATAGAGAGAATTCTTTTCAAGTAGAAAGAAACAGAATTACTACACCCACAGACGGTATTCTACAAAATCGTGGTGGATGAGTTGGAGGGAACAGGGTTTTTCTATTAGTAAACAGATTTAAAACTTTTTACACCATTCATATCTCCCTGCCCAATGTCTCATAAAAATACCTCCAGTCTTTTGGCAATATTAAAAACCTTTAGTGATTAAGAAAGATTTTACTTTACTTAATATGAGAAGAATTGGTGGTGGGTTAGCTAGCCTTTTGCTACATTGTTGGAAAGGACTAGGTTTTTCTTAGTCCCACAGGGTGCTGACATTTTAACCCACTTATCTTTGATTTATTCAAGTTCTTGACAGTACCCAAAGAAGGATGCATTTTGCCTGAAGGATATATAGTTAAGGCAATTTGACATATGCTTTTCCTCTCTCTTAAGGGGGTGATTCTAGCTGTACAGCTGGCATTTCATGGTATGGTGGTCATCAAGACTATTTCTCAGATAGTCACTATGTGAGCCTCTGCAGGATTTCAAGAGAATACAGAAAAGGGAAAAATCGCATTGTTTATGAAATCTTAAATTGAGAAAGCATTCTATGAATATTATATTGAGGATTTCAGTCTGAAAGGGGGGAATCTCTAACTGATCAGATATTAAATTAAAGAAATATTGAAAAAATGAAAAGCAGTGCAGGTAGGAATATATTTTAAAGCAAATTAGATAGTAAAGTTTGAAAAAAATGCTTGTTCTTTATGTTTGAGTTTAACATTTTTATAAGACTTTGAATATATTTCTCATTTGAGCCTCACTACACTCTCTGAGGTACATACAACCGCTACTACTACTGCAATAATAATAATTATAATAATTAATAATACTGTTTGTAATTGTAAGCATTTATATAACCCTTTAAAGTTTGTAGAACAATTTAAATATAATATTGCATTTGAACCATCAATATAAGGAGTCGTATCCCTACTTTGCAGTGAGGAAACAGATGTTCATTCTATATAACTTGCTGGATTTCTACCTGCCCTGTATTCATTATGCCACACTTCCTCTAACTGCCATGTCTAAAGTCACAGAAACTAAGAGGTGGTAGTCAAAGCTAGGCCTATTTGATTCCTGTCCCAGCACACTGTTCACTAGACCACTGATAATCTATCTCAAATTTAAAAGTGCAGAAAATAGAGGGACAGTTTTTAACATTGCTGGAGAGATTAGGTTGATGTCCTTAAAGTAAAAAAAAAAATAACATTCATTTATTTTCCTTTTTGTCATTCTTTTGGGACCACAAATATAGCGCCCGGTCATCAGAAAGCTTTTAAAATAATTTTAAAGTCCATTTAATCTTCCACCAAATAGCTGAACATAGAGTTGTTTTTGTTTGTTTGTTTTGTGATATTCTTGTAAGAGCACACAATTCAGGTGTTTAGTGTTTTGCTGATGAGCCTAAGGTGACAGGTTATATCGTTATATATGATTCAGTTAGTTCTGCTTTGTTCTGTAGCCACAGAATACATCTCTAATTCTAAGCAGTTTGTCTTACAGGACTGAGAGCATGGTCTAGGTGAATCACCTCCAGGATAAAGCTAATTTAAGCCAGCAACCTTTTGGAGGAAGTCAATGTCATCCTATTTGCAGGTGTTAAAAGCAATCTAGTTATAATTCTTTTAATTAATATTTAGTCTTCTACTTTGGCTTTTATAAAATTTTGAGTACTTAATTTTTCTTTACTCCTTCCACTCCTTCCTCCCTAAGATGACATGTAATTTGATATAGGCTATACAAGTATGATTAAATTAAACACATTTCAAAATTATTCATGTTATTAAAGAAGAATCAGAACAAAAGTGTAAAAATATGAAAAAGTAAAAAAAAAAAAAAGACAAAAAAAGAGAAAACAGTATGCTTTGATCTGCATTCAGACTCCATAGTTCTTTCTCTGAATGTGCATAGCATTTTCCATAATGAGTCTACTGGAATTTTCTTAGATCATTGAATTGCATAGAAAAGCTAAGTATAACAAAGTTGGTTATCACACAACATCGATGCTACTGTGTACAGTGTTCTTGTTCTGCTCACTTGACTCAGCATCAATTTATTCGAGTCTTTACAGGCCTTTTTTAAAGTCCACCTGCTCATCATTTGTTACAGAATAAAAGTATTTCATTACACTAACCACAACTTGTTCAGACATTCCCCAATTGATGGGCATCCCCTCAATTTCCAATTCTTTGCCACCACAAAGAGAGCTACTATAAATTGTTTGCACAGTGTATACTTTTCCTTTTTTATGATCTGTTTCACATACAAATCTAGTGGTAGTATTGCTGGGTATGCACAGTTTTATAGCCTTTTGGGCATAGTTCCAAATTGTTTTCCAAAATGGATAGACCAGTTGACAACTCCAACAATGCATTAATGTTCCAATTTTCCCACATCTTCTCCAATATTTATCATTTTCTTATTTTGTCATGTTAGCTAATCTTATAGGTGTAATGTGGTACCTCATAGTTGTTTTAATTTGCATTTCTCTAATCAATAGTGATTTAGAGCATTTTTTTCATATGGTTATAAATAGCCTTAATTTCTTCATTGGAATACTGCCTGTTCATATCATTTGACCATTTATCAATTGAGGAATGACTTGTTATTCTTATAAATTTGACTCAGTTCTCTACATATTTCAGAAATGAGCCTTCTATGAGAGACACTGGCTGTAAAAATTGTGTTCTAGCTTTTAATTTTCCTTTTAATCATGGTTGCGTGAACTTTGATTATGCAAAAACTTTTTAAATTTAATGTAATAAAAATTAGTCATTCTGTATGTTATAATGTTCTCTCTCTCTCTCTCTCTCTCTCTCTCTCTCTCTCTCTCTCTCTTGTTTTGTCATAAATTCTTCCCTTGTTCATAGATCTGACAGGTGAACTATTCCTTGCTCTTCTAGTTTGCTTATAAATTCCACTCTTTATGTCTAAAATGTGTACCCATTTTGAATTTATCTTGGCATACAGTGTAAGATGTTGGTCTATGCCTTGTTTCTGCCATACTGTTTTCCCGTTGTCTCAGCACTTTTTGTTGAGTATTGAGTTCTTATCCCAGAAACTGGAGTCTTTGGGTTTTTCAAAAAGTACATTTCGTTAGTTATTGACTACAGTGTCTTGTGTACATAACATTTTCCACTGATTTACTACTCTATTTCTTAGCCAGAATCAAATAGTTTTGATGATTGCTGCTTTACAATACAATTTAAGATCTGGCATGACTAAGTCACCTTCCTTTGGATATATTTTCATTACTTTCTTTGGTATTCTGGGCCTTTTGTTCTTCTGGATGAATTTCTTTGTTATTTTTATAACTCTAAAAATAAATTTTTGGTAGTCTGATTGGTATGGCACCGAAAAAGTAAGTTAAATTAGGTAGAATTGTCATTTGTATTATATTAGCTTGTCCTATCCATGAACAACTGACATGTTTTTTCAACTATTTATATCTGACTTTATATGTGTGAAAAGTGTTTTGTAATTTTGTTCATACAATAGCTCTAGTTTATCCCCATTACATATAATATTTGCTGATTGTTTTAGATAAAAGCTAATTATCATTTTAAGGACAACCCAGTGATTCCTATGCTCTCCATTGTTTTTAAAAAGAATGAGTGTAGTATTTTGCCAAAAACTTTTTTTGTATCTATTGAGATAACCATATGATTTTTGTTAATTTTATTATTGATATGGTCAATTTTACTGGTAGTTTTCCCAATATTAAACATTCCTGGTATAAATCACACCTCATGATAAATTTCTGTAATTTCTTGGCTAATTTTTTGTTGGAACTTTTTGCTTTAGGTACCAGCACTATGTTTGTACCATAAAAAAAGAATATGGTAGGGCTCTTTCTTCACCTATTTTTCCAAGTAGTTTATATCATATTGAATTTGTTATTTAAATGTTTGGTAGAATTCATTTCTAAATCCATCTGTCCCTGGAGATTTTTTCTTAGGGAATTCATTGATGGCTTGTTCAGTTTCTTTTTTCTGAAATGGAGTTATTTAAATATTTTATTTCATCTTCTGTTAATCTGGTCAATCCATATTTTTGTAAGAATTCATCCATTTGACTTAGATTGTGAGATTCATTGGCATACAATTGGGCAAAATGACTCCTAATTATTATTTTAATTTCCTCTTCTTTGGTAGCAAATTTTTCCTTTTCCTTTTTGACACTCATAATTTGGTTTTCTTCTTTTTAAAATCAAATTTACAAAGGTTTATATATTTTTCATAAATCTATCTCTGAGTTTTAATTATTAGTTCAATAATTTCTTATATTTCGATTTTATTAACCTCTCCTTTGATTTTCAGAAATTCTAATTTAATATTTAATTGGGGATTTTAAATTTGTTCTTGTTCTAGTTTTTTTTTTTTAATTTGCATGCCCAATTCATTGCTCTCTCCTTTTTCTATTTTATTAATGTAAGCACTTAGAAATATAAAATTTCCCCTAAGAACTGCATTGACTGCATCCCATATGTTTTGATATGGTGTCTTATTATTATCATTCTCTTGGATGAAGTCATTGATTGTTGCTGTGATTTATTATTTGACCCACTCATTCTTTAGGATTAGATTATTTAATTTCCAAATTTCCATGGCCTTTTATCACATGTAATTTTTATTGCATAATGTTCTAAATAAGGGATATTTTTATTCCAAATGTGTTTATTGTAAACAAAATATTATAGGATTCTTGTTTTTAATCCACTCTTCTTATCCACTTCTGTTTTATGGGAGAATTAATCCCATTCACATTCACAGTTATGATTACTAACTGTTTCTTCCTCTCCATTCTATCCTCCCCACACACCTTTTTATCCTTTTCTCTCTCCTTTCACACTTTCCTTCCTTGCCAATATTCTGCTCCTGACTGCCACCTCCCTTAATTTCCCATCCTTTCTATCAGCTTCCTTCCCTTTTCTTTCCCCTTTCCCTTATTACTTCTCCCTTCTTCCCTACCTTCTCTCCACTCTAGACCTTTCCTTTCCCTTTCCCCTCCTACTTCCCTATAGAGTGGGATAGACTTCCATAACCAACTGAATGTATAAATTATTCACTCTTTGAGCCAAATCTGATGAAAGTAAGGTTTAAACAATGCTTGTCCCTTCCCTTCTTTTCCTCAACTATTATAGGCCTTTTAGTGTCTCCCTGTGATGTAATTTACCCTATTCTGCCTTCCTCTTTCCTTTTCTCTCGGTCCAATCATTTACCACCCCTTAGTTAATTAATCATTGTCATCATTACATCAGATTCCACTTATTCCCACACCCTGTCTTTGTATATACCTTCTAAATTCCATAATAGAGATATAGTTCTCAAGATTCACAAGCATCATCTTCTCATGTAAGGATGTAAGCAGTCTAAATTTATTGAATAACATAATTTTTTCTTTCCTGTTTACCTTTTTACACTTCTCTTGAGTTTTGTATATGAAGATCAAATTTTCTGTTCAGTTCTGTTTTTTTTTTTCATCAGGAATGATTTAAAATCCTCCATGCCATTGAATGACCGTTGTTTCCCTTGAAAGATTATACTCAATTTTGCTTGATAGTTGACTTTTGACTGTAATTTAGGCTCCTTTTTCTTCCAGAATATCATATTCCAAGCCTTGTGATCTTTTAATGTAGAAGCTGATAAGTCCTGTGTAATCTTCTCAGTGGTTCTGTGATATTTAAATTATTTCTTTCTGGTTGCTTGCAGTATTTTCTACTTGATCTGATCATTCTCAAATTTGGCTGATATTCCTTGGAGGTTTCATTTTGGGGTCTCTTTCAGGAGGTGATTGTTGAATTCTTTCAATGACTCTTTTATCCTCTGGTTCTAGGATGTCAGGGCAGTTTTTCTTTATAATTTCTTGAAAGATGATGTCCAGAGAGGATTCTAGGAAGATGATGTAGTAGGTCAGAAAATTCTAAGGGCTCAAGATTTGCCTTCACAAAAGAGTTAAAATGACACCTTAGGGCAAACAGAGTGTGGGTGGAGATAAATAAGAATAGAGACACACTGGAGTCTTCCTGGAACAATTTGAGAAGATCAGAAGAAAAATCCCAGGACAAAGTTAGGTCCCTGTGCAGAGTAAACACCTCCAGGCTAGGTTCCATTTTAAGAACAAATGGCAAATCCTGGGGTTGGTTGGTTTGAGAGGCTCCCTCAGGTCCCAGCCACAGGAACTTTTATTCCCAAATAGTGAGCAGAGTTGGACATTTGAGCCTGGGAAGATGGAGGGAACCTTTGCTGATAAAGAAAGTCAGACCCAACTGTGCTGCAAAGAGTGGCAGAGGTGAGAAGGAACCAGAGCACACCTGGCGAGTGCAGAAGCAGTGGGGCAGACAGTCCCTGGCTGTGGGCACTTCCAGGAGGTTGGAAGTCTGACTTGGTTCCAGGTTTGAGGGGAAAACTGAAGATCTGGGGCAAGAGGCACCATTTCCCATATTGCAGGGCTAGAGGCAGTTACAAAAATTAAACTATTACCACAAAAAATACACAGGCAAGGGAGAAAGAATACAATCATAGAAAGCTATTATGGGAATAGAGATTACAGGGTTTCATCTTCTGAGGAGGATATTGAAGTAAAGAAACCCCCAAAGAGTAGCATCAAGCATCAGATATCATACCCTGCAAAATTAAGTATTATCTTGAATGGGAAAAAAATGGATATTTAATAAACCCTCAGATTTTCAAGGTTTTGTTTAAAGTAATCCTGAATTTAATAGAGGATTTGACATACTAGAGTCAAGAGATATATAAGGCACATACCAAAGGCACAGCCATGGTTATAAGGGATTTGCAAGGATGGTCTGTTTATTTTTTATATGTAAAATGTATGTCTAAGATTCTTATTAAAAATCGGATAGCTTATAAAAAGATTGGGGAAAGCATGAGTATGATATGAATTTTAAAAAGTAAAACCATTTAAGAACGGCTATAAAGAATAATTAATTTATATAAATGAGCCACAAGAGGAAGAATCAATACAGGGGAATTAGATGAGGGAAGAAAGTTGGTAATTCTAGTAACCTGCTTTCCTTGGGAATGGGTTTAAGAGGCAACAATACACATATATTTAAATGAGTATAAAATTCTTCTAAATTTAGGAGAAACAAAGCAGAAGGGGGATAGGGAGGTAGGAAGAGGTCAAGGGAAGAATCTTTAGAGAGGAGAATGAGGGAATAGGCAATAAGGGGGCAGAGAAGGGTGTTTAAATTATGGGAATGGAAGGATAGAGGAGAGATTCTTAGAGGGGGCAGACAAGTAATAGGAGGGCAAGGTAGTGAATAGAAGTAGAGAGGAGGCAGGAGGGATAGTAAATAAGAGATATGAACAAATATAAAAGCAAAGATCAGGAGTAAAATATATTTGGAAAAGTACATGTCAATGTATGTATGCATGTATATGTGTATGTAGATATTTATAGCTATTGAGAAACTTACGTAAATTTTATTGTAGCCTTCTGCAGGGTGGGAGGGGGAAAAAGAACAAAGTAAAAAAGTGCATAGCAGAGAACAAAAGAAAACTCAAAGAAAAGATGGATTATTCTCTACACAATGTGTGTTATTTATCATATAGGCTTTCTTCCAGTGAAAATTCATTGTTGAATATTTTGAATCCCCCTTATGTTCTGCTATGCACATGACATGATATTTTTTCTTTCATACTTTGTATTTAAATTCCAATATTTAAGTTTATGATATGTTTTTGTTTATTCTGTATTTGTGTTCCAGCATTTGAGTCTTACATAAAATAAAAAAGAACTTTGCAAACTAAAAAAAAAATGCTGTCCAAGCTCTTTTTTATTTTTATTTTTATTTTTTTATTGTGACTTTCAGGTAGACCAATAATTCTTAAATAATTTCTCCTGGATCTAATTTCCAGGTAAATTGTTTTTCCAATGAGGCATTTTATATTTTCTTCTATTTTTTTTATTCTTCTGATTTTGTTTTATTCATTCTTGATATGTCAAAGAGTTATTAGCTTCTACTTACCCACTTCTAATTTTTAATTAAATGTTTTCTTCAGTTATCTTTTGAACCTCCTTTTCCGTTTGTGCAATTGTACTTTTAAGGAGTTGTTTTCTTCAGTGGATTTTTATCCCCATTTGGCCAAGTATATTTTTTATGGAATCATGTTCTACATTCAATTTTTGTCCTTCATTTTCCAAGCTGTTGACTGTCTCTTGTATACCTCTTATTTCCTTTCTCAATTTTCCTTCTACCTCCCTTATCTGACTTTGTAAATCCTTTTTGGGCTTTTTCAACAGGACTTTTGGGGCTTGGCATCATTTTATATTCTCCTTTGAGGTTTTGGATATGTGCATATTGACAATGTTGTCCTCTTCTGAGTTTTTGATCTTCACTGTCACTATAATAGTTCTCTATGGTTAGTGTTCTTTTTCACTTTTTGCTCATTTTGTTTGCCTATTTCATGGCTTTTAATATTTAACTCTCCTGTTGGAGCACAGATGGCGCTGTCCCAAGCTTCTTTTGCTGGGATTCAATGGTCTGGTCACTACCTTTGTGCACTGGGACCTTAAGTGTTGGCTGTTGGAGGCTATATTATCTGGTGCTGAACTGGATTGCTAAGGGTGGTGTCAGGCATGTGCTGAGGTCATTTGGGGTTTATCTGCATTATCTACACTCCAGGCTGAGGTGAAGCACAGGGAGGTCTGGTTACTGTAAGACACATGTCCATCTGGAGCTGCACTGAAGCACTGGGAGGCTCAGCTCCTGGAGGACGCTTGCCCACCAGGGGCTGCATTGAAGGACAGGGAGGTCTTCTGCTGGAGGATGTCTGCCTGTCCCTAGTGCATGTGATATTTCTCTGAGTTATATTCTTTCAGTTTTTCTGGCTATGCTAAGGTACCTGAGGTGGGGGTGGGGATCCTGGTGTTGGCATTTGCCTGCTGCACTGCCCTGGGGCTTAGGATCTCCTGTTGTATTGTTGATGTGTATCCTGCCACTGGGTGGCTGAGTTGCTTTCTATCCTGGACTGTGCTCCCCTTTTACACAAGTGATATGGACCTTATATCTTGTTCCTCTAAGTCTCCTGGATCAAAAGACAGGTCTACCCTTCGACTACTGGCTCCTCTATTCCAGGATATATTTTCTGGCGATCTGTTTTCTGGTTGTTTCAGGGAGAGGAATGGCAATCTATTGCTTACTCTGCCATCTTGGTCAAAATAGTTATAATTATTGCATATCTGTTTATCTGTTTAGGGGAATTTTGCCTTTGGTTTTAAATTGTGCTTGCCCCAAGTCTTTGATTTAAAGTTAATGGGAATATGGTTAGGGTTTAAGCATCAATTTATAAATTTGGCGCCAGAAAGCAATTAAGAGGTCACCAATTGCAGTGCCTTGCATTACAGATGAAGAAATTACCCAGAGATTTAAATAATTTTCTAAGGTCATCAAATGTTAATTGGTAACTTTGGAATTTGAACATCTTCCACTACAATTCTTCTACTCTTTCTACAGTATCAGCTGGTGAATTTCTTTTAAGATAAAGAGAATTACAACAAAAACAATACATTTATTTCATTTTTTATCAAGAAAAGTAATTGAATGGAAATATAGACTTTGGACAAAAATTATATTATACTTGTTCTAACACATATAATAGAACTTTCATTTCCACATTTGCATTTTTCTCTTCAAATTACTCTCCATGAGGTGTTATATACTTGTTCTCATGATTCTTCATTGCTTAGAGCAGCAGCTCTCAACCTGTGGGTCATGACCCCTTTGGGGACTGAATGACCCTTTCATAGGGGTCGCCTAAGACCATCAGAAAACACATATTTCTGATGGTCTTAGGAACTGAGACACTGCTCCTCTATCCATCTCTAGGCAGGTCCGCCCACATGCAGATATGCCCACATATGAGTATTAAAGGGTCGCAGCATTAGGAAGGTTGACAACCACTGGCTTAGAGCATTTTGGACTTCCTCTTTAGCATTTGTTTTCAGGGCCCAGTAGTGAGAGTAATTCAGATCTTGCATTATCTCGATTAATGATTACAACATTTTATCTGTATGTCTAGGAAGGGTGTGTTTAACTATCCTATGTCAGTGGTTCATAAACTCAAGGGACCATTCCTTTTGATTTAAAACTGCATTTACTGATGAATCATATGGAGTGGATTGAGTGAACTTCTTTCTATTCATAAATGAGGTGAGAGTCCCTTAAAATTGACTCCACTAGAAGAGCTTATAACGTGGACAGTAAACTGTTGCTTAACTTTGGAGGAAAGAGCTGAAAATAACCCTAGAAAGAGGGCTTATGATTGGGAGAATGCTGTCTCCCTGAAGAAGATGTAGTAGTTAGGGTTTCAGAGAAATCTTCTGGGATTTTTTTTCTTGACACTGCTCCCTCTATTCCCTTTCAGTTGATGAAGAGTTGAATCTTTCAACTTTGATCAAAACTTTCTTTCCAGTCTGGATATAACTTCTTGGAGAATTGTTGGGAAGTATAGAGAGTTCTCTACTTCTTTGCTTGCATCAGCACTCTTGCTCTTCCATTTTTGCTTTCTCATGGTGAAGGAATTCATAATTAAAAAAGGAATTATAAATAGTTTCTAAGTCAAAATGAAGCCTCTGATGGAAACACTGTTTTTGGTGACCAATAATTTGAAAGTTAAAAAGTAATCCTAAGTCTAAAGGCATTAGTTAACTGAGGCCCCACCTCTGTCCTGTGTTCTAATGAACTCACCCCTAGGGGAGATGAACTGTCTTTTCAAGAAAAAGATTTCGTTTTTGCCAAGACTCATAAACAGAGAGATCTTTCCTATGCCAAACTTTCTTTGTCAAAGTAATAAGATATTATTGCTGCTGTTTATTCCTCTAGTTTGATAATTGGGTATGTAGGGACTCAATTTCTAGAATAATAATAGCAAAAAAAGTCTCTAGATTTAAAACTAAAAGCAAAACAAAACAAAAACGGTGGTGGAGCCTAGTTCTCCTTTTACAAAAAATACCTCCAATGAAAACTCCAGAAGAAAGCCAAAACTGAAAATTTCAACCTTGTGTCCAGTGCAACTGAATCTAGTGGTAACCACAAGGCAGACTAGAAAATGAACAAAAGTCTAGCAGCAACTAGGAAAGAAATCTTCAATGCGGAACTGACCTGGAGGTTAACGGCATGACAACATCATCGGGAGACATGCATGGCATTGTAGTACTAGACACATTACTTGTCCTTCTGTGTAGAAACGTTGGCCACAGGTGTTCCCTATATATGTGTACTTTCAGGCATGTAAATTCTTACATGTGTACAGTCCTAATCCCACACATTCGATCCCTTCATATATACTCCTAAACATGTTCTTTAGGTGTATATATACTCTTCCTGCTACTTCCTGATTCTATGTGTATTACTTCCCACTTTGTGATCCTTTGCATTTTGGCAGGGAAGGATGCTCTGGTTTTATGTTAGGAACACATTTTTTTTGCTTTCTATATCATTTTATTAAATGTTTTTTGCTGACTAATAAGATAAAATCACATCTCTGGGGGCTTTATAATGATTGGTTTTTAATGGAGGAAGATTCATGGAGTTCTTCAAACTTGGAATAACTTTTCTGGGAGATCAACTTGCAAGTCAGGGAAAGGTTGACCCCATGTTATATATTACAATAAAACTTGCATACTTTTCCAAGTATTTACTGAATGAGGGCTCTTGTCATTAAAGACAAACTGGAAGCTGTAATTTGACTTCCAAAGGGGTCTGAATTTTAACCTCTGCCAATGAGCTGTAACATGATGGATCATAACCACACAATTAATGTAACTTGCATTCTTTCCCAGATTTTCAAGTTGTTTTCATATTTTACTTGAAAAGAGAATTTAAACTACTGAAAGTGCTTTACAATCTGTCAACATTTTGAAGCTGGTTAAGTTTTCCTCCTTCTTTGCAGAGGCAACAACCACTACAACAACAACAGAAAAATAGGCTTGGCAGTTTAGAGATTTGAAACAGCCCAGTAGGTTAACATAATAACAGCTCACCTTGGAATATGTGGCCTCAAATTCTGTATTAGTCACCGGGGAAAATGAATTTAGTGATCTCATCTGTATGTTATTTTAACACATCACCAACCTACTTCATCATTTGACATGATGGCTGGTGTTTGCACTCTAGCTTGTTAGAGTATGAAGCTACCAAGGTCAGACCCAAAATTCACAAAGGAGAAAGTTCTTGAGCTATGAATCATACTTCCTACACAATAACCTTCAACGTTTCAGCTATGTCTATTAATAGTGTGCCTGTACATCATCTTATGACAATTCATAGATTAGATTTACTGGAAAGAGCTGGTGGAAAGAAAGAAAGTGAATGCAATAATGTGTTGTGGAGCAGTGTGGCAAATTTTAAACGTGGAAGGTAACTCAGTGATCTTCTTCTGAATAGAGGAAACAGATGACTAGAGAGGTGAGACCTCTTATTCTCTGTCACACAGTTAGTCACTGACAGAACCCAGAGTAGAACCAAGGTAACTCTTTCTGTTGAATGTAAGCTTATTAAGGTGAGAGATATTTCTTTTTCTATCCTCCAGACCTAGTATAGTGCCTGGCATATGATAGGTGCTTGATAGGTACTTTATTTGTTGACTATGATTCCTGCTCACAGTGCCACACTGTGTTTCAACAGTTGGTCATCATTAGATAACTCCATTCAATTCCATAAATCTTTATTCTGTACCTACTATGTTTTTTACTCACTTTCCCTTTGGGAAAAATCATTCAATGTATTTGGACTTCAGGTTCTTCAATTGAATGAGAGGGTCTCTGAGGTCCTGTAAAGTTTTTAAAAATAATGATACTATTGATAGCAACCATGGGGCTAAGCATCTTGTTAGCTACCATGGGAAAATACAAAATATGTTTACAAAGGAAGCAAATGAACTGAACAACTTGTGATCCAAATGCAGACAATATCTAGAAAGAGGCTTTTGAATCTATTTTATTGGGTATTTAAGTATGTCTGGGTTTGTGACCTGAGGAGAGCTCTTTTTTAACAGACTAGAGGTTAAGCTATTTCTGATCCAGTGTAATTTATGTTTAATGATTCCTAAGTTCAAGTGATATTTCAGGCCCTTATTTCATCACAAAGTCTCTCTAAAGACAATCCAGGTCACTTAAATGAGACTAGCTTATCCTCCCCGCCCCCCTGAATCTAATAGATGAAAAACAAGACAAAATAAAAAAATAAAATTTATTTCCCAATGCAGCTGGACAATCAATCTATCGGGTTATTCTGTCAGTATCTTGTGTAGGGGTTACAGAGGGATAATAAATTGGTCACTCCACTGATGGGAATCAATCAGATTTGGAGAATTGCACTTTTTTCATTGACTCTAAACTACTCTGCCATAAAACACTACTTAAAAATAAATATTCTTATAGTGACGTCATGTGATATTGGCTTATTGAGCAATACTATCTTAGAAGAATCATAATTGAATGCAATATTCAATATATATATAGTGAATTTAAATAATCTGTATTATATTTATAACTAATAACTAACACATGAGAAGCACCATCAATACAGCCCACATCATCAAATACATGGAAAAGAAAAGGAGGTGAGCTGTTCACATAGCAAAGATGTAACCGATGAATATTGCAAGTGTCAGAACAGTCTGTATCAAAACCTTCAGTATGCTTAATTGTTAAGTGGTTGAAGACTCATGGAAAGACATAAAATCATCATGATTTTGTATCTTCTTCTATTTTTTTTTTATCTTTGCATCCTTCAAGAATAACACAATTCCTTACTCAAGGGAGGGGCTTAATACATGATTTTCAGTTGAATTGAAAGATAAATATATAGATCTATGTCCTTTGCTTATCTCTAAAAATATGCTTTTTTGCGTCACTAATTAAATACATAAAAATTGAATATGTACTCATGCATTTTATCTCGTGGAGAAGGTTTCTTCATTCATTCAAATTTTTATTGACATTCTCTCACATGTTGCATTTTAAAATTATTTCATAATTTCTTTTATTATTCAGTCAGTTTCAGATAAAAAAGCAAAACTACCCAAACATCATCAAGAAACATGTTGTGTAGACTATTTTGCTCAGAAATAAGAATTTTGTTTCTTCCCTTTTAGAAGTGAATTGGTTTTAATTTGAACTTTTTCCCTGTTTTGATTGGATTTCCAAATATTTTCTCTGTGACTTAAGTCATTTACTTTTGCTATCCCATTCTATTCACCAGCTACTTACTCTACAGCTAGACTCTTATCATCAGCATACTTTTGTGGTAAAAGTGATAAATATAGAGTCAGAGGACCTGGGTTAAAAACTTAACTCTGACCCCTTGCTCTCATTATAACTTGGAGAAATCCTTTAATATCACTACGGTTTTCCAATTGTTCAGTTTCTTCTGTTTACTCATAATTAGTTAATTGGACTAGAAGACATTGACGTCCCCTTCCATCTCTGAATCTCCATTATTATTCTCTACATTCATAATAACACCTAAACATAACTGCCACACGTGAAATTACCTTCATGTAACTATCTTTTCACTTTGTAGTTTTTCAATACTTAACTTTTAGCTACTTTGTTCTTTTTTAGCCTCGCAGAAACTTGGTGAAAAATATGAACTTCAGACAGCTCTTCTGTCAAGACCACTGGGTTTGAGAACTAACTGAATCATACCCTGAACATTTATGGTATGAAATTTAGCATTGTCATCAGCTAAAATAGGATTAGCACAAAGATACCACATTCATTCCTTTGTGACTAAAATAGAATTTGAAGTCTTATGTCCAAAAGGCAATGGATAATATGTTAACCTACTGAGTTTCTTCAAATTGGTAGCTAAAGAAAGAAAAAAAGAAGAGTTAGGCTACTTCTGAGGGAAATGAACAGTGAGTTCAGTTCAATGAGTAGCACTTATCTCAGGATGTGTGGAAGTAGGAAGATATTATAGATTATTTGAAGAAGTGTGAAAGGAAAGAAACTCACGTGCTAGATGGCATAGTAGGAGGCATAAATGATTGCTGAATTTGGAATCAGAGTACCTGACTTCAGATTCACAATCTGATGCATAATACCTTTGTGAACTTAGGCAAATGAGTTGCAGTTTCTTGGTCTTGGTATCTGTAATCCTTTCTGGCTCTAGGTCTAAGATCCTATTATCTACTTAGGATATGAAATATAAGAGGAAGCATGGTATCCTGGATACAGTGCTAGATTTGGAGACAGGAAGACAGCTTCATTTCCCACACCTGATACTAGCCACATGATCTCAGGCAAGGTGCTTAATCTCTCTAGTCAATTTCCTCATTTCTGTGTGGCCCATATAGATTTTATACATATTCATGTGGATTTCTCTAAATGAGATAAATACCCTTGCAGGGACACTTTGAGAGAGATCTCAGTAATCTCACCCATTTTTCTCCAAGGGAAATATTGATTTTTGCCTGGAGTGGAACAGATGGAGCCATGATCTTGGACACCCTTCACTCTTTAGAGAGGGTATGCTGGATTCAAAATGAATCTGTCTGAACCCATAAATGTTGCTAGTCAGGGGAAATTGTTTTTCCTTAGGTTCAAGCCACTTAAAGAGGAAGGGGTAGCTCAAACCCCTAAAGGCTTTACTCCTTCCCATTTATACTAGCCACCCCAAAACCACCTCAAATAGTGAATAGTGAATAAGCCCATTTATTGAAGGAGATAGCGAAAATAAATCAGAGGAATGATGTGCATTATAATATGCAGACAGTATAAGACAAATGAACTCTTTCACTAGGAGTAACGCCTCACTTTAACCAAGGGAAAGTCTTTGATCTTACTGAAGGAATAAAAAGGTCTCTCTTCTTTAGCTCTTGTGTCAACCCTGCCCCTCATGAAGACAACAGGTGATTAGCAGAGTGACCATTCCCACTACCATTGAGGGTAGTTTTAAACAAATGCCTTTGTCTTGAGCCCAGAATCACATGTAAAATGAGGAGGTTGGCGGGGGCGGAGCCAAGATGGCGGCATAGCAGCAGCAATATATCGCAGCTCTCACATAGCCACCCCAAAATACCCATGGAATAGGACTCTGGACCAATCCTAGAACTTCAAAAGCACACAAGGAAGCATATCAGCACTGAGAACTGAAACCAGCCTGGCATGAAGCCATGGCTGTGCCCTGGGGGCAGCCAGGCGGGAGGTGCAGAGAAAGTTCTCAGGTGAGGGATTAGCACCAGCTGCCGGCGAGGGGGGATTGTGAAAGAGGGAGATAAGCCTCCGGCTGAAAGGTCTCCAGAGCAGAGAAGCAAAGGTGGAGGTTTTGCACCCGCCTCCGCATTGTAGCTTCCCACCCTCAGCCTGCAAAAAGCAGGGGGACTGAGCGATTGTTTTCAGACCAGTGCTCTCGCGTTGAGCGGCCTGGATCCGGATCGTCGTCTTGGGCCTCGGTCTTGGAGTCTTCATTATCCAGTCAGCCAGAAGTCTACGGCAGCCGGGAGGACCCCAGTGATTTGGGACAGAGCTTTCCCTTCTGGAAGCAGAGCCCCACAGAGATTTTTTAAAAATTCATGGTCTGAAGAACCGTGAGTAAGAATAAGCATAAGAAGCTAAGTAAGAACAGCTCCCAAAACCTA
>CM053585.1:493567314-493599403 GCA_028646515.1 Pseudochirops corinnae | reverse complement strand
GCTGACTTTTCCCCCTAAACTAGGTAAATGATATGCTTGATTAAAGTAAGATTGTTAACCCATTTTGAGTTGCTTTCCTTTAGAAAAGCAGATCTAAGAACCTGTGCTAGTAGCCGCCCTAGGTATGCTAGGGCGCTTACTGTTACAATTACATACAACTGGGAATTAAGGTATACAGGCACTGGGGTAGGGAGATCCATCTTGCCATACTGGAAAGTCAGAGGGGTCATGGAGGAGGACATAGGAGAGAACAGACTGGGGGAGGGGATATACAGTGGGATTGCTGTGTTGGGGCGGTGGGTAGGGGAAAGATGGGGAGATAATTTGTAACTCAAAATCTCATGGAAATGAATGATGTAAACTAAAATAAAAGTTAAAAAAAATATATTTCCTATCATATACAACTTAATAAGAAAAACAAAAATGGCATCACAATTATATTTTTCCTAAGATCTTATGATTGTTGACTAAGTGTTGGAAGGGAGCTTAAAGGCAACCACAGTATGTCACATTTCACATGAAAAATAATTCCTTAATAAGACCCTAGAGTACATAATATACATATTTGTTTCATAGGATTTAGAATTGCAAAGGAAATTAAAGACTATCATTTAAGTGCCTTCATTTTGCAGGATAAGGAAACTGATATTCAAGGTGGTGATAGTAGGTAGATGGAGAAGGACAAAGACAGCCAGCAGAAATATCAACAATGTCAAAAGTTTGAGAAAATCTGAGCTGTTAGGAACAACAACCTCCAGCCCAGCTGTGGAGATCCACTGGGGCCTAGACATTCCAATGAGTGAAAAAAAAAATCCCATCTCATCTTTTCAGATCCTTAAGATAGTAATTAGTTCTACTAGAATCCAAAGCATGGGAAAATTTACAAAAACCTGTGTGAAAATTTATAAGAAATGAAACAAAACCATGAAAGGAAATCATTTCTTTAAGCCAAAGATAGATTTTCATAAACCTTATAGGCATTTGCAGACATGTTCTATCTCTCTATTAATTGTTTCAGTGTACTAGCCAAGCTATGTTATCCAGACCAAAATCAACTTCATCCTTTCCCTCCATCAGAGATTTGTTGGTGTGAATAACGAAGTATTCCCCGCCTTTCTCTAATGCTTCCCCGCCAACCCTGTCCTTTCCCTGGGTTGACAGTTTCAGTTGTTAACAGGTCACACAAAGGTTCAAAATTTGGGATTTAAAACAGACTTGGAAGAGAGAGACTCTTGCTGGAGAAAAGTAGATTTATCAGTTTCTTAAGAATATTATCTGGCTGAGCCTCTTCATGCCACCCTGTACACTAGGAAGATGAGGTGGAAGAGATGAGAAAGCCTGGGAGACTGCACAGCGTCATGATGACAGATGTTCCTGATCTGTACATTCCATTCCTGTGGTTCCCATTGCCATATATGGTCACTCACCAGGGTCTTATGGATACTGCTCCAACAAAGAAGGGATCAAAATGTCAGGGTTTTGAGTGCCACCCCAGTGTGCAGAGAAGTAGCATTACAGGCACTAGATCGCAGGCAAAAGGCCAAGAAGCATGTGACCATTCATGCAACAATCTTAGTTTCCAAAATGAAAATGGAATTTTACATGTTATCATAAGTAATGAGAGCTGAAAAGAGAATTGCTGAGATATCTCTGCCTGTTTTCTGCTTTAACTGACACATAAGCAATGCCATGGGACATGCCCTGTTAATGATGAGCTATGAAAAGAAACACTAATACGCAATCTTTAGAAAAGGACTTTTCAGTGTGTGTATGTGTGGGTGTGGGTGTGTGTGGGTGTGGGTGGTGGTCGTGGTGGTGGTGGTGGTGGTGGTGTTCAGTGGTTTTGGTCATGTCTGACTATGATCCCATATGGGGTTTTCTTGGCAAAGACATTGCAGTTGCTTGCCATTTCCTTCTGCAGCTTATTTTACAGATGAGGAAACTGAGGCAAACAGGATTGAGTGACTTGCCCAGGGTCACTTAGCTAGTAAGCTTCTGAGGCCAGGTTCAGACTCTGGAAGATGAGTCTTTCTGATTCTATGCCTGGTACTATACCCGCTGGACCACTTACCTTCCCTGGGGCATATTAGGTGTTTGATAAAGGCATGTTGATTAAACTTATGGATGTAGGTCACCAGCCTGCTAAAGAAATCTATCTCACACACACACACATACACACACACACACACACACACACACACACACGCCCTTTTTATATCTGTGTCCTATGATTGGAATAGTCTTCACCACCATCCCTGAGAATTCCCAGCTTCCTCTGAAGCTTACCTCTGGCACCTCATTCAATGAGCAACCTTTCCTAAAGGTTGTGTCTTCTCTCAGTTTGAGAGAGAGGCTTTTTTTTTCTTTTACTTCTCTGTGTATATATTGAATTCCTTCCTTTCTCTCAAGAATATAAACCCCTTGAGAGCAGGGCTCTCATTTTTGTCCATATCCCCAGACCCTCACACAGAGTATCTCACATAGTCATAAGTGCAAAGTACCTGACTTCGTAAATTTTACTTATTCTTTTTAAGCTTGGATTCCCATGCAAAACTCCATATAGAAATATATATATATATATATATATAGATAGATAGATAGATAGATAGATATATACAAACATATATACTTATATACATATGTGTATGTGTGTGTGTGTGTATACACACACACAATCACTATTTGGCCTTTGTAATGGTGTAAAGTTTCAGTTCTCTTTTCTGGTTTGTTTTGAGCTTTTCTCTCAACCCTTCCTTCCCTCACTTTTGCTTTGATAAACCAAACCTATTTCTTAACAACTAGTTCTTGAAAGATATTATTGGAGAATGCGAAAACATTACCAGGCAGTCAGTTTCTGATTACTAATAAAAGAACTGAGATTCTCAAATGATCACATTTGTAGGCATGCCAAGTATGATTTGTTTATAAATGTAATTTTTTCCCCTCATAAACTCATAAAACTGGTTTAACTCATGAAAAAAAAATCTGGAAACAGAAATAAAATTCAATAGAATCTCACTCCTATAAAGTTGTTATTGAATGAATTTAGATAGATCATAGATCACATTGTGTCCTTTTCTTCATATTAAATGTATCTAGGAATAGCTTGAAAATTCCAGAGCCAATAAATTGAGCATTAGTTTTCCTCTCAATATCATTAAAAAAGAGAAGGAAGAAAATAGATATTTATTATGTGCCTACTAAGTATCTCCTTTGATCATCATAACAACCCTCTCAAGTAAGTGCTATTACTGTCCCTAGTGTACACTAGAGAAAACTGAGGCATGTGGAGGTTGAGTTGCCTAAAGTCAAACACGTAGTAACTTTCTGAGAGCAGATCTGCAGAGCTGTCTCTAGGGGCCCAACTCAATTTTGAACTGAGGTTTAATGTGTGCTTTATTGGTCTTCTAAAACCTAAGGAATTTTAAAAAATAATATGTAAAAAAGTTACTTGATTAAATTCAATAAGTGTGTATACACACATACATGTATGTAATTACTATATATTAAACAAAGGAAGAGAGAAATTCTGGCGAGACTTACAGGAAAGTCTCATTTATAGATGCTTAAAGTTCTAATAAATTGTAATCTAATGCCAAAACACACAAACACTGGTATATATGTGTATATATGTATATATGTGTATATATACATATATATGTTTACATATGTATATGTATAGAGAAGGGGAGGGGAGAGAAAGGGAAAAAGAGAGAGGGACACAGAAAGAGAGAGAGAACATCATAGGTATGGTAGAGAGTATTATTTATTATTTTTGGTTCAGTGATCTAGTGTCCTCTACAACACTTTATTATTTTCATCATGTGGTATTGATAAACTGCACACTGGCAGGGAAGTCACTTACCTATGATGGACCTTAGTTCCCTGTCATTAAAAAGGGAAGTTGATTGGGCAGGGTGTCCAGGCTGTGTTATAGGCCTGGTGTTACGGGCCAACTTGTGTGTAATTCCATATTTTTTAAGCAAGGAGGGGCGATAGCCACCTTGAACTGGAGAAGTATTCTGGTTAGGTCAGCAGCCCCTTCTCTTCGACCATTAATTCCCCTTCTCAACACTAACTTCAATGAAGGACTCACTCCACTTAAAAAAAAAATGGAGTTGGACTAGCTTATTTTTAATGTCCTTCAAATTTTCAATAATATGATTCTTTGATGATTCTAAACATAACCCCACCCCTAACATTTTGAAGGTATTTTCCAGCTGTTTATAATTACTTCCTGAGATCCACTGCCCCGGTGTTTCTTTCAATCATAAGGGATTATCAGGGTTTTAGAATTATTTAAGTCATGCTTTATTACCTTGATGTGGAGGGAGCAGAATTCTTTAAAACAAGGAGACAAAAAACCCATTTTTGTTTTCCTATATGTACTAAGAATAAAAGATGGACAGATGTCTATTTCAAAATGTCATGTAGTCATCAGGAAAGTTCTCACACAACTCTTG
Organism: Pseudochirops corinnae; assembly: GCA_028646515.1. Classification (NCBI taxonomy): domain Eukaryota; kingdom Metazoa; phylum Chordata; class Mammalia; order Diprotodontia; family Pseudocheiridae; genus Pseudochirops; species Pseudochirops corinnae. The sequence continues at coordinate 493,594,940 of CM053585.1, read as the reverse complement.
TTTTGATTCTCTCTATAATAAACATATATGTGTGCATAAAATGCATATACCTTATGAACACAAATGGCTGTAAATTCACATACGTGCATTTGTAAACACATATTTAAATTATTTTCGTGAAGTTCAGGAGGCTGGGAAGATGTAAGCTTAATAGAAGTAAAGAGTTCTTAAATATATGTTTGATTCAATCTTAAAAGTTTGGCAACACTTTATAACTGTAGAACAGGATGATGTGATAAACAACAATAGGGATCAGGATGGTATATAATCAAGTGAATTATCTAAAATGGATAATTAGTGGAGAAACTTCTTTCTTAACTATAGCTTGTGATTAGAATGTGGAAATTATAAATTGATTCTTTCTGCCCTCTTGTGGCCATTCACTAAAATGCTTGTGTTTGTAGAGTTGTTCTCAGTTCTCCTTTGCTATTAATCAAAAGGAGGGCTAAAGGATATGGGAAACATGGAAATGAAAGAAATTAAGTATAAGTACGGGAATGAACTTAAGAATCACCTACTTTACCTCCCTTATTTTCCAGATTCCAGTCTTTTTAGGAATGTTTTAAAAAAAGTTTGCTTTGTTTTTAAACTTATGAATTTAGAAGCAGTGCTCACCACTCAATCCTTGCTTTTTCCTCATAATGTACAACTAATGCTTGGGATACCAAAAGAAACTTGAGAAAAATATAAATAGAAAGCAGGAAACTATAATTTTAGAAGTAAAAGTATGTAATAACCTCACCATGTAACAATGATAAAAGGATAACTTTATACCAAAAATGTATCAAATGTTTCTTATCTTTTTAAATTGTCCTTTTCTAGGGAAAAATAATTTGGACATTTCTAGTTAGTATATTAGATTCTCCTTGATTAAGATTTTAATCTACTTGCAGATGAGAATTCCCTTTAACTCTAACCAGAAGTTTTTTTTTTCCTCCCTTTATTTAATTCTTCCAGCACTTACCAATTACATCATTCATTTGTCCCTTGCCAAATATTAACATACAGTTGTCATTATTCACATAGGTGTCTTCCTTCCCCAATTAGGCTTCAAACTCATAGAGATCAGGGATTGGGTCCTGAACTTCTTTGTATGTCCTGCTGTACTTGTGATGGAGACATGAACAAATTAAGTGACTAATAAAGACTTTCTAAATAAATGATTTAATCATTTGAATTGAATATTTGAAAAATATAGCCAGTTTTCACTGATTCCCAATATGGCCTTCATATAGTAATTAATCCCACACAGGAGGTGAAGATGTCAAGAAATCCCATTCTAGCAACCTTCAGGTTTTAGGGATGGTGGATAATTCCCCATAAAGTAGCCCATGGCTAATGTCCCATGTATTTCTTTCACATGAACTAGAATTAGGGGTAGCCACCTCAGACCATATCTTTATCTTATCTTCCCCTTATTTAAATTTTCCAGAGGCAACCATAGAATAGAACTCAAATATACCTTGAGTCTTGAGATTTCCTTTGATTTAGGAAAAGGTTGAGGACGGGGATGGAAGGAAGTGTGACTGTCTGAGTATGTGTGTGCAGGCAGAATGAGCGGTGCGGGGTGCTGCGTCTGACTATCACTTCCCATGTTCTTGTGCTTCTCTGTCTATTGGTCAGCAGTTATTAATGGTGATCATGTGGAGGGATGAGATGGACACATAATATTTACATGATAAATGTATTAACATTTGGGACAGCTAAGCTGTAGAATTACATAAAGTCTACTATTTTTAAAGAGGGGTTATGAACAATTTTGTGGTGTGTGTGTGTGTGTGTGTGTGTGTGTGTGTGTGATAGATCTTTATGGAAATAGATTGAAGCCTATGGACTCTTTCTCAGAGTAGTGTTTTTAAATGCAAAAAGCATAAAATATATGATTATAAATAAAACCAATTATATTATAATGTAGTTGTGAAAAAATAATGTTAATGGACCACAATGAACAACCCCTATTTCAGAATCTAAACCAAAGCAAACATTCTTATCCCAGAGAAGGATGATGATGCCTTTGAGTGGAATTAAAATAAATATTCCTATTGAGTAGATGATTTAGAACTGGGCAGAAGAAAGATTATACATTCCTTTTATCATGATTTTGAACTCCTTGCAGTGAGGAATTAAATTATGTCTATATTTTTACCCATAACAACATATAACTTGGCATTTAAAACACATCTACTTAGCTAGTACTCAATAAATAGCTTAAATTTATTAATATTTGAAATGGGTTAATCATTATCACGCCTGCGAGATGAGTTATTAAAATATAATGGTTAGCTACATATAAACTGGATGATCATCCAAAGAGAGTAAAATAAAGAGGGCATCTTGAGGGCAAATCCATGAATTCCAAAGGCCCTTGCTACATGGGACACGTATTAACATTTCAAATAAATTAGAATGCTATAAAAATTTGTCTCAGCAAATACAGAAATGGCAACCTACATTTAGGAAGATCTCAGCAGTCAAAAATATCTCCTCTAAACCTGACTGAATATACATATTTATTTATTTATAAAGAACTGAAGACACTATGCCTGTAAAAATGGAGAGTGGAATTTGAAGGTGCCCTTAGCATCACCAGGGATCATCTCTGTCCTTGGGAGACTTCAGGAGACTACTGATAGAATATAAGCAAAGTTTAGGATAAACATATGCAAGCTCTCTTTGTAAATAATATATTCTAATGTCTGATAGACTGTATTTGTTATTTATTATGGCATCACTTCATTTATTTAAACAATTCTAAATGCACTCTAATTGAGGAATATTTCGCCATTTATCTAACAAAGACCAAACTGAACTAATGTTTGCAACAGGAAAAAATAGGAAATTCATTATTTGTAATTTCTAATGAGTATTTACTTGTTTTTTTGGTTGTGCGGGGGGAGAATGTATTAGGCTTTCTTTATCTACACAGCTATATTTCAAGGATGCATGACTAAATTTTGGGAGCACTTCCTCTGTCCACACAAGTAACAGTCTCTCTACAATTCAGTAGTTTTGGATAATTGCTCTGGAGGAAAAAGTCATTATATAAAAACCAACCTGATGGTGGGTCTCTCTTCACTTTACTGGGCCGAAACTGAATAACAGATCATTTCCTTAATAAGACTGTGTAGCTCGGTCAAAACTGTCAGAATTCTGCTGCTAGAAGATTTCAAGAGGTGACTAAATGAGAAATTTTCTAACGTCTTGAACTTCATGAAAATAATTTAAATATGTGTATTTGCATGTGTGAAGACACAGTCATTTGTGTTCTTAAATTATATATGTATATATGGACATATATATGTATGTGTATGTGTGTGTAGAGAAAAAGAAAGAGGGTTGTATGAGAGCATTCCTGATAATGCGTAACTGAAATAGACATCTGTTAATCTTCTATTCTCAGGACATCCAGAAAAAGAAAACTGTTTCCCCTTTTCCTCTTTTAAATAACTCTGCTTCCTCCATGTCAAGATAACAAAGCATGACTTACATAATTCTAAACCGTGATAAACCTTCAGGACATCAGGGGAAAGAGAAGTGGGTCTCTAATTATACATACTCAGTAGTTATACAGAAAGGCACATACATGAAGTATACATGCATACATAAGTGTGTGAATTATTTTAATTTGATTAGTACGAGTGTGGTAGGCAGTATTTTTAGTCCAGTGATGTAGTATTTTCTCGAACACCCATCATTTTCATTATGTGTTATTGACAAACTACATGAATTCAGGGAAGTCACCTACCTATTTAAGGCGATAGTTGCCTTGCTTTAATTGTGAAAAGGTTGGACTAGATTATTTTTAACTACCTTCAAATTTTCAATAATGTGATCCTTTGAGGATTCTAAACATAGTCCCATCCCCCAACATTTAATAAGAACTATTACCCATGTAAGTGTTAACAGGGCCTGGGTTTCAGACTATCACTATGCAAGTTATGGACATGAGGGAAATAAAAACCCACTTCTATTCCCTAATGGAAGAACTCAATGCTGAAGCTAATTCATTTAAGTAATTAAAGCTAGTAAGCAGAACCATAAGTGGAAATAACACTGTAGAAATTTATGTGTCTTATTGTTCTCCCCTCTTTATAAGTATGAGGTCCTTCTTTTCATTTTGACTTTGAAAGAATGATTTTATATAAAAGATTGAGGAAGGCATGGTGTCGTTTTTTTTTTGCAATAGAACTTTATCATTGCAGGAACTCAATAAATATTTGTTCATTGACTGATGCAGTTTTTATTTTATTTTCTTATTTCTTAAATATGTGTTGACAGCTGATATTCCTTTGCTTTTTACCATCAACACTGTAATAAAACTCTGCATTGTTATACATGGAAAAACGGGCATTCACTTTTATGTCTCGGAATTGCTGTAATAAATATTTACTGCACACCTGGAGAACATAGCCTGTTGATACAGCAGAGAAATCAAATGGTGTGGTACTACTTTCCTGTCTTCTTTCTGGCAAATTGGTTGAGACTCCAACATATTTCCAAAATAGTTTCCCTTGAGTTAACTTCCTTTTACAATTGTGAGTTTTATGCTCAGAGTGAATAGCACTATGAACTGTAATTTTTTTAATGTGCCATCTGTAATGTTTTGTTTTGCTTTTTCTTCATGATATCTACAGTTATTTTTCTTTTCTTGATTTTTATTTTGAAATGTTCTTTAACTGTTTGCCATAAAAATAGTAAGTATGAATAAAGTAGCTTAGCTTTTGATAATGCCCAGTTTTCAAGTGTACATTTACTTAATTTATTCAAACAACTTAACACTTGGATGTTGAAGGATATGCTCCTAAGCATAATACAGCCTCTGAATACTGGAAACTTGGAAGTTAATTGGGAGAAAAAAAATGTTTGATTGAAATTCAAGATTGAAATCTTATAGGAATTTCAAAAAGATATTCCTCGTTGAGGAAATGTGTTATCTGCTAACAGATATATAAAAATAGGGGAATTTTTTTTTTTTACCATGTTCATGGAATTTTTAGTTCTTCATTTTTTTCTTAAAGAAGGTGAAGGAGTCAGAGTGCTAGAATAATTATCATTTGCAAACATTATTGATGGAGGGATACAAGAACGATCTGTGCTTTCCACTGAACCAACAATCCCCCCACATACACACAATATGGCAGCTCCCTTCACAGATATAATTTGCTCCTTAATAGCTAAGTGATTTAATACTTAAGTCCAAAGGAGTTACCTAAAACACAAAGAGATAACTTGTCTTGCTTAGGTACACCTGTATGATTATTCAGTCAAGTACCATTTTTTAAATGCTTATCATTTGGCAGGCACTGTACTAAGCTCAGAGGATAGAAAGGAAAGGAAAAAAAAATAGTCATTGATCTGAAGGGTAACAGTCTGATGGGGAGACACCAAGCAATTAAAAAAAATGCATGTATATGTGTGTGTATGTGTGTATATGTGCATATACACCGATACTTGTATATTAAAACTATATATAAATGTATGCATATATGCACATATATGTATACATAGGCACTATATATATACATATATATATACACATACATATATATATGTTGTACTTCAAAGTGCTTTCATTGCTTCTAAGTCCCTCTTTGAGGCAATAGTCTATTGTCATGGCACCGATATTTTCATTGCTATAGTCCTTCAAGTCATGGAACACCGCAGTCACAGGATTAAAATTTATTTCCAAAGATGATTAGAAAAAAAGTGAGAAAACCTATGCGTTCTAAAATATTTATAGCAGTTTACTTTGTGTGGCAAAGACCTGGAAATTGCAGCAAATACCTGTCATTTGGGGAATGATTGAACAAGTTGTGGTATATGATCATGATGAAATACTACTGCACTTTAAAAAGGATGAGCTGATTGATTTTAGAAAAACAAGGATGACCTACACGATGTAATGAAGAGTGAAATGAGTAGAACCAAGAAAATGCCACATACGATAATAGCAATGTTGCTTTAAGAACAGCTCTGAGCAACTAAGTCATTTTGATTATTACAAATACCCAGTTTGACTGGGGAAGAAAGAAATACACTATGTACATTCAAAGAAAAAAAATAGATGTATAGAATGATTTTGCATACATACACATATACACACCTATGTTTATATATACGTATACACACACACATACATATTTCTGTGTAATGGTAGCCATCTCTATGGTGGGGAGAGAAGACATTTAAAAAAGGAAAAAAAGTTACACAATACCTTTATTATATATTGAAGAAGAATAGCAATCTAATAGATTTGCAGGTTCCTATGTAATCAACTTTTTTCCTAGACTATCTTATGGAAATCCTTATTTTATTTTATTTTTATAAATATTTTATAATATTTTATATAATTTGTTTTATTTCATAAATAATAAATGAAATTTAAAATATATCGATGATCCAAAGAGAAGTAGAGAATTCCTTAGAAATGCCTATGATATAATAGATAGAAAAACAATGATATAATGTATTTTAATTGTGCATTTTGCATGATTAATCAAAATTTTCAAATCCAGGTTGTCTGAAGCCTTTAAAGATGAGCAGTAGCTTGGCCTAGAGAAAACAGCCTAGATAAAATGACTTAGAGGCCAGAAAAGCTGGGTTTTGAATCTTGCTTATGTCACTTGTTAATTGTGTGAATATATGTGAATTACTTTGCCCTCTCTGAGCCTCCCTTTTCTCCCATAAAGAAAGAATCATAATATCTATAGTATACAGCACAATTAAAGTCAGTTCCTTCCCTCTGTGATTGTCTCTACTTTAAATTCTGTATTTATGTATATACATATATGTGTGAATATATATAAACACAAACACACATGTATATGCATGTATACACACGTACACACACATACACACACACACACACATATATATATATATATATATATATATATATATATATATACCCACATAACTTATAAAAAGATGAATATCATTACCTTCATTGTGCATAGTTTGTTTACATGTTGTCTCTCCCATTAGATTGCGGCCTCTCATTAAGGCAGAGACTGTCTTTGCTTTTCTTGATATCCATGGTATGTAGTACGTTATCTGGTATATATCATGTACTTAATAAATGGTTGTTGAATTAACTAGAGAGCTGAGTAAGAGACTTGAGTTCAAATTCTGCCCTAGACACACACTACCTATGCAACCCTAGGCAAATCATTTGGGCTCTTTGGGCCTACTAATAAAACGAGGTGGGTAGACTCAATCTCTGATATTCCAACCAGATCTAAATCTTTGATCCTAAAATGGTCATTTAGTCACTTCCTGAAATACCCCAGTGTCAGAAAAAATATAAAGAATATGTACCGTTGTATAGTCTACATTTAGACTGCGCGGGATTATAGCATGTGATAATAAGAATCAAACCAAGATTTGTCTGTTCGTGATTTTGGCCAGTTCCTAGTTTATATCTCTAGGTATGAAAAGCATAAACTTTCCCTAGAGATTCTTCTCGAATATCTGAAAGGAGTTATTGCGTAACTCCCCACTTCTCTCTTTTCTAGGCTATACGTTTTCTACTCTTTCAAAGTATCCTTGCATGATTGGAAGCCCCTTGCCACAGAACATGCTTTTATTTGTCAATTCACTTGCTAATTTGACGCATTCAGACCTGCAAATACTATCTCTCTTTGATGCAACATGAAACCATTAGCTGCCTCATTTTAAACATTGTGCTTTTATTAAAGTAATCTAAGATAGTGCTCTCTTCCATGTACCACCACGTCTGACCAAGGATGTACTGAAACCATTAAAATTCCCACATACATTTGGGTGAAATACTATCTATTCACATATTGTCCTATTCTGTCATCATGAAATTATTTTTTTAAGTTCAACATAGGGCTAACTTTATATGGTTTGTTAAATTTCATATTCATTTGACCTGTTATTCTAGCATACTGATAAGTTTCTGAAGCTTCAATCTTTTGTGCAATATGTTATTTATTCCTCCCAGACATGCCATTAATGCCTTCCTCAAAGTCATGGATGAAAATTCTGAACAAAAAGTTCCAAGGATAAGTCTCTGTCTTATTCCACAAAAGACTTCCTTCCCAATTTTACACTAACCCATTAGTGATTCTTCTTTAGGTCCAGTCATCCAACCAGATTACAATTAACCTATACATTTCTACACTCCTGGTGGCGCAGTGAGTAGAGCACCGGCCCTGGAGTCAGGAGGACCTGAGTTCAAATCTAGCCTCAGACACTTGACACACTTACTAGTCGTGTGACTTTGGGCAGGTCACTTAACCCCAGTTGCCCTCCAAAAAGAAAAAAAAGAGAGATTGGGTGACTTGTCCAGGGTCACACATCTGGGGTGTGAGGCAATATTTGAACTCAGATCTTACTGATTCGAATTCCAGCACTCTATCAACTAAACCATACTGCATCTCTTTCCCTGTTAATTCGTATTATAAGGGTTAGCTTCCTGGGGATGGGAAGGAGTGAAACAAAGTTGGACATAAATGTAATATTAAAATGTCAATATTTAATAAGTTATTTTTAAAATGTCTTTCTGAATTCAAGCATGCTCTCTATTCTATTTCCCTGTTTTGCTAATTTAGTGTTCCTGACACAAAAGGAAATTAAGTTAGTCTTGAATGACCTTTTTTTTGATGAATATTGGATTTGAGTAGTCTTCATTTCCACTTTCATTGATTTCCATAGCATCCTTATCACCGTAAGTTTTAGCATATTCCTGTTTGAAGAAGCCATCTCTTCTGTATCTTGAAAAAAAAAGACAACAGGATATTTGCCCTCTTCAGGGAAGCATGTGGTATTTCTCTTTGGTTCTCTGTTATAATTCAAAGATCATCTAGCATCTTGGATTCCATACATGTACACACACACATACATACATACATATGTTCCTTTACTGATCTAGGATGTAGATGACATGTGTTCATTAGTGTGAACTCTTGCTTCTCTTATTTTGAGTTATACATAATTTCCTGTTAGCCAAGAGAACTTTAGCTCATCCTCACTTGTTTCCCCTCAGTTCCTTGAGTCAGCTGGAAGTGTACATCCCTGTGTCCTTGAAATACATCATCCCCTGATAACAACCTTGGATTTCACATTTTACCTTTCCTAAGCTTTTATCACATTCTTTGTGCAGGTAAACCATTGTGTCTGGGTTTCCTTCACTGTCCCCTAGTTGCTTTCAAAATTTGACTCAAACACCATCTTCTCCCCACAGGCCATTAAGCTGCTAGTGCCTTCCTAGCAATATTACCCTGTATATATTTTGTATAGTACTTACATGTTCATATGACATTTCTTCTTTTAACCATGTAATTTCCTTGTAAGATCCTTGAAGGTGGCTCCTGTTTCATTTCTGACTTTGTACCATCAGTGCCTAGCATCCTGTCTGGTACAAAGTAGATGCTTAATAAATATTTGGTGATGGATTGAATGGTTGATTGATAAACATCTTTTGCCCAGGGAGGGCTTCAGCGTTTCTTCTCTCAGAATAATTAGCGCCATTTCTTTTAAGTGTTATTTCCCTTTTCTGTCTACATTTCCTACTCCACTCTCTCTCATTTCCTCTATTATCAGGTCCTCCCTTTTGCATTTGTATCCCCTGGGCCTAGCCAAGGGCTTATCACTGGGAGGTACTTAATAATTGCTGGTTGATTAATTCATTTTATCAAAAGCTATTCACAATATATTGTTTATACCTGAAGGTGGATGTATCTGTGGATTTCCTTTCCAAAAGATATTTGAATTTTAACTCTTTTCTATAAATACAGAATGATCTGGCTTCCTATAATGGAATCAGCCTAGAACAAGGGTGGAGTTAAAGATTTTTTTTTTCTGGGTTAGGTAGAGACTTATTCTGTGTAAAGGCAAGTTTGACTCTTGTTTAAATATGATTCTATTTCAATATCCAGCAAATAATAAATGCTTACAAATGACTCACCAACTCCAGCAAACCTTGATTTAATGTCCATTGTCTTCAGGTTCAATGAATGCCTCTTACTAGCAGACATTACTGACTTCATTTCCCCCTTCCGTTTCTTCTCTGTCAAGTACACATTTTTATGTCCACATTTCCCCGCTCCTACATTCTTCTACTTTATTCAATACATATGGAGCTTTCATTTCTCATTCCTCAAATCCTACATTAAAAAATGAAAATATCTCAAATTATGTTTCCCCAGGTACCTAACCTGATGGAGTTGCTGGAAGGTACATTGTTTTCCAAATATCACTTAACTCCTTTGTGCATTTCATACTGAAACTATCATAATGCTTAATAAACTTATAAGATTTTCATAATAATTTAAAGAAAAAATTACCTTCTACAAATGCAAGTTGTTGTTGTTGTTTTCGGTGAGACCCAAGACTTTTGGCTCAAAAAGTTACATAACAAAACCCAAAAACCAAAAACCAAAACAGTTTTCATAGCCTCACCAAACCTTAACTCCCAGGTGTGTTGTATGGCTGTTTTCTCCTTGCTCTTTGGACATCAATTTTTTAATGGAAAAAAAAAGATAATATGAATATACACTAAGAAAAGATTGAGAATTGTGAGGTTTCTTATTAACAGAGGTAGACAAATATCTAGTTGTTTCTCTCATTCATTCACAGTCAGAGATGACATTATCTATGAAACATGTGATTCTCAACACATATGCCAAGAATTGCATATATACTTAAAAGGCAACTTAGCAAACCTGAATTTGCAGGATGTTCTTTTTTTCTTGCATGTTTTTTCCAGCAGAATCATATTTAAGATTATAACAATTGTATATTATATAAATGCTATATATGCGTATGTTTATGTGTATGTATATTATATATATGTGCGTGTGTATTTATGTATTTATTGATTTCCCCAGAATAAAATACCAATTTAGCTCACTGTTTTTTTAAAGGAAAAAGAACATGGTGTTGAAAGCCACATCTGTATCCCAGAAACATTTGGTACACTAGAAGATTCCAACCCATTAAATCTATATCAATTCATCTCAAATATATGCTTTGACTTTATATCTCTCCAGTGGATCAAGAGCATCTTTCTTTCTTTCTTTCTTTTTTTGCTTTTTTTTTGAGGGGGAAGGTAGGGCAATTGGGGTTAAGTGACTTGCCCAAGGTCACATGGCCAGTTTTGTGTTAAGTGCTGAGGCTGGATTTGAACTCAGGTCCTCCTGAATCCAGCACCAGTACTCTATTCACTGCACCACCTAGCCACCCCTAAGAGCATCTTTCTTATCTCAACTCACAAGATAATTTGGAAACATAAGTGAATCAAGCCAACATTAGAAGACAGAATAAGTGTGATACTAGTAGCAGTAATAATAATAATAATAATAATAATAAATACCAAAACTTTAGAGGACAGACATTTTCCAAGTACAGTTTTTCTCTATGTATTTGGTATTTGCTTTGACTGTATCTTTATCTACATATATAACAAGATGAAACATTTTCTTAAGTCTATTCAGAAGTTTGATCGAGACATAACATTGCTTCTAATCCTTCAATATTAGTCTTTGTTGCGACTTCTTCTGCCAGCTGACTGTAGTTCTCTAATGTAAAGTCACAGTTTCTAGCACAGCCTACTGTACTAAAGAACTTTGAGTGAGCCAGCTTACAGAAAACCCATCTATCATGCAAAAGTATATAATTCTTTAGGCACAGAAACTCTTGAAAACTAACTGATGTTGTTCAGTCATTTCAGTTGTATCCAACTCTTTGCCAAGTAAACCCCATTTGAGGTCACAAAGATACTGGAGTGGTTTGCTATATCCTTCTCCAGCAGATTTTATAGATGAGGAACTGAGACAAACAAGTTTAAGTGACTTGTCCAGGATCACACAGACAGTAAGAGATTGAGATCAGATTTGAACTCAGGAAGATGAGTCTTCCTGACTCTAGACTTGGTTCTCTTTTCTGTTGGACCACCTATATCCACTGACGACTATCTACCTAATCAAAAAATGATTGCAATCTGAATAAAGGGAGGAAGTATCTGTGCCAACAAAATCACTAAAATTTGCAAGATATCCAAATGGATCTGTTATGTCTTTGATATTGACATTCTTTCCAATGATAGCTCTCAAGCAATTCACACTTGCTTATTCTGTTTGTCTACAATAGATCCTAACGGTAGATTTGCCAGTGGTGGTGACATTCAATATGCTCCAGAGAATCCTTCCTTTCTTCTGACGTTGCAAGGGTTGCCTTGGAGTATTATGGCTCTCTGCAAGTCATCCCTGACTTATGCCACATGACTAGCTCAACTTCTATGCCTATTATAAAAAAGTCATGATGAAATCTTTTCTTCTCTAGCATTCCTGACTTGTTTTGGATGTTTCAGCCTAATCATACATCCCATGCATCTCTACAATAATTTCTATGAAATAATCATCTTTTTATTGTTTAGAGTTAATTGTATTCTATGTTTCACTTCTATATAGCAATTCTTATAAGAAGTTACCATTAAAAATGAACATCTTTGCTTTCATGCAAAGGTCATGGTTTGAAAAGGAGCTTTGAATTTCCCTTCAGACTATCCCAATTCTATCCTCCTCCTGTTCCACTCTGGGCCCAACCAACTGTATATCTATATGCTGTTTGTCACAGTTGTATATATTGATGAACAAGTTCTAGAGGGTTTCCAACCAAATGCAAATTGAAATAAGGGCAATACACATTTTTAGTCCACTTGAGCTTTTCTGTATAGTTGGACAAGCCAAAATCTTTTTAAGTGACCAATTTCTTCCAGAAGACTCCACAAGGTTTTAAGGCTTAAGGTAATCATGATATGGCAATTATAAAAAGGGATATCTAGGAACATCACCATCCATAGGGAATTTCTTTTGAAACTGGACACTCTACTGGATTCCCTCAATAGATAATACTTTTGGATCTTTGTCAACAAAATCAATACAAACAAGAAAAGTTGCTTTGTAGGAAAAGTCTTTTTATTAAACATCTCTAAAAATAATCTCATTCAATATTTGTAGAAAATTAATTCATAAGTCTCTTTTCTTAATAGAAAAGTGGTAGAGGGATACAAACTAATCTCAAAAGAGGAATTGCAAATTACTAACAATCATATCTGAAAGACTATTCTAAATAACAACAAAAGGAAGAAAAAACACCAAGATTTTACTGCTTAAAAAACAAATTTTCAAAGATTATAAAATATGAAAATAATGTGAAAAGAGTTGTAGAATTACAATTCCACTAATAAACTATTGATAAAATTGTACAAGAGCCTAATAATTATTGAAATCAATTTTAAATTATTCTAAGAAAGTGACTGAAACATCAATATTCTTTAGCCCAGAGATCCCTCTACTTGGCATAAAGATCAAAGAAAAGAAGGGATGGTCACATATACATCCAAATATTCATAAAAAACTAGTTTTTGTTGAAATGGGGAAAAAAGAGGTATTCGTCATTTGGAGAATAGCAAAACAAATTGTACATGAATGCAATGGATTAATACAATGATATAAAAAATGACTATGTTAATGAAGAATTCCATAAATACTTACATGAACACATGCATAGTGAAATAAGAAGAACCAGGAAAATATTCACAATGACAACAGTACCATAAATGGCCATAAGAACAACAACAAAATGCAATCCTTAGTAATTATAATAAATAAACTTGTCTCTGATGAAGTGGGGAGAAAATGAACCTATCCTGTTCTCTTTGCTTAGGTGGAAATTATGCATATGAAACTCTGTTTGTATTGTAATATAATCAAGTTTGTATTGATGCTTCGGTTAGTTCTGCTGAACTGTTTTAAAAAAAATCTGGTAAGGAAGGTTGAAGAGGTATATTTGAAAATTAGATTGACCTGAAGACAAAAGTACTTTGTAAAATTTCATTTAATGTCATTATAAATGTCATTATTCATTATAAATACATGATTAATGTCACCTCCTGTTAGCCTTGAAATGGGCCACTATCCCAGAATGGAACTGACAATCATAGTGGTCAGCTCTGTACTTACTCAGAGGCTGTTTCTTGTGCTCAATGGGCAGGAAGTTCAACTTAAAAAAAAAATCCATGCTGTATCCTTTCTTGAAGGATGTTGGATCATTCTTTTTTCAAGTTACAACAAAGCTTTTCCCAGCTATCTTTCCTGTCAAGAGTTGGTAAGCCGGTCTCTTCTTGAACTTAAAGAAAAAAATTCTGGAGATAATCAAAATCAAAGTATAATTACTTCCTATCCTTACTTCAGGGCTGATGAGGACTTGCTAACATTCTCTTACACACAAAGGCATTTCATAATAAACTGTGTCTCAGAGCTACCCTAGACCATAGGCTCTTATGGAACTATTCAAATCCTGGGTAGTGGATGCCAAAGAGGACAGTCTCTCTTTGTCTCAGTTGCTGTAGGAAAATTTCATACATATGGCACAGCTGAAACCTAGCATTCCCTAGAGGTGGAATAACAGGGTCCTTGAAAACTAAACAATTAGCAAAGTACTAAAGGCATAAATAGTATATGGGATAGTCTTTGCTTCATCTATACAAAAAATTAAAAGGTCATAATGGAGCCACAGGAGCCCATACCAGAATGTTGAGGTTACTCAAATTATCCATCTACTCTTCTCTCCTAAAGTGAGCTAAACTTGGATTTCTTATCTTCTTATCTTATCCTGATATTCTAGTTAAATCTTTCTCTTCTACACAGTCACACACAATCTCTTCTGATTCATAGCAAAATCTTGTGAATTAGACTACCCCCAGAAAGTTAAGCTATTTGGGAGTGCTGCTGAACAAACAAATGTCTTTTTGATATGGGTCTACTCTACGTAAGTACCTTGCTTTTCCTGTGTGAGTAGAACACCACATAAGAATAGTGTAGAACATTAACTTTTTTTCCAGCACAATGGATTAGAGAAATCTCTCTCTAAAAGGTAATTACTGAATTAAGGAGCACACAAAATTGAGGTTACCCATTAGGCTACTCCCAAAGTAGGGACTTCCTTATCAGGCTAAGTGGGCATCCTCATGTCTGTTTCTGCCACGTGCTCTGTCTGAAACCTCATAGTGCCCCAGCTGCTACCAATTAAGCTGGGAACATATCTTTCAGAAACTCTGATCTCAGGCTGCATGGAATTATGTATCCACTATGGCCATGAACACCTGCCTTAAAAGCCGCTGTGTTCTGGGGGAAGGAAACTGTGCATGGGTAAGAGTTTCCTCTCAGTTCTAGTATAAATATACCTTATTTGCCATGAGTCCCACCTGCCAATTGCTATGAATTGCTCTTGTAAGACAAGAATGCTTACCACCTCACAAACCCTACCAATTATCTCATTTCACTTTAGAAGAAGGCACCAGTTGTGAACTGATCCAACCATTGGGGAAAGCAATCTGGAACTATGGTCAAAGGGCTATAAATAAGTGCATACTCTTTGACCTAGCAATACCACTTCTAGGGCTGCATATCAAAGAGGACATAGAAGTGAAAAAAAGGACCCGGATGTACAGAAATATTTATAGCAACTCTTTTTGTGGTGGCAAAGAATTGGAAATCAAGGGGTATGCCCATCAACTGAGGAATGGCTAAACAAGTTGTGCTACTATATGGATGTAATGGAAAACTATTGTGCTATAAGAAATGAGGAGCAGATGGACTTCAAAATAACCTGTAGAGACTTAAACAAACTGATGCTGAGTGAGGAGAGCAGAACTAGGAGAACTTTGTACACAATTACAGACACATTGTATGTGTGACAATTAACTTTGATAGACTGGGCTCCTCTCAGCAATATGAGGTTAGAAGACATCTACAAAAGACTCATGACTTGTAGGGATATTCACATCCAGAGAAAGAACTACAGCATCTGAATGCAGATTGAAGCAAACAACTTGCGCTCTCTCTTTTGTGTTTTGTTTTGTCCCTTCTTTCTCATTGTTTGCTCCATTGGTTATAATCCTTCTTTGCAACTTGACTAACGTTCAATGTGAAGGTATTTGTAGAACCTATATTTGAGTGCATGCTGCTGTGGGGGGGGTGGGTTCAGAGGGAGGGGGAGAAAATTTGAAACTCAAGAGACTGTGGAACTGAATCTTGTAAACTAAAAGTAAATAAGCAAATCAATTTTAAAAAATAAAAATAAATTATCTGTGCCTTAGTTTCTGCATCTCTGTTGTGAGAGGATGAGGCCCCTTTCAGTTACAGATGTAGGCAAGATCCTAGATCATGCAGAATTGTCTGATTCTTAGTCATCAGGAGGTAGACCCGTTCTGTGGTAACCATTCAGCCTAGCACCAGGGCGGTATCAAGAAGTACCCTACATATCGTCTCTTAGGGAGACTTAGGGAACTCCTTAAATGAATTGGTCATTCTCCTGATTGCCCCCTTTGTGACAACAATACTAATAGCTGACAAATATAGAACACTGTGAAGTGTTTAACATACCTCATCTTTTAAACTTCTAAACATCAAAGCTATGGTAATATTTTATAGTTGAGAGAAATGAGGCTTTTAGTAGTTTAGTTACATGCCCAGGGGCCAGTAAGCATGGAAAGTGAAGATCAAAATACAGTTGTAGGCATCAGGTGGCAGAGGAGCTGGAAAGCCTGGACTTTCAGTTATTCCCCGAGTCAAAGAGGCCACAGCGAGCATGCTCATATGACTCACTTCTTTACGCTCGGCAGTAGACCACAAAAATCAAATGATTTCCTGCTAATCTTATGAACTGGTGATCTAGACTAAACAGTGGTATCAAACTCAAATGTAAGCAAGGCATTAAACTATAGATCAGAATCTCTGTGGGACACATATTGATTCAGAAAAATCTCCTGTCAACATTATCTATCTTCCAATGTATCTTTTTTTTTTTTTAATATTTCCTATTTACATTCTAATCTTATTCTAGGAAGGGAGTGTTGTGGGTCACACAGGGCCCACGTTTGGCATCTCCAATCCAGAGGTCTTTGAATCCCAAATTCATACGCCAGATCTGTAACATGCTAACTCTACTCTCCCACTTTGTTCAGTTATTACAAATTAGCTCTGAGACCCTGGTTCAACTTCTTCTGGTCAACTCTTTCATCTCCCCCAAATAAGTACCAATCTTTCTCCCTTCAATTTGTAACCATTAAATAGAATATACATAAGGCTTTTTTGTTAGTCAACAGTTTCATAACATTTTCTTGCTAAAGGGAAAACAAACAAACTTAAACAAGTGTTAAAAACTCCCCATGTTAAAAAGGAGGAAGATTTAAAATGAGTGATTGGCTCATAATATATTCAGAGGAGAGAGGAAGGGAGAGGGAGGAGAGAGAAAGAAAAAAGAGGAGGAGGAACAGGAGGAGGAGCAAAAAGAGGAGGCAGGGTTTGAGGTAGAGAAGAAGGCTATGGACTAGGGAATAAATTTATCTGCAAAATGATCAGTAAACTTGAGTTGAGTAGATAACAGCAATAAGAACCTAGACAGAATGAAATAAACTTTAATGGAGAGGATGATTGCTGAATGAAAGTGTCATGGAGTATAGTGAGTATATTTTCTTTTAATGCTCTTCTCTTCTAGATTTTCTTTCATGTTCATGTATTTGCATTTCCAATGTATGGTTCTCTTTTGTTTACTTGGTGATGCCTGCCATTGAAAAATCAAACTTTTTCTATTCTGTTCATTATTTTTGCTGTGTAAGACATACATTCTGCTCTCATAATTCTTATTTCTCTTTTAAAACAGAAACATTGTGTTGTGGTTCTGTGTTCTGATCAACTTCCACAGGATCCTCTGTCTTATCAAGTTGTGGATCATTTTCCTTCATTTTGTACTATTTATTCATAAGTACCTTAACTAATTTACTAGATCTGGAAGCCATATTTCATTCTGATGCTATCGTTTTCCTCTTGATTTATATGTTTATGTTAAAAGCTTTTGAGATTTTTATTTTTCTACCTGGAGTCTTTGATACTTTCAATATCCCCCCCATTTATTTTATGTGTGTGTGTGTGTGTGTGTGTGTGTGTGTGTGTGTATGCTTAAATGCATTTCTAAGGTGTAAAAACACAGACAGACATTTCTTCATTCAATATTTAGTTCATGAAGTATTTTAGCTGCTATATGAAAAACACTTCTCTTTTCTGGGTAAGGGGCAGGGAAGGTGATTCAAAAGGGGTATAAGTCATGACTTACATATGTCAGTCTTCATTTTGAAACCATCTCTCTTGCCACATTCATATGAATCATAAATGATATCACCCCCAAATCTGTCATCTTGGACACTTCTCTCTTCCTCTTTTACCTCCAAAACCAGTAAATCACCAAATCCAACTGATTCCTCATAACATTGGCATATGGTCTATTTCACTTTCCATTCCAACTTCCACCATACTAGCTTTGTTCTTTGCTCCCTTTGCCAAACATGTTGACATCCTTCCTACAGATGTAGCCATCTTTTTCACCCCTATAATTCACACTTCTCTGTTCATGCCATTCTTCATTATTAAACTTTAAGTGATTTCCCACCCACTCACCTGCCCCTTGCTAAAGAACCTACCTAGATCAACTTAAAAATCATTAGCCTGACATTTAAAATTACTTGTCTGAGGTCACACAAATAGTAAATAGCATAGACATGAACCTAAATCCTTTTAACTCCAAATTCAGTATTTTCATTTGTGATTCTAGATCCCTTATGTAAATATCAATGAACAGGTTGGAAGTTTAGGTTGTTAGAAGTATGGATTTTTGAAACTGAGGGGGGAAGAGAAGAGTCAAACCTAATATAGGGCAAAGGAAATATAAAGAACTAAAATCAGTTCTCGTCCTATCTCTAAAGAAAATAGCAGACATTGAATTTTTTTTTTCCTTTTGAGTGATTACTATATGGGTAGTTACAGGAGAAAGAAAACAACTACAATTTGTTATTTAGAATTGCTTTAGACCAGTTCAATAATGTAACATCTTTAAAGGCCATCAACTAGGACATGGAAATCATTTTGTTTTATCAAATGCTTCAATGTAAAGACATTAATAGGATTTTACTTCCATTTTAATGAAGAAGGAAAGAAGAAAAAAAGAACTAATAAATAATGTTAATGAATCTTCAATATCTAAAAGTTTCTTGCAAAAGAATCACTCTGTGTTGTTGTTTGAATATTCAAGTGGGCAACTTATCCTCTTGTTAGCCTGTGGGATAGCCTAAATAATTGTAGTTTTCTAAGAGTATGTGTGTGTGGGGGGGGAGGGGGCAGGGTTGGGAAGGAGATAGGAGGATAGATGAGGTAAAAAAAGGTATATTTCATACTTCAATGCTGTGCTGTTTCCTTTATATAATGGACATTCCTCTGCACCACTTTTTGTAGTTTTCTTAGCTTTATTTCCTGAAAGATGGTGAGTTCTGGCTTTGGAGTTAGCAAAAAGCAAACAGGTATAAACCACCTTCAGAGGGTAACAAATGGAGCAAGGAGAGAAAGGCAGGGTTGTCTTTCTAGCATTCTATAATGTCCTGAGTGATTTCAGAATTTATGTAAGAGCAAAATATCCAGAATGCCATTGATCTTTTGACTTTGAGAAGCCTCTTTTGGGTAGGAGAAACAGAAATCAAGCCAAGAAAATAAGACAGGGAAGACAAGAAGGGACAAGTGCAAGAGAGAAGTGGGAAAGCAAGAGGAAAGAAAGAGAAAGTGGATACCTTACCAAGCAGATAGGTCAACTCTATAGATGTGAAAAACTGAGCTAAGATGATAAGGATGACACAAGCATAAACTATGTTGTTGGCAAATTTTATACTGCTCACCCAGCTGATATTGAAAATGAAAGAAGTACCCTTCCTCACACATCTTTTCCTCCCTAACACCTTCCCTCCCCTCCTCTCTCTTTCTTGATCTCTCCTCCTCCTCCTCCTCCTCCTTTTCCTCCTCTCCCTCCCATTCCTTCTCCTCCTGCTCTGCTCCTTCTCCTTCAGTATCTTCAAAAACACACAATTAAACTTGTGACTTCAATATAGATTCTCTGAATCCAGGGCCAGTACTCTTTCCATTATGACTATGCAGAACTTGGTGCAATGGATAAAAGTTGCAAAGAAGCAATTTTAGACTTGATCTCAGAAAATTTTTTTTAATACTTAGAACTCTCCCAAACTGAAATATACTGCCCTGAGACATACTGGGCTCTCCATTACTGATGTTTCCAATGCATGATTAGAAAACTATTTGTCCCAAATGTTCTAAAGGAGATCCTTTTATGGGTAGGATTTGGACTAGCTACCACTATGGTCCTGTGCAAATCTGAACCTAGTATGTTTTATGCAGAAAAATTCAAAAATAGAGAAAGGGACACAATATATATAAAGACTACACTACTGTAAAAACAATACACTAAGGATTGTTGAAAGATTAAAAGCTTAAATCCAATGCCCAACCTTGGGTCAGTAAGAGTATTGGTAAAAAACATTTCCCTTGTGTGTGTGTGTGTGTGTGTGTGTGTGTGTATGCATGTATAAAGGTAGAGTACTGTGGTGGTAAATTTTACATGTATAAGTTGGTTTTGCTTAACTGTGCAGCTGTGAATGTTGCTGTTGCTAATGCTACTGTTACAAGAGAGAATTCATAAGGGTGTGGAGTGGATATCTGGAAATGTATGTAGTATAAAATAATGACATCAATAATACTTATGGAAATAAATGGAAAAAAAAACCAAAACTAGCTTTGCTAAACTAAAGGAAGCCAATATGGTTGTTTAAATTTAACAAATGCACAGACTATTAGTAATTTTCCAACACCTGTGATTCTGAGTTCCCAAATGCCAGGATAAAAAATATATGCGTTGTGTGTATGTATGTGAGTGTGTGTGTATGTGTGTGTGTGTAGATACAAAAATAGATATAAAAATATAGATACGTACACATATGTTTGTATATATGTTCATTCACATAATAAGTTTATTTTTGGTTCATTTGTTTATCTTCCTCTTTTGGAAATAGAGGAGTGAAGGTATTTGGGATTTAGCACTCATGTATTTGTTGAGTGGAAAATGTCTCATTTATTTTTTTTACTTGGCAGCTCTGAATCCAAAAACTCTTCTTCTAGACATTCCAATGTGACATAGATTCATCCTATTAGGGCTTGACTATAGAACATTGAGTTCCCCATTCATGTAAATCCAAACAAGTGAGTTTTGGCAGAACTAGTTCTAAAAATAATTTCCTTCTGAGACAGGGCTATATGTAAACCCAATAAAATTCACTAAAATAATGGAAACTCTGAAGTATTCTTATGTTCTTTCACAGAAAGGAAAACAGCCTTCTCTGCAGGCTACCCATAAAATGTCCACCACAGATAATCATGCTTTTTATTACGAATCTCTATTTAGAGATACTCAGCTACCTCTCTACCAATTCCAAGAGAAAATAGAGAGATGATTTCTAGTTTATATTTACATCTACCTTGTATGCTTAGGGGGAAAAAAATGGAACCACTCTTTGCCATCATTCAATAATAGTTGAGCTGTGAGTAGCTCCAGTATTAATAAAGCAGCTAGGCCAAAGTCAAAAGGAGGTTCAGTTACAGATTAGTCTGGTGAGAAAGAGAAAGTCTGATGTTGTAAATTTCAATATTGCATAGGAACATGGAATGTAAATCTACAAACCAAGGTAAGCTGGGTGTGGTCAACCATTAAATGGAAAGATTAAACATTGGCATCTTAGTTTCATGAAACAAGTTTAGTGAACTTAAATGGATGGAAATGGGTGAATTTAATTCAGGTGATCACTACATATGCTACTTTAGACCATAACCCCTTAGAAGAAATGGAGTAGAGCTCATAGTCAATAAAAGGGTGTGAAAAGCAGTACTAGGGTACAATCTCAAAAATGACTGAATGATAATTGATACTTTCAAATTGTGGAGATAGAGAAGACTTTTGAGAGTCCCTAGGTTAGCAAAGAGATCAAACACATCAATACTTGAAGAAATTAAGGTGAAATGCTGAAGCTTAAATACTTTGGCCACATAATGAGAAAATGGGACTCATTGGAAAAGACCCTGATGTTGGGAAAGATTGAAGACTAAAGGAAAAAGTGATGGTAGAAGAAGAAATGCATAGCATCATGGAAACAATGAATGTGGATTCGGATATACTTTCAGAGATAGTGTAGGAAATAAGGGCTTGGGGTGCTGCGTTCATGGGCTCATGAAGAATCAGCCATGGCTTACCAAATGGAACAACAAAATATCCCAGCTCTACTCCTCACTTTCCAGACTTCTCTACCATTGCTCATGCAAACCTTTCATTTTAATCTCCATTTTATGGGTTGTATTCCCCCACAACAGACATTAGGTCCCTTGAGGACAGGGATTATCTTTCTTTCTATTTCTATTTGTAATCTCAGGCCATTACCAAATATCTGGCCAATAATGGACACCAAATAAATCCTTGTTCTTGACTTTTCTCTATTCTCACCTGAGAGTTTTTATACTTATTTTCTCTAGTACTTTGAGGTCCACAAAGCATTGCCCCCACAATAACCCTAGGAAACAGGTACTGGAGTAAAGGTTTGTCATTTAAGAGAGGAAGGAATTTGCCCTGAGGCACATAGGAGGTAAGTGTATAAGCTTTCATTTAAAATCTCAAATCTAACACTAAATTTACTCAAAGTTATTGGCCTAACATGGGCTTCCCTGCAAAGCCATTCCATAATATGGATGGGGACAATATTGAACCTCAGGCTATTATTGATAGGAGAATACTGGCTCTTAAATATCCCTTTACTGAGAAGTCCAACACTTCATTTGTCAAGTTCGTTTCTTTCTGCCAGTCAGTTGTTACTGTATCACATTGAGCAATGAGAGCTAATTTGAGTTTGCTTCAGTATTCAAATGTAATTGGAATTTATTAATTTTCTATAAGCTGTTTTAATGTGACTATGAGAACTAATAGGGCTTTTTAAAGTTAAATGGAACTTACATGACAAAGAACTCTAATAGTAGATACCAGCGTAAGTACATTTAATAAAAAATATTGTTGGATTGAAATGGAAACAATATACTCTTCAAATATTCTCTGTTCAGGGGTAGCAATGGAAATTTGCACATGGTTTTGAATTTTGGGGAAAAACAACAAATAAATACTATTTATCCAACTTCTAATTGTATAAAAAGGTAGTCTTGGAAAATTAGACTGAAAGCTATCTTTCAAAGATTTTAATCATGAAAAATGTTCTAAGGTTCTAAAAGGCACAGGTGAGGAGGGGATGTCTTGTGGGCATGAGGTGGGAGAGGTCAAACTGTACAACTCATTTGTTCAGAATATTTGATAATCACCTCCTTTAGAAGACAAAGTTATGCTTTTTATCTGTGTCTTTTGCCTTTTATTGGGCAGAAACATACAAGGTATAACACAGTGGACTTAAGTGAGGACTTTAAAAGATCAAGAGAGGACAATAGCCAGAGGTAGGGTGTTTTATCCTCAGGAGCTGCATATAGCTCTAGTGAGGGCTATTGAAGGATAATGTTCATTAAATCCAACCTCCTTTAAGGAGGTTGAAAAGAATCTCAATTTCTTAGGCAGAGTGGTGGCAGAATATAGCCATCTAGCTAAAGATTTTGTAAGTCAGAACCACCTTTGGAGTTTGCAATGAGATTTACCTCAAGTTCATGAATTTTGAGAGTTGAAATACTAGACAGAAGGACAAAAAGACAAAAGAAGAGCATTGCCCATATGATTCATGTGACTTGTAGATGAGTAATGACTAAAACCTCCAGATGAGGGAATACAAAAAGCAATCCTTTACTCTTTGCTAGTACTGAGAATTATTCAAATGGTGCATGTCTGATAAGGGAGGTACTTGCTTAGGTTTCCCAAAATATGTCTTCCTGCAGAAGCCCAAACTAAAGTCCATCACTCTGAGCCTAATACAAATGATGAAGGAGACAAAGGGAGATAGGGATAAATCATTTAATCAACCAGCATTTACTAAATATCTACTATGTTATCTATAGTGTTCCCAGTCCTGGGAATACAAAGACAGAAACAAAATAGATCTTTATATCACATGATTTGTTTTCAATCACAGACAACAACATGGACATATCTCATTATATGTCTATGAAAGCATACATATGGATCAAATGGACTGAGCTCTAGCAGTCATTGGGATCAGCAAAAGTTTCATGTAGAAAGTAATATCCTAGCTGAGAAATAAGGGAGGAAAGGATTCTAAGAGTTAGAGAAGAGGAAAGAATACATTTTTTATGTGAGAGAAACAGAAGAAAGTGGCAGAGAGAGTGGGTGAATGGGAGGGATTAAGAACAGAAGAAGGCCATTTTGAACAGGACTTGAGAAGGAAAAGAGAGATTAATTTATAATAAAAATGGGGGTGGAGCCAAGAGGGTGAAGAAAAAACAGAAAGTTGCCTGAGCTCTCCCATTTCATTTAGAAACATTAAATCAAGCCTCTTAAATGGATTCTGAAGTGGCAGAAACTACAAAAAGATGAAGTGAAAGAATTTTCCAGCTTAAGATTACTTGGAAGAAATTAAGGAAATGTCTATTTCACCTGGCTAAAAGGGATGTATAGCCTAGTGCAGAAGGAGTCTTGGCAAGCCAGTTCAGAGGCTATTAGCCACAGCACAGATCAGCAACTAAGGCCTTTATTCATGACTCAGCAGGCTACAAGAACAACAGGGCAACTGTGAGACCTACAGTACCCAAACGGAAGGTAAAATGCCAACCCAGGAACCCCCAGCACAACAGGCACAATTAGTACAGGTCACCCTAGTGCAAAGGGCAAACTGCTAGCGCCCACAGTACCAGCATGGAAAGCCAGTGGCCAGGCCTCTAGCCTCAACATAAAGAGCTTGAGACAGCACTCCCTGTGCCTCAAAAGCAAAGCTCAAATTGAAAAGTCACAAAATGGGCTAAAAATGAGTAAAAATAAAACAAAAAAAGATCCCTGACAATAGGATGCTAATATAGTAACAGGGAAAATAAAAGCACATACTCAGAGGAGGACAACTATTTCCTCCAAGGGGAATATGAATTATTCTCAAGCCCAAAAAGCTTTGTTGAAAGACCTCAAAAAGGATTTAAAAAATCAAATAAGAGAAGTAGAAGAAAATTGGGGGGTAGGTGGAATGAGTTATGCAAAAGAGAGTCAACAGCTTGGAAAATGAATAAAAACAAACTGACTGAACAAAGCAATTCCTTAAAAAATACAATTGGCCAAATGGGGGAAAACCCACTGAAGAAAACAACTGCTTAAAAAGGGCAGTGGCCAAAAAGAAAAGGAGGCACAAAAATTAAATTAAGAAAAGAATTCCTTAAAAATTAGATATGGACAAGTGGAAGCTAATGACTCTATCAGACATCAAAGACCAAAGTCAAAAGAATGAAAAAAATAGAAGGAAATATAAAATATCTTATAGGAAGAACCTAGAAAATAGATCCAGGAGTAAGAATTATTGGATGATGTAAAAGCTATGATCAAAAAAAAAAAGAGCCTGATAATCTTTCAAGAAATTTTCAAGGAAAACCCTCCCAATTTCCTAGAACCAGAGAGCAAAACAGTTATTAAAAGATTCCATTGAACACCTCCTGAAAAACATCCCCAAATAAAAACTCCAAAGAATATTGTAGCCAAATTCCCAAATTATCAGGTCAAGGAGAAAATACTGTAAGCAACCAGTTAAAAAAAATTGAAATATCTAGGACCCAGAGACAGGATTACACAGAATTTAGTAGCTTCTACATGAAAGAATCAGATGGCTTGCAATATGGTATTCTGGAAGGAAAAGGTGTGATGGATTACAACCAAGAATCAAGTACTCAGCAAAACTGAACATAATCTTTCAGGGAAAAGATGAACATTAAATGAAATAGGGGATTTTCAGACTTTCCTAATAAAAGAAAAAACAGGGCTGAACAGAAAATTCCATCTTTGTATACAAAACTCAAGAGAAGCATAGAAAGAGTAATCAGGAAAGGAAAAAAAAGAGATAAATGTTACTCAATAAGGTTAAACTGTACAGCCATACAAGGGAAAATAATACTTGTAACTCTTGAGAACTATGTCCTTATTAGATATTAGAAGGAGTATACACAGACAGAGGGTGTGGGGATAAGTTGACTTTGATGAGTTGGTATAAAAAAATTGAATGAAAAAAAGAGGAGTGTACTGAAAGAAGACAAAAGGAAAAGGCACAAAAGGATAAGCGACATCACATGAAGAGTTATAAAAGACTTATTACAGGAGAGGGAAAGAAGGGGGGAGAACATTGTTTGAACCTTACTTTCATCAGATTTGGTTCAAAGAGGGAATAGCATACATATAAAATTGGTTATAACAATAATTAGACAACATGCCAAAATTTATGGGATGCAGCCAAAATAGCTATTAGGGGAAATTTTATATCTCTAAATTATTACATTAATAAAATGTAGAAAAAGCAAATCAATGAATTGGGCATATAATTGAAAAAGCTAGAAGAAAGAACAAATTAAAAATCCCCAATTAAATACCAAATTAGAAATTCTGAAAATCAGAGAAAAGATGAATAAAACTGAAAGAAAACTATTGAACTAATAAATAAAACTAATAGTTGTTTTATGAAAAAACACAATAAAACAAATAAATCTTTGGTTAATTTGATTAAAAAAGAAAGAAGAAAACCAAATTACCAGTATCAAAAATGAAAAAGGATGAAATTTACCACCAATGAAGAAGACATTAAAGCGATTAGAAACTATTTAGCCCAAATATATGCCAATAAATCTGAGACTCTAAGATAAATGGATGAATAACTACAAAAATAGAAAATTGTCCAGAATAAAAGGAAAGTAAATAAAATATGTAAATATCCCCATTTTGGAAAAAGAAATTGAAGAAGACATCAATGAACTCCCTAAGAAAAATTCTGCAGGGCCAAATGGATTTGCAAAAGAATTCTAACAAAAATTTAGAGAAGAATTAATTCCAATACTATATAAACTATTTGGAAAAATAGATAAAGAAGGAATCCTGACAAATTCCTCTTATCGCATATAGTGCAAATTTTCTCCCCATCTTTCCCCTACCCCCCCCCAAAACAGCCATCCCATTGTATAACCCCTCCCCAATCTAATCTCTCCTATGTCCTCCCCATCACTCCTCTAACTTTCTGATAGGCAGGATGAATCTCCCTTCCACAGTGCCTGTGAATCTTAAGTTCCAGTTGGATGTAGTTAATAATAATAGTAAAAATAATTGTATATATATGTATATATACATATATATTTTTAACATTTGATTATAGAGCTTTAGTTCTAGATTTAAGTTCTAGATTCTTTCTCTTTCTCCCTTGTCAGCCACTCCCACTGGAAGAACAAGCCATCAAATACAGGCTGTACATGTGTAATTATGCAGAACCTCTCCACAGTGGGCACATTGTGAGAGACTGATTACATGTCCCTCTTTCCTATCCACCCTGCCCTCATTCCACTCTCTACCCTGTCCCTGTCCCTCTACAGAAGTGTGTGCTTCGATCAACCCTCCCCTCCACCCTGCCCTCCCCTCCATCATCCTACCTCTCATCCCCATTCCCCCTATTCTCTTGTGTGGCAAGATGCCCAGTTTAGAATTTATGTCATTCCTTTCCTAAGCCAAGTTCAGTGAGAGTAAGGTTGACTCTTTCCCTTCTGCCT
>CM053585.1:493548500-493566814 GCA_028646515.1 Pseudochirops corinnae | reverse complement strand
ATGTAATGATCAGACGCTGGAAGCCGTCTGCTGATCTGTTTTCTTGTTTGTTTGTAACTTGTGTTTGCATTCTCTGAAGTTCAGGGTGCTGACTTTTCCCCCTGAACTAGGTAAATGATAAGTTTGATTAAAGTAAGATTGTTAACCCATTTTGAGTTGCTTTCCTTTAGAAAAGCAGATCTAGGAACCTGTGCTAGCAGTCACCCTGAGTATGCTAAGGTGCTTGCTGATATAACACCACAGGATAAATATTAAGTTAACATGCATCATAGCTTAAATGTTAGCTTGATATAAAATACAAACAGTAGTTTGACCCATAATGAAATTACCTTAAGCAAACCCCTCCAGTTCTATACTTTTACAAAAAAAAAAAAAGACGCAGATTCATCTGCTTAGTTTTAACGTCTCCTTTTCATCCTTTCCCACCAAATATGTTTAGTTTGAGAAATGATTCGATATCAACAAACATCACAGCAAGTCCAATGCTACCACACACAAAAGAACCTCTATATGTTCAATGGGAAAAGAAGAATCAAAGACTATCCTCCTTGACAAAACACATTGATATTTTTGCTCTCTCGAATTAGCCTTAAGAGAAGTTGGGATTACCCTCAAGTCATGGTGAATAAGCAGAATATCTTTTTCTTTTTCTTTTTCTTTTTCTTTTTCTTTTTCTTTTTCTTTTTCTTTTTTTATAGTTGCAGCAGTAGTTAAGTAGATATAAAAGTTCTTACTAAATTAAAAGTTGACATATGGTTAGACTATCAGTTCATTAGAATAAAAGTGAGAATCAATACCAAATTAGGAGGAAGGAAAGACATGAGAGAACTCTGAATGAAATTACACAATTAATAACCGAACTAACAAAAGGAAGGAGAAAGGAAAGGGAGAGAGATGGAGAGGTAGGAGTAGGGGAGGGAGAGGGATCAGCACTCAATATCAGAAAAAAAAGAAGTCAAATAAGCCCTAAATAAATTTCCAAGGGGAGACAGGGATTCAGACGATGTGCAAACACAAGTAGATGCTATCAAATATTTAAAGAGTTTAAAATTTAAAATGCCTATGTGAGAAAAAAAAGTGAGAAAAGTCCATAAACCAAACCTTTACATAGTTGATACCCAAATAGGCAGAGACAAACGAGAGAAAAGTACCTGTATGCTAATTTCAAAAATTATATATATATATATATATATATATATATATATATATATATATATATATATATATATAAAATTTGCTTTTTGGAGGGGGGAAGCCAGGGCAATTGGGGTTAAGTGACTTTCCCAAGATCACACTGTTAGTAAGGGTTAAGTGTCTGAGGCTGGATTGGAACTCAGGTCCTCCTCACTTGAGAGCTGCTGCTCTATTCACTGTGCCACCTAGCCACCCCTCAAAAATGATTTTGATGCAAAAATAATTAAAACCCTCCAAAAGAGATTACAGAAACAGTCAGAAAGTTATTCATTATAATTAACTTCACTTATAATACACTTATGGAAAGATAACATAATCAATATTTAATTAGAATCAGTACTATAAAAAAATAAGGGAACAAAACAATTATTTTGATAGGTGTAGAAAAGGGCTTTGACAACATAAAAAGGACTCATTTTAAAAAATTTTTAAAGATATAAGCATGGAAGAGTTTTTTATTACGATCAAAAGTATTTATTCAAAACAATAAGCTAGATTTTTTATGGAAACAAGAACAATAGGGACATAAGATTTCTAAGTGCTAACAAGTATGTAGTACTGATAGATCCTCTCTTCCACCACCTCCTCCTCAGTCACATTTCTTTTTCTTTCCTTTGGAGGGGGGAAGGCAAGGCAATTGGGGTTAAATGACTTGCCCAAGCTCACACAGCTAGTTAAGTGTCAAGCATTTGAGGTCAAATTTGAACTCAGGTCCTCCTGACTCCAGGGCCAGTGCTCTATTCACTGCACACCTAGAGACCCCATCAGTTATATTTCTAGAAATCATAGCTATAACAATAAGAAACCAAATTAAATATTGAAATATCAAAGAAAAAACATTTCTGTTTGTAGGTGGCATGATGGTGTATAAAATAAAAATTTAAAAAATTCTAGAAAATAATCAAATAAACTAATAAATTGCCTCAGCAAAGCAACAGGATACAAAAACAATTAAAATCCTTTGAATTGATAAAAACAAAAATAAAGTGAGAATAATAATAGAAGAAATTCCATTGAATAACTAAAATGCAATAAGTGAAATTTTAACTATCAAGACAAACTATATTAATATATAACAACAATAAATAGTCTGTATAGAAAAAAAGGAAGACAAATAATTGGAGTTAAACTTACTGTTCATGGTTGGGTGCTAATATTGTTATATGGATATTAATATTACATAAAGTACACATTTGGTGTAGTAGCAATCAAATAACTGAGGGGATTCTTTTAAAGAATTAGACAAAATTTCACAACAATTAATTTGAGGAAAAAACAACAAATTACAAGGGTACATGATTACTAATTCTCAAAATAGATTAAAAAGTCAATAGGGTACTTTCGTAAAATATAAAAAAAGGTGAGTAGAAGTGACTAGATAAATATGACATGAAGGAAATATGTAAATACACACATATAAACATACATATACATATACGCACAGACATGCACCCCCCCCACACATACAACAAGAACATAAACTGTTTTGGGGATGGGCTCCATTTTGTTTTTTATAGAAATTACTTGGAAAGCTGAAAAGCAATTTAAAAGAAATCTGGTCTACAAGAACACCTTAAAGCATACATAATAAAATGCTCCAAATGGATTCACAACCTGAATATAAAAATAGCACACCATAAAAAAAAAGAAATAGAATCAAAATTTCTGTCACTTTTATAGAATTATTTTTTGTAGTATAGACAATAAGTTCTTGAAAAACCTCTCACTACTAGAGAGAGAACAATTTAAGCAAATAAGAGATTAATTAAATCATAAAAGATAATATGTCCAAATTTGACTAGATAAGTTCATAAAATATTTTGAACAAATCAATAAAGACAGAATTATGTGAGATACAATGGAGGGGGAAAATGTTTGCAGGGAATGTTAATGATAAAAGTCAGAATTGAAACAAATAGAAAATACCAAGACTCATATCCCCAATAGATGTTTTCAATAGATAGGAACACAGAGTTTTCTAAAAAGGAATTAAAAATTATTACATAAAAAAATGCTCTAAATCTCTAACAGTCAGAACAATGAAAATAAAAACAATGCCAAGTTTTGACCTCACATCATGCTTATTGGAGAAGATGACAAAAGATGTGAACAATGTTAGAGGAGTAATAGAAAGACAAGTTCACTTATACCCAGTGTCTTTAACTATGAAATGTTACTTCTATTCTAATTTCAATTTGAGTTTATGTGATAAATATTTAAAATATACATATTTTGACCCCTAAATCACACCACTAGGTATATATCCCAAGTGAATCAAAGGCAGAAATAAGGATTTTAGAATTTGCAAAATTCATGTCAGTAATCATGAAAAGAACCATCATCTGGGTAATGATTAAAAACAAGACTTCATATATAAATTTAATGTAATATTATATTATTCATTAAGAAATCATGAATAAGGAACTCAGGAAAACTTGGGAAGATTAATATGAACTGATGCAGAGTGAAAACAGAGGCAAAAGAATAAGATACATCTAGACTAACAACTTAAATGAAAAAGTGACTAAAAACATGTCAAACCCTCCATAGCTAAAAAACAAAACAAACAAACAAAAATAAACCAACTCAATGGTCTAAGAGAACAGTTAATTAAACAAGCCTTTTTTTTTTACATCAATAATATTATGTGTGTGTATGTTTATGCAGATATGGTTGTTATATTGAATATTTTTATCAGTAATTTTCTTCCTCAGAAGAGAAAGTTTGATGTGTGAGTGTGTGGGGGGTGGAGGCTATGAAATTACTGATGTGAAAATAAAATGAAATCAATGAAAGAGTTTTTTTTGTGTGTGAAAGTATTTAAGTCAGCTAAGCTCTGACTTATTCATAAATTATTAATACAGAAAATGGGTAATGGATTAAATATGGATTATATTACCAATTACCAACATGTCCCATATTATCAATTCAAAAGAAATTCAAATGATGTCAACAATTGTAGGTTGGTAAGTTAGAAAAGTAGTAAAGAATTACTGACCCTGGAGTTGTGAGCTATTAGGCTGCAAATCTCAACTTCTAGACAGATTAATAATGACTATGGACAAAGCACTTACCCTATTTCCTCATCTCTAAAATGAATATAAAGGTAATACCAACCTCACAGAATTCCATAATGCATGTAAATAACTGCATGGAAGGTGGTATTTAAATATCAGCTATTATTAGTCACAGTGGTGATAGTGTTAGAGCAAAAATAGATAAAATATTGTTTATTATTTTCCAAAGACCGAGGACATCCTTATTGCTTCTCCATGGTGATAGAATATCACCAAACTATGTACAATGCAAACACATGGGCACATGTGTGTATAATACTTATTAACATTATTGATAAGCCATCTTTTCCAGGGCCTAGATCATTATACCTGGAATCATGGGGACTTGGTTTTAAAACCAACTTCTGATACTCCCTAGTTATGTCATAGAATAAGGATAGGAACTAGAATTATTTCATTTGTTCAGGGAACTCACAGATGAGGAAGATCTCTCTTGTAGTGGATATCAGAACATATTCTACAAGTTAGTATAGTGAAGAAGTGCCCATAGCATTTAGAGATTGATTTACCCTTGATCACAAAGTCACTCCTTTTTGGTAAGGATTGTCTGAACCATACCTGATGAAAAGAACTCTGCTAATTGAGGGAAACTGAACTATTTCTCTAGAGAAGTGGTTCTCAACCTGTGGGCTACAACCCTTTTGGGGTAAAATGACCATTTCACAGGGGTCACAGGGGTGGCCTAAGATCATTGGAAAACACATATTTCTGATGGTCTTAGGAACCGAGACACCTCTCCTCTATCCATCTACAGCCGGGTCTACCCACATGCAGATACACCCACATATGAGTATTAAAGGGTCGTGGCATTAGGAAGGTTGAGAACCACTGTTCTAGAGCATCAAGACAGTCCTTTGTAAAGGCATGTATCTTGACGTCCAGGTGATGGTGTACAAGGGAAAGAACAAGAAATAACCAGCCATGACTATGTCCAACAGGAAGACTGGAAACCAGATCACAGAAACCACCAGACCAGACTCCTTCACCTTCCTAGGGTAGCATTTAATTTTTACAGACAATGGCTTCTAGGATGTTGGATGGTTGATCAGGGAAGTTAGGTGCATAAAAACATAATTGTTGATTATCAGTAGAAAGCTTTAACCCTGAGATGGGAAAGTCCCAAGTTTATAGCTCAGGAAATGTTAAGCACTCTTTATGTTAATTACAAGATATGACTGGTAAAAGGAGCCCAATTGGGCAATCATAGCTGATTCATCCTTAGTTAAGAGGATGAAATGGTCCCATGATCAGAACAATACGGCATCATCATCCCCAACGTCTATGGTGATAATAGATTCATTCTCCAATCTTTGTTTTCTCTTGGGCTAATGTTCTACCTTAAATAAAACAAACAAACAGAAAGTACTTGATGATGAGTAAGGCTTCAGAAAAATTCCTCCATTGGACCTGACTCCAATGGAGACAGCCTTTGATCCAGCCTCTTTTCCAGGCCCCAAACCACCTGACTATCCCCTTAACAACTACCAGGAATCAGAATAGATGAAGATCTTTTTTCTGCTTTATTACCTCAAGACTCTTTGAAATGTTAGGCATGCAGCCTAAAATATAGCCCACACTGGGAGAATTTGTTAGGACCCAGAATCTTCTGGGGATTTTCCTCTCATGGTTCCCAAACTTGACTAAGGAGGCGGGATTTTATATTTCATCATGTTGACTTACCACCCCTTGCCTCTCACATGGGTCTGCACTGGATATGAAGCTTCTGCCACAATGTCCTCAACTGGCCAAGTCAACATCAGGTTATCAGTATAGAAGAATATACTGAAACCCTAAAGAATGTAGGTGTCTCTTAGTTCCCTGTTCACCATAACATGGCAGGATGAGGCACGATTCAAGTAGGCCTGGGG
This sequence comes from Pseudochirops corinnae, assembly GCA_028646515.1. Classification (NCBI taxonomy): domain Eukaryota; kingdom Metazoa; phylum Chordata; class Mammalia; order Diprotodontia; family Pseudocheiridae; genus Pseudochirops; species Pseudochirops corinnae. Next base: position 493,560,675 of record CM053585.1, on the reverse strand, counting down.
AAGGACATTGAAAGTATGCTGGACTATTTCCTGGATTAAATAAACTGTTCCTGACTAGTTAGACCCAGAAGGAAAAAAAAATGATGAGTCAATGACCCCATAGCACCTACCCTGGGCCTTGAATGCCTGGGTTCTCTGGTTCATAACATGGATGCAGTCAGGAGGACCTGTAGTGGAGCATATAACTATTTTCAGCTCCCTTAGTCTATAAGGTACCAGGTGTCAGGTACCATATGCCTTCCTCACAAGCAACATAGATCTGTTGCAAGGAGAAATGGCATAATAAAATATTCCACTTTCTTTCATCTCCATTATTGAAGAATAAAATTCTTTCTTCCCCTTATGGCCCCAGTACTGTCCTGTGCTAACCACATGGGATGGTTTGGGAAAATCCAAGGATTTCCAGTTGGCCTTCCTCATAATAACCTGCATAGATAGTGCTGAAAAAATTTGAACTTATACTAACCTCCAGTTCCCACTATATATCCTCCCACACCATGTTCTGCCCTCTGTAACCTCCTCTTGATGCCCCATTTATTGATGGGGCCTTACAGGCTATCTTATCCTAGGGGTAGACAGAAGAGTCCCAACTCCTCTAGTGATGAATTTTGCTTTTCAGTTTTACTAGGACTCCCATACATCAATTGCTTTCTTATTAACCCATGTTTCAAGACTCACACTTAAATGTCCCTCTGGAAGTAGAGTCATTGACCTCTGCCTACTTGGTAGTGTAATAGTCTCTGTGACTCCTTTTCTCATTCACAGAGCACATATTAACACTGACAGCAGCATTTTTCTAAGCCACAGGTGTCCATCCTGTTTCAACTTCAAACTTGATCAGTTCATACCTTTATAGTTCTGAGATAGTAGAGATTCATGGCAGCAGGGGTGGGGGTCGGGGGAGTTCCACCCAGGAAGTAGAAACTTAAAGGCTAGACTAAGTCAAGGTGTCCATAGGATTTAGTAGGCCATGTGGGGTTGGGGGAGTGGATTGTACATAGATTCAACATATATAAAATTCATTCCATTTTAAGGACTTCATTCCCTTCCTTGAGAATTTTCATCAAGGAGTTGGCTGTGCTAGGAATGCGTCATTATGGGGTCAGATCAAATAAATCCCCGTCTTAGCCACTTAAAAAGGAACTGATGATGGCCATCATCCAGAAACTCTAATTATTTTAGTAGACTCTGTAATATCAAGTCCCCAAAGAGCTCCACAAACCTATGAAACTCAGCTATAAGACTGTCTCATCAAAGGCTCCATTAGATTCTGTCTTCAGGAGTCATTGCCCCAACACAGGGGTGGGGAACCTGCAGCCTCGAGACCACATGTAGCTCTCTAGGTCCTCAAGTGCAGCCCTCTGACTGAACTCAAGTGTCATACTTGAGGACCTAGAGGATCATATGTGGCCTCGAGGCCACAGGTTCTCCACCCCTGCCCCCATGATTCATCAAGTTTGTGTTTAAATTTTTCGTGCAACCTGTCCAGTTGGTGGTGGTGAAGTCCTACTCATCTCTTACTCCCTCACTGAAGGACATTATCTTCTTCCCAAGAGGAACAACATGATATATCTGGAACTAATCTTTTTTTTTTTTTAAACCATTGGTAGGGATTTCCAAAATTGCAGTCTTGTTTTATTTCCCCCCCCCCCCCCAAAGTATCATGTTTTCAGTTTTACAAAGTGTTTTCCTCATCACAACTTGTGAGTTAGGCAGTGCATTAGTGCTATTTTATTTATTTATTTTTCCATTTAAATATATATTAAAGTTATTGTGGGTCAGCGAGGTGGAGGGGTGAATCGAGCACCAGCGCTGGAATCAGGAGGACGTAAGTTCAAATCTAGCCTCAGACATTTAACACTTACTGGCTGTGTGACCTTGGGCAATCCACTTACCCCCAATTGCCCTGCCTTCTTCCCTCCAAAAAGACAAAAACAAAACAAAACAAAACAAAACTTATTGTGCTACTTTCTCCCTCCCTCCTTTTTTCCCATGTCTTTTTCCCCACCTAAGAGATTACTATCATTACACAAAAATATCTTTGTATAAGTAAAATCATTGTGTTTGTGTGTGTGTGTGTGTGTGTGTATACATTCATCAATTCTTTCTCTGGATGCAGATCATGTTTCCTTCATAGGTCCTTTGTTGTTAATTTGGGGTACTTATACTAGTTAAAATGTTTAGTCATTCTCATTTTGCTGTCTCACGACGCTCATGTCAGTGGCATACAGATAAAACTCATTGTACGATCTCTATCTCCCATTATATAATACACCTCTTACATCAAGAAAGTATTCTTCACTGGAACTCCTTTCCCAAACTGGTCTGAGTGCTTTCCTTTGGTTTCCCTTTGTTTCAATTGCTGTCATCTCTTCTACTCTCCTTTAGCTAGTGGTATGCTGGAACCCCTTGAACTGCCTTGTGAAAGCTGCTTGTTAAATTTTCAGTTCTGAACCTTAGAAAACAACAAACACTACAAACTGAGACTTGCCAGACTGTTATGTTGATTGACTAGACTCAAGAGAGTGATGGAGAAAAGGTTAATAATACACTTTAAACTTGACTGTATTTTTCATCTGTTCTCCCACCCAGAGTTGGTTGTTATGTATTTACCAGCACACCACTTCTTATATTCCTTGAGAGTTGCCTGGGCCACTGAAAGGTTAAATTTGCATATAGTTACACAGCCAAAATATATTAGAGACAGGTCTCCCTTGCAGTGATGCAGTGACCCATGTTCTATCTCTTTTGCCACCTCCTCTTACTCATTTAGCTGAAAGTAAATTTCATGACACCTATTCTGGGCATACTTTTTTTTGTTTGTATGTATTGGCTCCACAGACATAGATATTTTGGTAAGGACTCTGACATTTGGCTATATAAATATCAAAGAAGAATTAAGGCTTAGAGTCTTTGTACCCCAAGAATTCTTACAACTTGTGATGGATTAGATGTGAGACATGGAGAAGAAATGAGAACCATAGGTGTCAATATATATGTGTGTGTGTGTGTGTGAGAGAGAGAGAGAGAGAGAGAGAGAGAGAGAGAGAGAGAGCATATGTGTATACACATATATTCATAACTATTTAAATTTAACTGGCTTCCTTAATCATGATTTATATTTTGACTCACTTAAGTACATTATTCTGATAAAAGTTCCACAGGTAACACTGAACTGTCAAAGGGATCTATATCATTCCCCCCCAAAAGATAAGAAGCCCTGAATTACAGTGAAAGAGAAATTACAAATGGCTAACTATTGGGACATACCATATTTTACATGTCAACAGAAAATTCCAAGAGACATGATATTGAATATGAGGGGGTTAGGGTTGAATTGAAGGCAGGATGTCACTAGATGTGCAGGTTTGGGACAACTTGGTATACATGTGGTTGTCACTGAAAGCATGAAAATAGATAAACCTTGCTGTACTTTGCATAGATCTTCAGAGTTAAGCCTTTAGAGACAGTGACACTCTAATAATAGGATAAAAGAAGAGAACACCTTATTACCTCTTTTTCCATATTCAAGTATATCTACTTATATCTCTTACAAATAGAACAAAGTAACAGAACTCTCAGAAAAGAAAAGCACATTGTAGGCTATCATGCTCCCTGGAGCTAAAGAGCCTTCCAAGACAACAGTCTAAACTGGCTGTTACATAGGTCACAAATCTGATATTTGTGTATCGCTGGGGGGATGGTGGTCAGGATATGAAGGCCGCTGAGGAAAGGGGCTCTGAAACAGTACTTGACATCCAAGCAATAAGTTAGAAATGTCAATTGACGCTTGAGGTAAACATTTATTTTTCAGGGTAAGTGTTACAGCTGGCAGTTTTCCATGGCAAAGTGTCATTCAAATATACCTTCAAAGGACAGCAGTAAATCTTGAAAAGTACTTTCATTACTAACACATATTTTTTGTTTTAATATAAAGTCATTTCATCTACTAACTCATTGCGATCTTCGAAACACAGAGTACACAAACTCTTTCCTTTAGAATAAAAAAATGCTTCTTTTGTCTCCGATTCTTTATTAATACTAACATCTACAAATCTAGAATAAATTAATTTTGGCTTACTCAGTCACACTTGGTAAAAAGATCATAAAATAGTCCCATCCTTATATGGGAAGTTGTCCTTGACAACAAAATCAATAATAGTCTTCAGAATGCACATTCTTACCTACACACATGTGCGTGCACACACACATGCACACACACACATACACACACACACTTCATTCTTGCAAATCAGAGTTAGCATACAACTTCCTTTACTTTCTTTTTACTCGGTGCATCACTATACCTTTAGATTCTTATGAGTTAGATTGACGAGAGGATTTTTTTTTTCTTTACTAAGTAACTATGTTAAGGGGCTGTTATTTCATAGTAAAGACAGGTGATAATTGAGTTTTTCTTATGTGACAGGCATTGTGATAAATCTGGGGTATACAAAGAAAAAAAAAAGATCCTGTGAATATTCCAGTAGAGTAGATAGAATATTTATGTCTTGGTATTTTATTAGCACTGCTGTATAGTGGAGGAAGAGCAGGCCTTGGAGGTAGAAAAGACTGAATTTGAATCTAGTCTGATGGACTGATTGTGTTACTTTGGAGAAGTCACTTACACTGTCAGTGCACCAGATCAACTCTCTGGGACTTCAAATGGCAGAGAAGATGCTGACCCACAATGCTAGGGTTTAGTCCTTTTCTATTCGTATAACAACAAGGCAAATATTTCACTATGATAAACTCATACGTGAACACACGCAAGCACACACACACATACACACACATTTTTTAAGAGTTTTCTTAAAACTACATTCAGACATCTAAGGCTGACATGTTTTCATCATAAAAATATCTCATATTATTTTATAATAACTTTAATGTGCATATGTTTTGCCATCTCAAATAATTTAAGAAAGCAAAGTATTTCATATAAAGACTAGTACAATATTTGGGCTACTCTAGTAGGTACTTTGTAAATAGTTAGGGAACTGAATGAATTTGTGAAGTCCCAGATTCTACATGATAGAGATCAAAGTGTTCTTAATGATCTCTAGATGTCAGCAGTTTTAATTACAAAATGAAGATCTATCTCACATGATCATAAGGCCGCTTTTGATATCAAAAGAGGCCTTATGATCATGTGAGATAGATCTTCATTCATATAAGGATACTAACCTTATATGACTCTTTGACCTCTAACTAGAAACAATGGGCAAAATGTTCACAGGAGCAAAATTTTGTCATATATACGTGCACCGACTGCTATGTCTATAATTTATAATATATGTAAAATAAAGAGTTTTGTTAAAATATTTAGAGTTATTCAAAAGTGGAATGCATAGCTAAAGAAGGAGTGAAATTTCTGATACGAGTAATCTTCAAGTAGAGATTGGATTGTCAACTTATATATTAAAGCAGATTCATGCTTAAGATATAAGTTGGACTATATGACCTCTAAGTTCATGAATAAAATTCTATGATAATTTTTGTTCTTCAAAACCATAACATTTTTGATATTATAAACATTAAAGAGAAAGCTATATTAATGCCTTCATTAATAGCATATTTGTCATTTTCAAGCCATTTCGGACATATGATCAGGTTCACAGAGTTTCTCTAGGAAAAGCTTGAGATAATACCATGAAGCTCCACCATTTGAGTACAGGTTTGGAATGAAAAGTATTGTCACAGATCAAGTAAACTATTCGAGGATGTGAGTTAAAAGAAATAAATAGCCATAACATTCTATTTTCTTAATTTCTTGTTCACTGATTCTAGCAACACAAAATGCTATATTGCAACGAATAGAGTATTAATAGTACAAGATATTGTTGAACAAGAAAACAATTAAGAATTAACAGAAAAGTGATTATCTGCAGGGGGGAAAACATCTGCATTCCAGGTTTACACCATTTTGAGAGTTATCCCTTTTTTGTCTGATAAAAGTTTGGTATGATTATGTACAGAATTACTTAATTGTTTGCAATGGCAAACACTGTGATCTTAAAAAGCTTGCTTTTCTCAGGGATATCCCACCACACTACAATTCACAAAAAAATAAATTAAGAGGCATTCCTTTGAGACATGATGACAGAGCCTCTTTGAGGATTATCAATTTATGATTCAATATATGATAGTTAGCAAAATATTCAATATTCTTATTTCTTTCCTTCAACCTTAGGAAATATACACATAGGGTAATTGACTCAGTCTCTGACATTTGAGACACATATAGAAAGTTATGAAGTAATAGATTGTGACTGCAACTTTTCATCATAAAATTGTATTCTAGCTTTAATCATTAAAGAAATATTAATCAAATCTTTTAAAACTTCTATGATCATGCAAAATAAGTGATGTTAAATTGTGTCTAAAAATTGTCAGAGCAATCAATGAGTGGAAGAAAATGAGTCGAAGTATTTATTTGTAGGCACAGTGACAGATCTAGAGGTTGACTGAATGTTTAATTTTTTTATCAGGTATGCTGCCATATTCCATAACTCTCTTCATTTTAACAGTAAAACAGATTTGTGATCTTATTGATTCAGTGGTTCTGGAACACCAGTAATGCAGATTATAATTCATTTCATGCCAACAAATCCTATGTGACTTCCACCTATGCCCTCCCCAAATCTTGCCACAGAAAGTGTATCCAATATGGTGGAAGCATTCCTCATTACTTCTAAAACCAAGAATATTCCAGTGGAGCTCTCTAGCCATCTACCTGTCATTCATCATTCTCCCCATATGACCAGGCCATCTTCTCTTTCTGCCACATCTTTGATAGCATCCTTTACTCTTGTTCTTCAGAGTTCTGGGTTGGTCATCACACTCAGCATTCTCCTTTCCATTGCTCTCTAGGTAATGCTCATCTTTAGTTATTCAGAGTCAATGCTGTTCCAGGTTTCACAGTCCCACAACAAAAGCAGGAAGATATTTATATTGAAAATATGGACCTTTGTTGTTAGGGGATGTTTGTGATCAGTTAAGAGCTTTGCAATTCCTTCCCCTAAAAAAATCTAGCCTGTTTTCTCCTCCTTTTCACCTCAGGACCCAGCTAAATGTTCATCTGTATTTTCTATCTCAGCTATGCATGCTGTTGTACTAGCTCTCTAGAATTTCCATTCAACTTCATGTTGAAAGCTGGGCACGAGGCAAGCTTCATCCATTTGGACTTTTTTCTTTGGGTGGAGATGTCAAGGTAATTTCAGTGATTACAAATATCTTCCAGGAGATTCTGGAGGCATTCCAGGAGGTAATGTCTTGGGGTTTGATGCAATCAACATTGTGTCACTGATAAACAAGACCTTTTGAGAGTACCTTGCAATCCACAGGAAATCCCTTCTTATCTTAAACTCCCCTAACTGAATCTCTTCCATCACACTGATATGTACTCTGGGTAATTATACATCTCCCTGTTTCATGCCTCACATAATGTTTCTTATCAGAAGGTCACTGCATAACATTATTTCTGTTGTCACATCTTCCAGAAATTATTTAATTACCTTAATGATGTTAGATACTGCTATAAAAGGGTCTGGAAGAGAATGTTGTATTTTCCTCCTGAGTGTAGTTTTTTTTTAAATAATTAAGCATTAAATAAAATGAGATCTTATATTCTGATCATTACATTGATTGTGAAATGGTAGAGATGTGTTTTACCATTGAATACATTTTTCAAAGCCTGAATTTTCCCACTTTTCCCTTTTTCAAACACAACTTCAATATGTGTCTAGATAACCACCAAAAAGGTTTTATATAGAGGCAAGAATAAACATAGCATTCAACATTTGCCTATGTTTTTTGACACATTATTTGGGAAGCCATAAGGTCTGGTACTTTCCTCACGCCTTTTCCACTTTCTCTGCTTTTAGAAACCTTGTAAATGATTCCCTCCATACCATCATAAGTTTATCACCTCCAACACAAATATTCTAAATTTATACTTGTTCCAACCAGTCTACTTTTTCTGTCTTCTCTTTACTGTCATAGATGTTTCCATTCTATTAGAGTATTCATAATCAGCACTAGAATTTATGTAGTCTTTTAAAGTTTACACACATTAAGTGACTTTAAATATATTATCTCATTTTATCTGTATAACAACTCTGGGAAATCGATGTTGTTATTATTATTGTTATTATTATTATTATTATTATTGTTGTTGTTGTTGTTGTTTTTGCTGTTGTAGTACTTTTTAATTCTTAAATTCTTAAACATGAGGAAAATGTGGCAGATGAAGGTTAAGTGACCTGCCCAAGTTCATACAGTTACCTCTGCTATATAAATCAAGGACTTATCCTAGGAACATAGTATGTTCACTGGAGACATGGTGGGAGAAATGTTATGAATGCATTTTATTTTACCAAATCAAATAATTTAACAACATAAGTAGCAAAGAATAGATACGGTAACATCTTTACTCATCTGAACCTTTCAATCAATGGTATGATGCTGAGGTCTGCTAGAGAAAACAATTTTTAAACATTAACCATTCTCCATATCATACTTTATTTAAAATTCTCTATTAGATTATTATGATTCTCACAAAGATATGATAGAAATGACAAAGGAGGGCTGAGAGTTGATAGGTAAGGTAGTATAGTAGATAGAGGACTGAATGTGGAGTTAGGGAGTCATGATTTCAGATTTCACCTTAGACATATACTATGCATATGACTGAGTAATTCACTTAACTTCTGTTTATCTGAGTTTTCTTATTTATAAAATGAAGATTTAACAGCGTCTGCTTCTGAAGGTTTTTATAAGGGTAAAATGAGATGATGTTACAAAGCACTTTGCAAACCCTAGAACACTGTATAAAGCATCAGGATGAAATGAGTATGAATGTGAGTATGTGTGTGTATGTGAGTGTATTGTGTGTGTGAGTGTATTCACATGTATATGTGTATATATGCATATATACACATGTATATATTTTTGAAAGTCTTACAAAGCTACATTCTAATTATTAATGATAATAATAATTTTTGAGAACATTGTTTCTCAATGCCATCAGAAATGAAATGCCTCCAGAACAGATTTCCTTCTTTTATATTCTGCTCCATACATTCTTCTCTTTTTTCTTCTTTCATACCATTCATTCCCACTTCTTTATATAATACATCAGGCAGTATATGATTGGAGCTCACATGCGGCAGTTCCATATCATCAATGAAGAAAATCATCATTAAGGAAACACTGGTATATCTGCTCCATATTCTAAATATCTATTATACTCTTTTAGGTCTTATGTTCAATTACATGTTGAGATGTATCTAGCTTATCTGGGTCTCACACCAAGTTTTCTTCAAATGTATTTTCCCCCCCATTGTTCCTCAGTGCTTTATGAGGTCATACTGCTTGTAGTCATTCACTATCCTCCTCTGTAAAGGTTTTACAACAGTGGTTCTCAACTTGTGGATCGTGACCCCTTTGGGGGTCGAACAACCCTTTCACAGGGGTCACCTAAGACCATCGGAAAACACATGCTTCCAATGGTCTTAGGAACGGAGACTCTGCTCCTCTATCCATCTCCAGGCGGGTCCACCCACATGCAGACATGTCCACATAAGAGTATTAAAGGGTCATGGCATTAGGAAGGTTGAGAATCACTGTTTTACAATGACATTTGTGTTTTATAACAGTGTTGTCCTTGGCTGTTATGACTTGTCTTGATGAGGGTCGTGCATACTCTAGCTGTGGTGGTTTCTAGCTTCCTTTGACTTCCTTAAGAAGATGATTGTTTACGTCTGTTAGATTTTACTTGGAAATAGTAATTGCCATAGAGAAACAGAATCATTTGTTAGATTCTATTCAGAATTAGATTTTATTTGGATTGTGATTGTCATGAAATCATAGGATCATAGTAAAAAGCAATCTATGCTATGATCCTATGACTTTATGATAATTACTATTTCCAATTACTATAATTGTAGATATAACAATTACTATATTGTGCCCTAAAAGAGACTTTAGAAATCATCTAAACACATCCTTTTATAGACAGAGAAACCAGATCCCAAGAGAGCTGAATTAACTAGCCATACATAGCTCATACATCAGGTAAGTCACAAAGTCAATATTTTAAGCCAGCTCCTCTTCAAATTCGGCAATCTTAGTAACGTACTATATTTTGATCTTTTACTCATTTCATGTCTTTTTAGACCAAGTAGTTAGTTCACATAGGTAATGCTATAGGTATTATAATTGAATACAACATTTCCATCCTTATCCGTTCTTTTCTGATAATTGCTTTTTATAATTCTTCTGGGGTGGACATGACTCAGGCCAGTGACCCAGTAGTTGACATTTAATAAGGCAACAAAATGAGACATTTAAAGTTCATGCAACATTTAACAAAAGAAGATTAATCCTGCCATAGCAGGAAAAGGATGATCAACAATAATATAGGCATTGAGGATATTCCAAATTGATTCAGGTAAATAAAGGTCAATAGCTTGACTTGACCAGAAAAAAAAAAAAAGATGAGAGAGATCCTTGAATGGCTTGTGTCTGTATGATACTTAGGCAATGGGGAAGGCATACTAACAAACTGATCCTTTACTAGGTGAGTGAATGTTTAATGAAGGGTTCACTTCCTTTTAAGGAAAAAAAATAGACTAACTTGCATAAGTAAAGAGTTAGGATGTTGCTGCTACCGCAAATTGTTCTAAAAAGTTGATGCTACAACTGCACATAGACAGTTTACTTGGAAATGATTCCCACACTGGTAATTACTCATTCCACTTCTGTTCCATATTATATCATAAGCTTTTCCATCAGATTTAAAGGAAGGGACTATCTTTTGTCATTCTTTGTTTCTTTAGCACTTAGCACGGTGCCTGACTTATATGAAGAACTAAAGAAAAGTTTATTGACTGCCTGACTGTTAAAATGCATTTTGTTCATATTTTGTTAAACTGTTCATTGCTTTTCATATGAAATCCTCATGCTTATGAGGTTATTTCTAATAAACAGTAAGATTTTTGTGAATGACACTTCCTGTTATATAAATGTGAAGAGTCCCACATGGCTGCTATATGGTTACATCTTTGTTTTGCATGATGTTGGCAGTTTTTCTACTCACATTCCATCCCAATCATCATTTTCCCCTCTATTCTTATTGTTTCTATGCCTTTTTAACCACCCTGACCTTGCTATATATCTGTCATTACTAAAGAAGCAGTCCTCTAGTGATTTTACCTAATGCCTGTGCTCTCCTGTTTGGTAAATATATCTCATGATTCATGTGAGCCACAGACATCTTCTTGCTATTCCCCCTCTTCTCAAACCCTTCTATTATTATCATCATTATTCCTTTTTCATCTGTCTTAAAAATTCTTATTAGACATGATCTGTTACTCCAGTTAAAAAAAAAGTTTAAAAGAAAGTAATACTCTTTTGTTAGTTTTTAAGCAAGGGATTTTAATTAAAAAAAAATGTTTCATATGTACCAAGGTGGTCTTAAACTGGGAAACTGAATCATGCAATGATTCCTTAGGTGTCCCTCTTCCTACTTGCAGCCCCAAGTTAAAATGGTAAATTAAAATGATGGTAAAGGCCAATAAATTTATTACAGTTGAAGAATCAGCCATCAAAACAACTTATTTTACCACTTTTAACTTAAAGACAAATGCTAAGTCCCCAGGTGGCCATTCTTATTTTTAGATGCTCAGAATTGTGCCCTTTCCTATAAATGAAAGAGTTCTCAAAGTATTGTCCTTATAATGGCACCATGTCAATCCTTTACGCTTCAGTAAATGTAGCTATGACATTACCCAGACTTGCACACAATCCTTCAATATCCAGACCCTATTGCTTACTTTCTAGGTTCTTCGCAAATGTCTTCAGTATATTGATTATGATAAAAACTCCCAAAAGTCAATATTTGTACCTTCATTTCATAGATGTAAAAACAGACCCAAGGGCTGTGTATAACTCAAGATCACAATTTAAGTAAGTGGTAAGCATTAGATTAAAAAAAAAATATAGTAATGGCTTTATATCATTATTTAGACAGCTGAATCATATTAAACCTCAAGACACAGAAAGAGATAAGTGAAGTAAGTTTCTGGATGAAAAGTGCCAACTGAGTTAATTACTAATTAATATCAAAAAATAGCTTTTGAATACAATCTTGTTCTATTCCCAGCCAGGAGAA